>OY796861.1:25260436-25860436 GCA_963680765.1 Agrochola lychnidis
GGTATTGCTATCCTCAGTAGGTAGGTTGTTAAACATGTATCGGATAATATTATTAAGTTATGAGTACCTACTCATTGCCGACAAACTGTTTTGCAGTTTGGCAAATACTGATTACTTTTATACAATATTAATTCATTCAATTAATTCACATTAACTGAATCAATTTCTGTCATTTTGATTAAAAGATTTTTTTTTTATCCCAAAAATAATTAAAACTAGGTACGTAAATTACAGTTACACTTCGGCTGTACAGTCAAAACAAACCAAAATGGACGAAGTACCTACTACGCTAGACCTTTTTACATATGTGATTGTGTGCGTGCGTAGATTTATAATTCGACCGCAATTTCTCCCACAGTCAGTAAATTAATAATACATATATAATAATAAAAATCATAGACATCATAATAATTGTTCTAATTGGGATGTTCGGTGGTGTGCGTTAATTCCGGGATATATTGCATAATTATGTATTTTTTTTGGGAA
This sequence comes from Agrochola lychnidis, assembly GCA_963680765.1. Taxonomy (NCBI): domain Eukaryota; kingdom Metazoa; phylum Arthropoda; class Insecta; order Lepidoptera; family Noctuidae; genus Agrochola; species Agrochola lychnidis. The sequence continues at coordinate 25,260,923 of OY796861.1, forward strand.
ACAAGAAATAAACACCCCAATTTATAGTATTTTATACCCTTGTCATTCAATGTCATAGAAACTTGCATCAAAGTTTAAAAAATCATAAAGTTGTTAAAAGTGTTGTAACTAATTAATTTATGAATTCAAAATTTTGAAAACTTTGATGAGTTTCATCAACATTTTGTATTTTGTTTTAAATTAGTTTTTTACCTGAATAAACGATACCAGTATAGGTGGTTCTCTCGCTGGTTGGCAACCACCTGCCGAGGAGTGTGTGACTGGCTGGGAACAGACACGCCTGGGTGAGACCCATCATCACTCGAGTCACGCACACCAACGGCCAGCCACCCTGGAACATTCGCATTTTATTTATTAAGATAATCTTTAGTTTAAGCCTCGACAGGATGATAAGCGAGAATAATTACTATGATGTGACTCCCGGTTCCTATTTAAGCGTACTATCTACGATACGTTTTTTGACAATAACTGTCAGTAAGAATAATGATTTGTTATTAGAAACAGGAGCTGAGTTTGTGCTAGTTTACTGAAAGTATTAGGTAAAACCGGCCAAGTGCGTGTCGGACCACGCACAATGAAAGCCCAAAAATAAACTTAACTTTGTAGTTGAAAAATATGTTCTCCCATACGGAATGTATGGGAAAACATGTTTTTGCAACTGCAAAGTTAAGTTGGTCGATTATTACTCGTTAATTTGTAGAGCCTACTTAGCTGTGATAGTTTTCATTTTAATTTCGTTATATAAACTACTGCTCTGATTTTTTTCACATATCCAAAACCAACCATTTAGCTGGCAGGGGGGGGAACACTCAACTCTAGCGCGATCTATAAAATGGGCCCTCGCGAGTCCCTTAGAGACAAATTTAAAGAAATTGATATACTGACTTTGTCTTCACTTTATATCTTAGAAAGTATTATGTATGTTCGCAAAAACTTAAGACTTTTCAAAATAAGAAGCGATTTCCATAATATAAATACACGTAGTCGACATGAAATTGTGATACCCAAATTTAGATTAACTAAAACAAGCAAGTCATTTCTTATAAACAGTATCCGCTTTTATAACAAGTTGCCAAAGTCTGTGACAGAACTTAGCGATGGGAAGTTCAAAACCCACATCAAACGTGTCCTTATCAAGAAAGCATATTATAAAATTAAAGACTATGTTGAAGATAAGGAAGTTTGGCAATAATTCCTTCTGCACATGTGGCTTCCCTGGTACCTCATTAACGGCATAAATGAGTAAGAGTCTATTAACTGCTCCCAAATTACCATGTTTATTTAAATCTTTATTTTTTTTTTTGTTTTTACATTCGTCCTTGACATATTTATTATTCTATTATTTGACATTATATACCTACGATTTAATTTCAACTTTTTTTTTTTGTGACTTTTGTGGACATGATAATTACTCAGATTCATTACAGTTGTAACAGCAATCATATAATTGCGTTTTATTAAAATAGGTTTTTTACTTTTATTAATTTATTTATTTTTTGTATAGATTCTTTTCTACATATTTTGTGAATGTGAGAACGCTGTAGGCTTAGTGGATTGTAGACCTGTTGACCATTTTCTATTTTGTTAAGTACTTGGTACTTATTGAAAGACCTACACTGTCCTCCCATACCTAGAAACACTGTTATATGAAAGTATTGTAAAAGCCAATTATTTTTAAAAGAGTAACCGTGGAGTTTCTTGCCGGCTTTTCTCCATAGGAAACGACCAATTGGAAACGTGCACCTAGCTTCTGACGTTTCATAAGTGCCCATGTAGGTTTATGTGAAATAAAATATTTTGATTTTTTGTTTTTTTTAACAAAAATTAGCACTTTACAGCTTAATATCTCGCAAACGGATCCCTGAATCCAAAAATGGTTTCATAAACTCACAATATTTTTGAAGGACCTTTCCAATGATATCCCACGAAATGGGTTAAAAAAAAAAACACCTCTTGACGTGTAGGAGAGGTACCCTAAAAAAATGTTTTTCATAATTTTGTTTTACCACTTTGTCTGCGTAATTAATATGTATACCTATGCTAAATTACAGCTTTCTAGTACTTAGGGTCTCGGAGCTAGACCACGGAGAGACAGACAGACAGACCGACAGACAGACAGACGGACATGACGAAACTATTTCTCTCAGTCAAGTTATACAAGTAGAATACATAACATCTATCCTAAAATCTAGGGATACGAAATCCCTACTACCCTTAATTCCAAATAGTTTTCAAGTTATGGATATAGGGTCTGGCAAGTTGCTCTAATTGAATAACGAAGGGATTGGAGAGCGTTAATCTAACTTGTGAGAGATGCATCATCCCAGTGACCCACTGTGTCAAGACGAGGGACACGGTATATTAGGAATGTGGAAGTAATTGAAGAAGATTAGAAATCTTGGACATCAAAGACTTCTTCAACATACATAAAACTCAATACTCAATACTCAATATCTTTATTGCTTTACCATAATGTGTACTTAGGTGGTAAGGTAATGATATAATTTAGATCATTATGGACCCTGTAGGGCACAGCAAAAAGGGTAGGAGAGAGGAAGCCCTGTTTTAGGAGATCATTGTTTTTGTAGGAACAAGTTTTAACATACATATAATCAAAGTCAGGAGATCGCGAATAAGATACCTACTAACATTTCGCTTAACTATTATTCTTTATGTTTTATCTGTAAAAAGTATTTAAATTTAGATTATTTTTATATACCTTTTATTTTTTATATATTATAATTCTGTTTATTCATATAAATAAATTGTTTTCTTTTGAATAATTATTATTGCTATATTATTTAATTATTATTTTTATATTATTTATTGATTTTTATTATTTAATTCGTCTTTGACATTTCTCGGGACCCTAGGGTCCCGGACCTTTGGAAGGCGTACGAGGGGCCGAAGCCAACTCGCAGAGGCCCCTTAGACGTTTTTAATGAAATGAGGTACCAACCAACGATTATCCCTGTTCGTACTATGCAAGTGCAGCCAAGGACAACCCCCGGTTGGTGTAGGACTATTGCAGAACATGGAAACAAAACATATTGGGCTATGGATTTGGGTGGCTAAAGTGGACTGATCACCTGAAACTATGGAATTAATTTATTATTATTGCTATTTTATTTAATTATCACTGTTATATTTATTATAATAATTATTAATGATTACCGTAGTCTTAATATATTTTAAACATACCTATAAATTTCGTGCTTATCATCATTGTAATAATAATTGTAATACTACTATTATTTATGTTTATCATTTAAATATTCATCTACGGAGTAATAGCATTTGTTTATGAGTAATTTTTTAAGGTTTTTAATAAATATATTTAACTTTTCTTCTTTCTTTATTATGTCAGGTAGTTTGTTGTATATTTTTATAGACATTACGTAGGGACTTGTAGAATGCATTTTTAGCTTAGATGTTGGTATGTTTAGCCTAGATCGGTGCCTAAGTGTGAAGTGTGATTGGATATCTTCGCGTTTTGTGTAGAAGTCTTGGTCCTTACGGACAAATTAACATATTTCTAGAATGTAGATACTAGGGAGAGTTAGAATATTAAGCTTTAGAAAATAGGGTTTGCAGCTGTCAGTTTGATCAATGTTTACCAAGATTCTAAGTAATTTCTTTTGTAGGGTAAATAGTGTCAGTGCATCTGTACTATTTCCCCAGAGGGTTACGCCGTAGCTAAGCCATGCATTGGCATACGCATAATATGTGGTGAGGACAGTTTTTAGATTGGTTGTTTTTTTAATTTCGCGGAGTGCATAAGAGAATTTTGAAAGTTTTGAACGGGTTTTTTGTATTTGTGTTTTCCAATTAATATGTTTATCTATTGTAAGTCCAAGTAATGTAAATTCATCAACAGTTTCCAATTTTGAGCCGTTAAAGTTGAAATTTAAGTATAGAGGAGCTTTTTGATAAGGGTGGAAAGTCATTAATTTAGTTTTTGTATAATTAATTTCTAGATTATGTGAGGTCATCCAGTTACATGTTTTTGTGAGTATGGAACTGAGTTTTTCTTCAATGTTTATATTGTTTTGACATGAGACTAATAAAGATATGTCATCCGCGAATAAAACACATGGCCCCTGTATGGTTTTTGGTAAGTCGTTGATGTAAACGAGGAAAAATAGGCCACCTATGACACTTCCTTGGGGGATGGAAGCGTTGGTTATTTTGCTTTTAGATCGTATTTTTTCTATTTCTCTACTATTGTGGTTATAGTGTTCGATTTCAACTACTTGTTCTCTATTTTTTAAGTATGACGTAAGCCATTCATGGGCTCACGGCTTTTTCCCATGGGGAGAAACTACCTCATCAATTTCATGATTAACTGATCAGTCATCTTATTTTAAATGAACCTGTTAATGTTTATTTTAAATGCATGTTTTCAATTTGAGTTTCAGAAGTTCCATTCAGTGATAAAATTTTAATAGGCACTTAAAATAAATATTGATGATCAAGACTAGAGAGAGCATACTTTTACTAAACAGAATTTCTTATGAGATTATATATTTAACTACAGTGAAATAGTGCTAAAACTTTATGGACAGAACTTACCAAACCAGCTAACGTTGGAAAGAGACCAGTCAAACACCCATTTGCCAGCAAAGATACCAATAAGATGGGTTTCCCTCCGAATCTCTTGGCGAGTACACCAGCAGGAATTTGCATGCACATGTAGCCCCAGAAGAATGAAGACAGTATTAGACCTTGGATCTTTTTGTCCCATTCGTATACCTGGAAGAAAAATTATATATTATACAGGGTGAAAAAAGATTCAACACATAGCTATTTCTACTGCATTCCATACATCAAACTTAGTAACATTGAGTAACTAATTGCTGGGAATAATTTTTTATTTTTGGTGTGAAAATCGCTGTTTACGGTAGCGTACAATGTATCTCAAACAATTGTAATGATAGCAACGGTACAGGAGTTCTGGGGGTATTCAAACTTAGTTGCGTTTACGATTTAAAACTTGTTTTCGTGAAACAAAGTCGGAACTTTTACCTAATATTATCTCCGAAACCAGAAGTTTCCCAGCAATGGTAAAGTACAAAAAACATCACAATGACGGGAAGTGATTCTCGGCTACGTTAAGCATCTTTTCACACTCATTATCATTTCAATATTTAAGTATCAACTATCATATTTATTAGTCTAAAGATTTAAAAGGTATCATACGAATAGTTGCTCCTCATAATCATATGTATGCGATGCTATAATAATAGGACTATCGAACAAGGTCAAAACGGGCGAGTGTGCCAGACAAGGAGGCGAGGCAGTATCTCACAATGGCAAATCAAAAAATATAAGCAATATTGATGTATGTCTATGTATGCAGCCTAAAAAAGTAAATCGTTTACCAAAAGATTATTTTTCTTCTCACGATAATTCGACTGTTCATATTTTTCCACAATTTACTCATGTCAAGGTTATGGAAAAATTAATGTAAAAGATCATATTTCAATGTAAGATAAGGATGCATAAGTAAAGACAACCGTATCGTGCACTGAATCATTGCTACATATACCTAATATTTGTTTTGTATTATTTAATTACAAAGTTATCTTGGCTTTGTTACATACTCGTCACGTGTTTTTTGCACTGTAACGCGATGATAAAATGCCTAAAATAGCTTCAACACTGTGTGACTTAAAGACAAAAGAGATATTGAAAATGAGAGAACACATCGATCTGTAAGCTCAGTTCTAAATATAATATTATTAGGATGACAGATGATTTTTTTTTAACGACTTTTTCTGAAAATGAAATCTAGCTAGATCGATTTATCGCCCTCGAAACACCCGCATAAGTCGTTGGAGCCGTTTCCGAGATTCAGATTATATATACATATATACAAGAATTGCTCGTTTAAAGGTATTAGATATTAAGCTCTTAGCAGTGAACCAAGTTTGAAATAAGGCAGTACCAATTTTATACCAACAATCCACATGAAAGTTTCCTGACAGATAAAATGATGATTGATGATATTGAACAATTTACAATTGTTGATAACTGCATGATTTATATTTATAATTTAGCAATTCACAAGCAAAAAATCTAGCAACACGATCTGTGTTTAAAACAGATGTTACAACAGCCAAATACAACGTTGATGAAGATGATGGAGAAGCCTACCTGGGCAGTGGAACCATTGTGGTGTTTGACGTCAGTCATAGCCAGGATTGCGACGCCCATGCTGCTGCGCGCCAGAAGGAGCGCTACCATGCAGAAAGACATGCAGATCATCTGGACATGACGAATGCCGAAGCCGTGGTCTGGAAGAAAAATGTTGAATGGATCTTTGTAGTATCTAGGTTGAATGGGAAATTACATGGGCAGTTTAGGCAAGGAAATGCGAAACTTCAAAACAGAGCAGGGACAAATACTGCAGAAAATATAAATCACTATAGAAAATTATTTGTCACTAAATTTACCTACGAATTATTTATTTATTTATTTAATACTTCAAGCACACAAATGTACAGAGGCAGACTCAATGCTATAGGCATTAATTGACTACCCACTTGCTAAGAGATTGAACCATAACAGCAAACAACCGTGAGAAGTGGAAAGGGTGGATGGAGGCGTTCGCCCAACAAGTGGAACAGCTGATAATAATACCAAGTAGACACAAAATACACACAGTATGTTTTTGTAAACTTGCCTGTAATCGTGTAGCCTCTATGGAAATCCAATAAATAAATAAATAAATAATAAATAGCATTTGAAAAAGACTAGTTAATGTCTTACGTTCCTTATCCAATAAGTGATAAGAAAGAAAATAGAGAACAATTGAACTGATTTGTTTTTAATTACCATGTATCGTGCAATAATAGTAAACAGAACACTTTACAAACACAGTTACCCATGTTTGCAAAGTAATAAATGATTTGATTTGATTTTAACTTGATTTTCATACTGCAAAATAAGGTTTGCTGAGTTTTTATATCAATAAACATTCCTATTTAGGTTTTGCAGTAAGCTAATTAAGGTCGTTGACCCAGTCTAAAGTGATGAAAGATTAGATTTAGCTGTACCTTGTATTTAATTTTGGGGTCAGTGACAGCTCGGCCCGAGTCGACTTAACCCGAATACTAATACCAGCGATATTTCATTCCCGATGACGGTGATATGTACGGTCAGGCAGAAAATCGATATTAAAAATAAATCATTACGAATGTAATTAAGTTTTCCGAAAATTTTGGTTTTTTATTTACAAATAAAGCAGAAAAACATAATTATCTAAAATGCCTTTATCAAATATGATATCTATATAAGTATAATAGCTGATATTCATATTTTTTTTAATTGTCTTGTTTAAAATACACAAGCATTCCTTTGCTAAAAAAATGACACACATCGAATCCGATGACAATTTTCACTCTTGCACATCAAATTTACAATTATAGAACATTAAATACAATGGCGATTTCTGTGATTCTGATTTCTGGTTATATGAATAAGTATTTAAATAAATAAAACAGTCTTGATTGCAGAACACAATCATAGCATTCAATTTCATTTGAAAAACTTGTTCAATATTTTAAGATGTCGATACTTTTCATGCCTACAGTACAGTCACTTTTTTAGGGGTTTTGACGACGTAGTATCTAGTATTATTATTTGGGTTGAGATGAATCGGGCCGAGCTGTCACTGACCTGGATTTACAAGGGTAAAAGCGATGCCTGCCGGGGGTTCGAAGAAAACCGATAGGGAAATCGTGGCCCCCTGGCAACACGGCAACTGAAGGAACACGGGTGGGTTTTAGTCAGTAAGAGTCTGACACGCCCTCCCGCTCCGCCCAGAGCGGGAGAAGTTATTTGATGATTTCCCACCCAAAAAAAAAAAAAAAAAAAAAAAGGGTAAAAGCGATAATATTTTACCTTTAAATTTTTATTAAATTAATATTTTCTAACTATTTTGATTTGTTCAGCTTTTCAAAAATATGTTAGAATCGGTTACATATCATAAGTTCGAAACATATTTGACCGAATTTCATTTCACCTAAAACTTTTCAACTATTATCGTTACGTTTTTTTTTTTTTATTTCGTCGAAGTCACGTCTGCCACTGTATCAGTTGACCTATTTATCAATTCGATTTTTTTGGTTACTCCGACATTTTATTTGGTCGAAAAACTTTTTACCGAATTTAATAGCCGAATTAAGAAAAGAAGTAGAAGTAGTAGTGAAGTATTATGTTGCTGCACATTCATACGACCTACTATTTTATTTAATTAATTATTTAAATATTATTAATTCTACTAAGTGCCATTTCGGCACTTAATAAAACAGTTGATTATGAACAAAACTGGTCCCAGTAAGAAGCATGTAAACAAGAATGCTTGCTACAAGCATGCAGCATACAAGCAGGCATGCAGCGTGCAAGCAGGCATGCAGCATGCAAGCAGATATGCAGCAAGCATTGTTTCTGTCACGACTCCGGCGCTGCGGGGTTTGGACGGCCCCACGCGAGCTTGTCGTCGCAGATGGTTTTAACGTTCACCACCACAGCTTCGGCTTGCTGGCCGGTGAAGCGGCGGCAGCGGGCCTTCAAACCACCTGCTCAGCTCGTGGGCCACCCCAACCCTCCGCGGCTACGCGGGTTTAAATTGCACTCTAGGTGTAGGGCAGACAAGACTGCGTGAAGTCGGTTTTGCAGCGATTCGTTTCTATCACAAAATATTGAAAATGCTACCAAGTAACCAAACAATATTACCAAATAATATTCCGTAAAATGTTGTTTCGGTGTGGTGAAAATATGGTAAATAAATCATTTGAAAATGAATGAAAAAGTTCAAAAGAGGCTTCGGCCAATAGCAAAAAGTTATTTTGTAAATCGGCGAAATATAGTTCGGTAAAATAATACCTGTGACACATGATACTTCGATGATATAAAAATATTTAAAGAAAGAAAGAACGAAAGAAAAACAAATATTTGGATTTCAAATAATGCATATATAAAAAAGACGTTGGTCAATAGTTTTCGGTAAAATGAAATTCGAACAATAAATAAATCGGAAAAGTGATCGGTTTCCGTTAGAATCAATATCTATAAAATCAGATAGGAAAGTTTTTTTAACCGACTTCAAAAAAAAGGAGGATTTTTTTTTAATTTTTTTTTATTATGTATGTTCCCCAATTACTCGAAGACGGCTGGACCGATTTGAAAAATTCTTTTTTTGTTTGAAAGGGTATACTTTCAAGTTGGTCCCATTGTCATTTGGTCACGATCTGATGATGGGATCTTGGATAAATCAAGGGAACTCTTCAAATATTAAAGGCACATCTACAGCGATTTGGGTATTTTTGATGAGCAGTTGACATAAGGCTATTGTAACTTAGATAAATTACAAACCAACCCACTAAAAAGTGAAAAAAAAAAAAAAAATACAAAAAACACAACCGACTTCCAAACGACAAAGTGAAAAATAACTTTAATTTCGGAAGTCGGTGTCAAAAAACTAAAATACTGATCTGATCCAAAGACACCGACTTCCGAAATTAAAGTTATTTTTCACTTTGTAGTTTGGAAGTCGGTTGTGATTTTTGTAAAAAAGTTTTTTTTCTTTGTCTACGCTTCAGAAATTAAAATTATCACGGATGCCAGCTTTTATGATAAACTAGCTGGAAGTTAACTTTACCAAAGAACATACCTTATTCACTTGGAAATAGTGTAGCTAGCTTTCTAGTAGTGGAAAAAAAATTGCAATCGTATCTGTAATTCTTTTACAAACGAACAATTTCACCTCTTAATAATATTAGTTTGGATGAGCTTGTACATTTTAAAGCTTGCCTAGAAATGTATAAAAATGTAGTTAAAGTTTTTCTATTTCAGAACGAAAATAAAAACAATAACTACAACTTTCCGAAAGGAGAAGATACAACATAAATAAAATAACATTACGCCTGTGATCCCCGAAGGGTTAAACAGAGGTGTACCTATACATACACCACAGTACGAGATAGAGTCTGACCACGCTAACTCTGCATAAGTAAAAAAACAGTGTAAATTGAAAATCCGTAGACGGCAACACCACGTATCCGAAGAAAAAAGAATTTGATACTTTGTCTTTTGTTTTTGATAGGTTATTTTTTATATTCTGATTTATTCCTGGTAAAGAATAGTCACTTTAGCACAATACAGTGTGGATTTCATACAGTTTTGTCATCGTGTGGAGGTAAAGCATAGGTACGACATAGTCTACACATAATCTATTAGGCAAAAATTAAAGGCAAAATATCAAAATCATTAGATCTACTTACACGTCAACTTTTCGATGTCTAGTAAACATTTTCGTTTTTGGTTAAGGACGACATTGTGCTGTTCTTTCACATCTTGGAATTTACGTATCATAAATTATAATAATAACACCGGTACTCTACTTTTAATTGGTTTAACCATTTTTCTACTTTATTTTGTGAAAACAACTTACAGCGTAAGCAATCTGACAGCTCAAGTACCGAAACTGACATACCTGACTGATGTAAAAGTATACATAAAACTTTTTGGGGTTGCCAATTTATTCCATTGCAGACTTAGCGTGGCGAGACTCTATATTACAAATACACAATTTTGTTGCCCTTGGTCAATACATAAAAGAAACATGATTACCTATTACAAAAAGTGTTCAACCCATATAGGTACAGAAATAGAATGGATGGTAAGCTCATGATATTCTAATCACGTTTCAAAGGTTTACTATACTTTTGTAACCCGTTGGTTATTTGACGTGGTTCTATTATTTGAATAGGACGATATGTACCTAATCGTTTTCAATGTTTGCTTCGATACTTGTAATGGATTCCTTGGGCTTACTCAGTGTGGTTGGTTGCGTATGGAAATAATATTTTGTATTGGATTGGGTTTGTAAATATAATATAATGGTAAGGCCAATGTGGTTGAAGGTTATTTGATATTTATATTTTTAGAAAAAATTTGGGATTGATACTATAAAAATGGCAGAATGCACATGCGTTGATTTTAATATAGCTTTTGTTGTTTTGTGCATTTGATTTTGATTTGGTCGTCCAGGTTATCTTTTTTTGTGAAGTACTTTCTATTTTATTGTTTAATTTTGCAATTTTTTTTAACAATTATTTTAAAGTTGCATAATTTTATTAACAATTTATTAAGAAAATGATTATTATTTATTCTTCCGGTAAACATTTTAACAATATTAATTCAACTTGACAATTAAGGTACATTTCCATTGACAGTTAACTAAATAACAAGAAAAGAAAAAACAAAAAAAAACAACATATTTACGTTTGCTGGTGCCGCCCTCTGAGGCTTTTCTTGCACATTTTTCTTTATTTTCCGCCATTTTTCTTTATTTTTGGTGTTGACTCCTCACATCACTCCTCGGCCAGGAATGACAGCCCAGGAGTACCTGCTAACTTATTAATATCACAATGCATGTTCCCTTCTTCAAAGAAATTACAACTCTATTACTTAGACGATAGATTTCGTTTTTGAGTTGTAGTTAACTATGGGAGTTTTGACTTCTGACTGACGGGCGGTAGATGTTTCTATCAGTAAGTATACAATTATGGTATTAATATTTAACATAGTGATATGGAATATTTTGAGATGTATCATGTATTGTTTTGTTTTATGGGTATGCTTGATAATTTTGGGGAACTTAAAATAAAATAAACCCATCACATAGTCCACTTCAGGACATAAAAACCTTAGAGACTAGATAAGTGACAATTGTTTTCAAAGCGTTTCGTATTACTATAGTACTTTTCAATGCCCAATTTATCTTTTGGAAAGACTAGAATCAACTCTATTTCTTTGCAAATTATGACGTTCTAAAGTGACATATGAAATAAATGATTTTACATTGACTTTGAATGGGATTGACATAAGATTTTGGGCAGCATAAGTTAGTCCCATATATTTTTGTCGTTTTTCATTATCGTTATTGTTGTCTAGGCCCTCTTACTTATCGTATTCCTTTCCTTACAGCGTATGAGCAGGTAAATTAGTATGTACAATTGAAAGTAGCTCCTACTTACGTTTTAAACTATAACTTAGAAAAGGGTTTCCTCTCAAGAGCAAAGGGCACCAATTTTTTGCGTCATTACCTTTAACATCAAAGAAAAGCTTACTCAAGTGAAATCCTTGTAAGTGACCAGGAAAAGAGGGTTCAATGAAATCGGACGTCTGATGAAGGATTCTACTTTGACGGCTTTTGGCTCGATCCTCATTTGTTTCTCTTTGTTCCATCTTGTATAACTACATAAATGGCAATGAAATGCTGTTCGTTGATAAGCGCATCACTTGAGAAACGCCAAACCGATTTGGCAATTGTTTGTATAAAAAGGTTTGTAATATTCCGAGTTAGGTTTTTATGGATAGAAAAATTATAAAAGATTACCTACCGCAAAATTTTCAAATTTGGGAAAAACTGAAATCCTTTTCTCAATGGGATTTTATTTAAAGTATTGAAAGGACAGGACAACTTTCGTCGGGTCAACTAGTTAATTATAATAAATACGGACGGACATACACACTTCTGTACTATTAGTAATAGATAAGTTATTTTTAGTTATCAATGTGCAGTAAATTCTACTTAATTAAATATTTGTTCTGTGCTATCGTCACAGTAACCTGTTTGATCAAGTTTTGCTATAATTGTTTCACAGGTGCTTAGAAAAAATTCTACTTTTTCCAATATTTATAAAAATCTCACTGATTATCGACTAACAAAAATAAATCGTTCACTTAATGACACTGTTCATTCGTTTGTACCTACTGGCCCAATTTTGGAAGAAATTATCTTTGCAACTTCCTTCCTTTTCTTCAATCCATCAGATTTTACCCTTTTCTTACCAAATCAAATTACAAGTCTTCCCGACATAATTTTTTTACCCGACTACGGCAAAGCCAAAAGGAAGGGTTATGATTTTAGCAGTCTATGTATGTATGTTTGTATGTATGTATGTATGTTTGTTTTTACGTGTGTTCCACCGTAGCGCCTAAACTACTAAACCGATTTTGATGAATGAAGTATCAATAGATTCGTAATAATGGTCCGGGTGACATAGGCTATATAATATTTCCCTAAATTTAATTTGGTGGATTTTACACGTAAATTTCTAACCTCGAAAAAAATTAAAATGGGATGATCATGACATGTTTCGTATCAAAAGAAAGGTCTTGACGAGCACATTACAAATATGTAAATAATATTATATTTTCAAAGTATCAAATATGTTTAAATCGTTAAAAACAAGCAAAAGTGACACTGCGCTACGTAGTATCGCAAGATGTTACCAACATGCAGTTAATCAAATCTTAATAAGTAGTACTGATTTGTAATTCCACTCTTATGAAGAAAAACAAGTACAACGAAATATTTATATTTTGGATTTCTTTGAAGCTCGATATCGATATATGGTGTTGGCGTCGAAATAAATCGCTCTATGGTTTCGTCCAAAGCACTATGCACTGCTATTGGAATTTAAAATAGGTTTAATTACTGAATTATTTATTACTCTACTCTTATTTATGTTTATCAAGTGTAAAAACGGAAAAGTATAAAATAAAAAATAAAGTTTAATAAAAACTGTAACCCGACTACGGGAAAATAAAAATGATCTAAAAAGTACGAAACAAGCAAATATTTCAGACATAAATCAAGACATAGGTACAAAAATGGTCAAGGTAAAGCCGTCATCGCATGCCATTATAATTTTTAACCAACTTCCAAAAGGAGGAGGTTTTCAATTCGACTGTATGTTGTTTTTTTTTTTTGTATGTTTGTTACGCGATTACTCCGTCAATTATGAATTGATTTTGATAGTTCTTTTTTTGTTTGGTAGATCATACTTTAGAGGTGGTCCCATATAAATTTTATTAACTTTGCTTGGGTAGTTTTTGAGTTAGCTTCAATAATACGTATTTTTTCCTCACTTAGTATGTGAATGATATTATGATAACTTCCTGTCACTATTATTTACATAGCAGGTAGTGGTATTCGAATTTGTGTGGGGTAGGTATCACAACTAAAAAGTGAAAAATAAAAACTTTTTACAAAAAGTAAAACAACCGACTTAAAAAAAAAACACTACAAAGTGAAAAATAACTTTAATTTCGGAAGTCGGTGACAAAGAACGAAAATTAAAGACCAAAGACACCGACTTCCGAAATTAAAGTTATTTTTCACTTTGTAGTGTTTTTTTTTAAGTCGGTTGTTTTTTTTTTTGTAAAAAGTTTTTGTAGGTGTTCTTGGCACCAACATGGTATACAGGCATGCGACCACGGCTTTACTTAGACCATTTTTGTACCTATGTCTTGATTTCTGTCTGAAATATTTGCTTGTTTCGTACTTTTTAGATCATTTTTATTTTCCCGTAGTCGGGTTACAGTTTTTATTAAACTTTATTTTTAACCGACTTCCAAAAGGAGGAGGTTCTCAATTCGACTGTACGTTGTTTTTTTTTTTACCCGACTACGGCAAAGCCAAAAGGAAGGGTTATGATTTTAGCAGTCTATGTATGTATGTTTGTATGTATGTATGTTTGTATGTATGTATGTATGTTTGTTTTTACGTGTGTTCCACCGTAGCGCCTAAACTACTAAACCGATTTTGATGAATGAAGTATCAATAGATTTGTAATAATGGTCCGGGTGACATAGGCTATATAATATTTCCCTAAATTTAATTTGGTGGACTTTACACGTAAATTTCTAACCTGGAAAAAAATTAAAATGGGATGATCATGACATGTTTAGTATCAAAAGAAAGGTCTTGACGAGCACATTACAAATATGTATATAATATTATATTTTCAAAGTATCAAATATGTTTAAATCGTTAAAAACAAGCAAAAGTGAGACTGCGCTACGTAGTATCGCAAGATGTTACCAACATGCAGTTAATCAAATCTTAATAAGTAGTACCGATTTGTAATTCCACTCTTATGAAGAAAAACAAGTACAACGAAATATTTATATTTTGGATTTCTTCGAAGCTCGATATCGATATATGGTGTTGGCGTCGAAATAAATCGCTCTATGGTTTCGTCCAAAGCACTATGCACTGCTATTGGAATTTAAATGAATGAATGAAATGCACCGATCCCAGGGTGGTTTAACCAGACTCGATAAATCGAATGAACCCCGAGATTTGCACTAGCCCCTGGAGCCTCATGCTTCATGGGGTTACAGAAGCCATTGCATATCAAGGAGTAGACCGGGAGACGCGGGTAATGGCAGGGAATACGTGCCCTTAGGATAAGGAGGGAATTATGAGCCTACCGGATATGCATCCTTGAGTAAGCAATGGAATAGTGGAGAGACGGGTGATATTTATCTATGGATGGGCATCTTTTTACGACGGCGCCATTAGGCTGGTTCCGTTTCAAGTTTCTTGAACATCTCGCTAGCAGTCTTCTAGATCTTATCTTGGTCTTCAGCCATGTCCATCCAAAAGTGATTTCCTTGTCGAAGTAAGTCATGTCCTGTTTTAGGATATCATTTCATGTGTAAATAGGTCCGGCTTTCTTGGATTTGGTCTTGTATGTACGGGTGTGGATTGCGGTGACTGTGAACATGTGCGAGATAGCACATCCTGTGTTTCTTGATGATGGTTACGGTTTTTCCGTCTAGCATTTCATGAATTTTCTTTTGTCTTGGTTTATTCTTAGCATGATTCATCAAGTCTCTCATGATAATTCTCTCTACTAGGATGGTTCAAGTCCAGCTTCACTGGTGAATCTTTTGGCGGGGTCAAACTGCTATCTCGATTCTTTTTCTTCGTTCTGATAAGTTGTCAGCAGCAGTGTCCAGGGCGCAATCGGCCCGCTCCTTGTTGTTTATGTCCAGCTCCGATGCGGTACAATTTCGACTTGTAACTCGCCACTATTCACCTCAGGTTGACACGATATAGTTCTGAGTTATGCACACTATTTGGCACACGTAATTAATAAGAACTCGACAAAAATCCCGATCCGCGTCACCCGAATTATTGTTTTTCTGTTCGTAATATCGTGGGCGCACATATCTAATCACCGTAAGGACTATTTTACCATACTCTGTTATGGCATTCCATAACATATACAAATAGTGAGTAGACATCATAAAAATTAAAACACCAATTGCTATTATGCAGCTATGGGTGCACATCTGGCGATGCGCAAAAGGGGCTGAAACCAGATGTGGTCAGCGAGTGCACGGAATTACGTTTTCAAAGTTGTTGGGTATGCGCGCCCGGGATTGTAAAAACACCACGCACTAAACAAATCTCCCTTGAACTTAGAAACGATTTTGGAACACAGCACATAATATTATTATAATTTATAATTGTCACACACGTATTATATCTTACATTATTTCGCCTATAGAACCAATTAAACCTGTAGGGACAAAATAAACTAGTGACTTAAATAAAGGCGGTCTTGCAGTAAGGAGCAAGTCACCGAAATTTGCATATGATTAGCCTGGCCAAGTCTTGTCCCACCGGAGCCCCTCTGCATGTACGTGTGCAATGTATTTCACTAACTCACTTTCACTGAGTCAGTCACCACCACTAAAATAAAACAACAACCTCACTTAAAAAACTCAGTATCATTAAAAATAATCCACGACCTTAGATGAATGATTGGTGACGAAACCCACCATTCATCTAAGTCCACGACCTTGTTACATGGTTACCTCCTCTACACGCATAGCGGCGATATTCCTCTCTCTATTCCATAGTATCATTAGAAAAGTAATCTGAGGTGAGGAGCTCGTGGCCAAGCAACAACAGCCGCACGGATCGATCAATCAGGTCAAGCCACGCCCGCCGGGGCCAGTCCGCGGATGGGTGAAGACTCCTCCGCGCCTCGGAAAGCACGCCCAACTGCCGGTCCCGGCCGTCACTCGCGGATCCCCGACAGCCGCCACGGGCCGCCAGAAGCCCGAAAATCCGACATCCAGTCCCACCAAGGGGCATCGCGCCACCCAGCCACCGGGCCGTGGAGGCCAGATAGGCAGTTAAGGTTGTCGTTAAATGTGTAAATAGGACGGCGTATTTTCTTGAATTTAACCTTATACTGCATTGCTGCGTGTAACTGGTGTGGTCGCCGCGTCTATAAACGTGTGCGAGATAGCACATTCTGTGATTTTTGATGCGATATGTTACTGTTTTTCCGTCTAAGATTTCGCACAAAAGAAACCCCTGCATTTTTGTTTTCCTCTTGGTCTTTTGTTTTTCTTTTGAAGTATTGCCTAACATTATTTTACACGATTATATCTAGTTGTCTTATTTGTAAGAATTTTGTTGCATGGGTAGCGAGGTCTCGGCGGACAGACACGTGGTCAAAAGTTAAGCCCATTGTGTTATTTATTTGGTGGGCTTCTTTGTTCATGGACGCTATTTATTACCATTGTTAAACTATTGTTTGGTAGTCAGAATGCCGCATGTGCAGATTTCGTTTCGAGACAGAGATACACAATTTTGAAAGGGTCGTGCGCTGGCTACGATTTATTAATTACACTCTTTATTTTTCTACAGAAATGTACCTTTTTTTTTTGTTGAATGGAGGCTTAACCACTCATGAGCCTTTCGTCACAAAAACTTGGGTACATTATGCAACAAAAAAGGTGGTCTTAGACGCGACTGTTTTGTTAGGGTAAATAGTTTAGGGTAGTTTCTAGGAGTTCCCGTAGTTGGGTTACAGTTTTTATTAAACTTTATTTTTTTTGTAAAAAGTTTTTGAGTTTTTTAAAGTGAGGTTGTTGTTTTATTTTAGTGGTGGTAACTGACTCAGTGAAAGTGAGTTAGTGAAATACATTGCACACGTACATGCAGAGGGGCTCCGGTGGGACAAGACTTGGCCAGGCTAATCATATGCAAATTTCGGTGACTTGCTCCTTACTGCAAGACCGCCTTTATTTAAGTCACTAGTTTATTTTGTCCCTACAGGTTTAATTGGTTCTATAGGCGAAATAATGTAAGATATAATACGTGTGTGACAATTATAAATTATAATAATATTATGTGCTGTGTTCCAAAATCGTTTCTAAGTTCAAGGAAGATTTGTTTAGTGCGTGGTGTTTTTACAATCCCGGGCGCGCATACCCAACAACTTTGAAAACGTAATTCCGTGCACTCGCTGACCACATCTGGTTTCAGCCCCTTTTGCGCATCGCCAGATGTGCACCCATAGCTGCATAATAGCAATTGGTGTTTTAATTTTTATGATGTCTACTCACTATTTGTATATGTTATGGAATGCCATAACAGAGTATGGTAAAATAGTCCTTACGGTGATTAGATATGTGCGCCCACGATATTACGAACAGAAAAACAATAATTCGGGTGACGCGGATCGGGATTTTTGTCGAGTTCTTATTAATTACGTGTGCCAAATAGTGTGCATAACTCAGAACTATATCGTGTCAACCTGAGGTGAATAGTGGCGAGTTACAAGTCGAAATTGTACCGCATCGGAGCTGGACATAAACAACAAGGAGCGGGCCGATTGCGCCCTGGACACTGCTGCTGACAACTTATCAGAACGAAGAAAAAGAATCGAGATAGCAGTTTGACCCCGCCAAAAGATTCACCAGTGAAGCTGGACTTGAACCATCCTAGTAGAGAGAATTATCATGAGAGACTTGATGAATCATGCTAAGAATAAACCAAGACAAAAGAAAATTCATGAAATGCTAGACGGAAAAACCGTAACCATCATCAAGAAACACAGGATGTGCTATCTCGCACATGTTCACAGTCACCGCAATCCACACCCGTACATACAAGACCAAATCCAAGAAAGCCGGACCTATTTACACATGAAATGATATCCTAAAACAGGACATGACTTACTTCGACAAGGAAATCACTTTTGGATGGACATGGCTGAAGACCAAGATAAGATCTAGAAGACTGCTAGCGAGATGTTCAAGAAACTTGAAACGGAACCAGCCTAATGGCGCCGTCGTAAAAAGATGCCCATCCATAGATAAATATCACCCGTCTCTCCACTATTCCATTGCTTACTCAAGGATGCATATCCGGTAGGCTCATAATTCCCTCCTTATCCTAAGGGCACGTATTCCCTGCCATTACCCGCGTCTCCCGGTCTACTCCTTGATATGCAATGGCTTCTGTAACCCCATGAAGCATGAGGCTCCAGGGGCTAGTGCAAATCTCGGGGTTCATTCGATTTATCGAGTCTGGTTAAACCACGCTGGGATCGGTGCATTTCATTCATTCATTTAAATTCCAATAGCAGTGCATAGTGCTTTGGACGAAACCATAGAGCGATTTATTTCGACGCCAACACCATATATCGATATCGAGCTTCGAAGAAATCCAAAATATAAATATTTCGTTGTACTTGTTTTTCTTCATAAGAGTGGAATTACAAATCGGTACTACTTATTAAGATTTGATTAACTGCATGTTGGTAACATCTTGCGATACTACGTAGCGCAGTCTCACTTTTGCTTGTTTTTAACGATTTAAACATATTTGATACTTTGAAAATATAATATTATATACATATTTGTAATGTGCTCGTCAAGACCTTTCTTTTGATACTAAACATGTCATGATCATCCCATTTTAATTTTTTTCCAGGTTAGAAATTTACGTGTAAAGTCCACCAAATTAAATTTAGGGAAATATTATATAGCCTATAATAATAATAATAATAACCCCACCGCCGTATCTCTACGTTGACGTCGTGGTGGGGCTTGCGCGCTCCGAATTCTGGGTCTGTGCCGGTAGTTTATTTTGCCGGAACAGGTCTAGGATGAGGAGCCAGACCAAGAGAGATACAAAAACCCGCAGGGCAGCATGTGGCGAGCTGTTGGGCAGTAGCGACCCCTCGGACCCTATCTCCTGGGAGAAGTCTTGTTCCTCACCTCTGGCTTGCCTTTATTGGCCGGCTGGAGTGAACACTGATGAGGAACGGCGCTCCCGCCTCATTCTTGCCTTAATTGGCCGGCTTGAGTGGAGATTCGCAAGAGTAAACGTGCTCGGAGGAAGGAAGTATTCCAGTAAGTGCTTGTAGGGATCTTGACCATCTTCCGGGCTCTGGGATTGTTCTGAAAGCCGTGGAATACCTCTCCACTCCTCAAGCACCTCAGGACATGTTGCCCCCTTGTTGCTACGTCACTATGTGCTAGCGACCGTTTCTGGGGGCCCATTATTGAGTGTGCAAGTCACTCCCTGCCATTTTATCCGTGTAAATATAAAACATTGATTAGGCAGGGGCTATAGTCCTACCATAGTTCCAGATAACCAGTCCACTTTAGCTACCCAAACCCATAGTCCAATGTTTTGTTTCCATGTACTGCAATAGTCCTACACCAACCGGGGGTTGTCCTTTGGTGCACTTGCATAGTGCATACAGGGATAATCGTCGGTTGGTGCTTCATGTCTTTAAAAGCATCTAACGGGCCTCTACGAGTTGGCTTCGGCCCCTCGTACGCCTTCCAAAGGACCGGGATCCATGGTCCCGAGAATAGATAAAAACTAAAAATAATAATAATAATAATAATTTTATTTCGAGCAACAAGACTCATAGTGTTAGTAACAATATACTTACAAACTATGTTAGTAATACACGTATGAAGACAAAAATAAAACCAAAAACAGAAAAGAGATTGTGACGTCACTGCTGCAAGGTGACAGGCCCAGCCGAAACCTTGCAGCAGTGGTTCACAAACGCACAATCAAGCCTGCTCGCTATCATAGAGAGGATGCTGTTGGCGCTGCCCCGCACCCCACGGACCAAGGATGCGCACCGCTTCCGCATCACCGTGTAGAAACAGTCTACATGAGCTTCAGCGAACATCCCTGATGCGCTGCAGTATCGGGGCAACCCCATCAACATCCTGTAGGCATTGTTGAATTGAACTCGTAGGGCGCTGTACTGTCTTTGAGTATAGTTAGCCCACAGGGCGCTCGAATACAAACAGGTGCAATATGCTCTGAAAAGAGTCTTTTTTACTTCCTTCGAGCATCGTGCAAACCTGCGAGCTATCATGTTCGCTCTAACAGACAACGCCCTACGTTCCCGCTCTATGTCTGAATCGTCTTTTAGGTCAGAGGTCACCAGATGCCCAAGGTATTTGAAGGTGTCAACCCTGTTTAGCGGTACATTATTTAACTTGATGCCAGGGATACTATCTGGACATTTACCCCTGGCCCGAAAAACCATACACTCACTTTTCTTGGTGTTATAGAGAAGACCATGACTGAGAGCATATTTCCCACAAATGCCGAGCAGCTTAGACAGGCCACAGACCGAGGCGCTCAGCAGCACCATATCGTCCGCATAGCTAATGTTGTTTACACAAACTCCACCAACATGACATCCGACATGCGTGCTGCTCAGCCCCTCGATAAGTGCGTTTACATAAAGGTTGAAGAGCGTTGGTGATGTCAACCCCCCCTGCCTCACCCCGCACTCCAACCTGTATGGTTCAGACAGCATCCCCGACCATCGAACTACGTTGACCTGGTTCCCGTACCAATATTTAAGTATACGAATGCATTCGCTTGGCAGGGATGTGTCGTTAAGTTTATCCCAAAGGATATCATAGGAAACCAGGTCAAACGCTTTCGTAAGGTCGAGGAAGCAAGCATAGACTGGTGTTTTGCGATCAGTATAGTACTTGACAGTCTGCTTCAAACACAGAATAGCTGTCTCAGTGGAGAGTCCCGATTTAAAACCGAATTGATTGTCATGTAACTCGAGACAGCCACTCATTAGTGTGTTAAGAAGACTGTCAAGTACCTTAGACAGAATTGTAGCCAGAGAGATGGGTCTATAGTTGTTGACGTCGCTTATATCACCAGTATTACTTTTCACGATCGGTACCACCACGGTCTGCATCATAGCTGGAGGTAGATATGAATGTCCTAGACATAGGGAGTAAAACATAGCCAGAACCCTTGGCAGATGGACACCAGCATTTTTAAGATGCTCGATACTCAAGTCATCGCGGCCAGGAGACTTGCCTCGAATCATAGTCGCGATAACCTTTCTAACATCTTTGGCCGTAAACCTGACACTGAGCTCCTGCCCCCGAGTCACACCTTCAGGTCCCGACCGTGATGGTCCCAATGGTGAAGTTACCATGAAATGGCTTTTGAACATTTCAGCTATGTTTTTTGGATCAGTAATGCCACCAACGCTCACAGGCAAGCCCGGCTTTCTGTTTACTTTATTAGTAGACTTCCAAAAACTCCGAAAATCATGTTTGGCGTGATGCGTTGCCAGAATGTCCATTCTAAGTTGCTCACTGTTATTTTGACACCACTTTAAACGGCTTTTAAAGATTTTACGGCTTTCTTGCATCTCACACCAAAAACGACCCGACTTCGGCCTGCCATACCATATCCATAACTGGAACTTAGACCTGGCCTCCCGGTGAGCACTACTGACATGTCTGTTCCAACCTACTACAGGTTTGTTCTTTCGTATCCTAATACTACCAGAGTAACTGTCATTAGCTGCTCGGCCTAAGATGTCTACAATTTCGTTATACATTTTGTCGATAATATACTTATGTTCAACGTCATCGCAAGAGAAATCACAACAGTTACCTAAATCACTTGGAAAATCGATTAATCGTAATCGTTCATTACATAACTTATTATAAAGTGCAATTTGTTCAGATGTTCTCTCGCCCCAACGTATTTTATTACACGGCTCAATATTATTACATACTATTTTAGGTTTAATACTATTTAAATTACAACATATAAACAGAGGAAAGTGATCCGACCACATGACATCATACTTAATTTCAACATTAACAACTGTTTGCATAGCCGACTCCGTAGCTAGACAGTGGTCCAACCATCGTCTAGACCCGTTCGCGTCACTTATAAAACTATACGTATCAGATGAGATTCCGAGTAATTCAACATCGGCACATATCCACTCAGCCACCGTACAAAAGTCTTTCAACTCGTTAAAAAACAACTGGCCCGGATGAGCGTTAAAGTCCCCGAGTAAATAAACAGTCTCAATATGTTCATTAATAATAACAGCACTTACCAAGCTAAGACAATCTGTAAATTTCGGTAGGTTCACGACACAATCGGTTGGCATATAAATGCTGACCACTAAAAACGACCTTTGCCCTATCTCCACTTTAATGGCACAGACCCGAGGGTTGTCACACTGCACTATAGACACATTCTGTAGGACAGTCTTCTTCCACAATATTGCCACTCCTCCATACGGCCGGCCTACGAGCATGCCCGCCGTAGTATCCACAGCTGACGTCCCCACATAGCCATAATCAGGATCAATGTCGCTTAGAAAATGTATATCATTCGGTAGAAGCCATGTTTCTTGCAAAGCTATTATGTCAGAGGTATGACACAATTGCCTGACATAGTCTACCGATCGCTTGACACTTTTACAATTAAAGCTAACCAATGTGTACAGGTTGTCTTTATCCATCTATTACATTCTCAGACCGGATACGACGCGGCAACGCCTCGACGTTCGTTATTTTGCGTTTGAAATTTACAAATCGCCTGAATATGATTCCTTGAGGCCATAAAGCGCTATCGAGGAATAATGACGACTTGCTTTCCAATATAAAGAATTTATAGGCCTTGTATTCCCTTTCGTACTTAAAAGATATTTTCTCTAACAGAATCATTTCCTTAGTTTTATTGAATACGTGATCTATTATATCTGCTTCTGTGGTATCATTATGTATTCTCGTAATGAAAATCGGTATCTTTCTATCCGCCGCTTTAAATTTTCCCTCATTGTCGCGACATATTCCCGCCGTGCCTGTATAGCGATATCTCATAGGTTTCTTATGATAATCCACTACCCGCCAGTCGTTATGATTATTATCATCATGGTCATTTCGGTTCGAGCTCGGATTTATGTTAAGTACAATAGCACTCGACGCGGCTTCATTCTCGTTATTATTCTGGATTGCACTAGAGTGCGGCGGTGACGTCATGGTAATTGTCTTATCACTCGATGCAGACGTAGACGGCTTTGTGCCATTAGTACCGCTATCTGCAACCGGTTTTACAATAGCCGACCGTTGAGAAACAGCTGATACGTTGCGATGATTATTCTCAGCTACCCTCAAAATATTTCTAAATTGTATTGGAGTAGTTTCGATTTCTTGTTGTTTACACAAGTTACTATTACTTTTCTCCAGTGATAAATGTTCGATATGTGAAAGCCCTATAGGACCGCTATCTAGCATCCAGGCGCCTCGTCTTTTATTTACGTTATCTGAATTCGGTAGCAAAGAGTCATATTTAATTTGTAATAATTCTGACTTTAATTGATCGAACTGACTTTGCGAAACATATGTAGACTTGATATTCTTCACTTCTTCTTGAACTAGGAGTAAATCCTTAAGTAGTTTCGTGCAGTCTAGATGATCAAACAGCACTGGAGGGAGACGTTCTAATTCCCTGGCGACATAGATCGGAAACAGATCCGGTTCCTTCGATTTGAAGACCTGCACTATATCAGCTAGGTCCCGTTCCTCCTTGCCCTTATTTTTACGTTTGATTTTAATCCCAGGCACAGACTCAAACAACAATGTTTTAGATTTTTCAATTTCTTCTTTAGAAAATGAAGATGTACAAATTCGAACTAACGTGACCTCATCTATCACTGACACTTTGTTCTGTATGTATGCTAACATTTCATCAATCACAATATTGCACGATGCACACTTTATTACGTTCGTCATGTCGATTTACGATACGCGATGCGCGTCGTTCCGTTAAAAAGAAACACGTCCGCACGGGGGGGCGCGCAGGCGCGAGACTGTGACCTATGTCACCCGGACCATTATTACAAATCTATTGATACTTCATTCATCAAAATCGGTTTAGTAGTTTAGGCGCTACGGTGGAACACACGTAAAAACAAACATACATACATACATACAAACATACATACATAGACTGCTAAAATCATAACCCTTCCTTTTGGCTTTGCCGCAGTCGGGTAAAAAAAAACAACCAACTTCAAAAAAAACACTACAAAGTGAAAAATAACTTTAATTTCGGAAGTCGGTGACAAAGAACGAAAATTCAAAACCAAAGACACCGACTTCCGAAATTAAAGTTATTTTTCACTTTGTAGAGTTTTTTTTGGAGTCGGTTTTTTTTTTTTTTTGTAAAAAGTTTTTTTTATTGTACTATTCATAAGCCAAATAAAATGAATGGAAGTAGAGATGTCTTTTAAATCGACACTTTTTTGTAAGTGCCTGCGAGTTAATTAGGTATTAGGTAAACAACGGAGGTATTCAACGGAGGTATTTTGAAATTTCGATCCACTTTATTTCAAAATTATTTGTTATCGTCCCATTCACGTAATATTTTGATTTTATAAGTACACCTGTCATCTACGTTTTATGGAAATTATATTTTGGCTGATAGTGTGTTTATTGTATTTTAGATTACATATTCTGCTTCATCATTATTGGACTAGAGGTAAATCTCCAGTGTCAATGACCGCTACTATGAATGGCCAAATGGAAAAATCTGTGTTTTCAACATGTCAAACGATATATTGGTGAACTCAGATTATTTCATCTTCTCATGGCAGCACGAACTATTGTTTATTTATTTTACTTTCATATAACACGGCCAGCGGCCAATTACATTAGTAAAAAAAAGACAATATATTATTAGACAAAATTCAAACACTCATCTTGCTAAACTCCAGATATACTGACATGATAGTCTTCCATTCGTCCGCGAACAGTCAGTCAGGTTTAGTGTCCGAGAGAGCGTTGAGTGCTGAGAGAGTGCGAGGGACAGGGGACTGGGCTTGAGCGGCGACGTGACTCGCAGGCTCAGTGAATAATATAAGTCTTCTAATGTGGCTATATTAAAAACAAAACAATGTCAAGTTGTGGTACTTTACTGAAAACAACAGGTCGACAGGAAAACGATAAAATTCCATTACATACTTACTACACCCTTGTCACCTATGCTTCTCTAGGAACCATAAATATATTCTCTCATATTAAAAGCTTTCTTCATTTGATACTAGATCAACATCAGAATATTCAAGTACTTGATTCCAATTTCACAAATTGGAAACTTAGTAGCGAAATCATTCCTTGCAAATACCAAAGTAAGTTATCATGTGCTGAATTCAAGACCCAACTTCAACGAATCTAAGCCATTAATTTAATGAAAATCGAAATAATGCGGAATTCTCGGGCATTCTCAGACAGACGGGCAGAGTTATCCTCGCATTTGTATTATGGATGGAATTCAACTAGGTAGTAGATATGTAAGTGGCTTACTCTGTCAATTTTATTGAGCACGAGTCCCTTAACGCATGAGTTGAGGGCGTCAGTTTTGCGTTTCCGCTATGTTTTCTTTCTTAAGCCTCATCATGACTTATCTACAATTTGTGGATTTGTGGGATTTGATTTGATTTGATAACATGAGCAAATACTTAAAGGGAAAACTACTAGTTGAGTAGCTATGTAAACCTATATATTATTAATTAAATAAAAAAATAATTAAATGTAATTTTGAAGTGATTTGAGCCTTAGAGGTAAGACGAATCTTGAAAGTTTATAAAACGACCAGTATTTTGTTGATCTTATCATTTTGTAATTTATACCTGATTACACACATAAACACCCAAAAGACGAAACAAAAACACTCGTTTACACCCGCTACAGAAACTTTTTTACCAATCTGATGCACAAGCTAAAACATGAACACGAAAGTAAAATGTTAGAAGAAAACAGATCTAATGCTAAAGGATTATGGAATACTATTAAAACAATCACCGAGCAACACAATAACAAAAGCAGTCCTAGCGAGTTACTAAAGTGTAAATCCACTGCACAAGATGCAGTTGACTACTGCAACGAATATTTCTCTTCTGTTGGTACACACCTGGCAAGCCAAATTTTAACTGGTATAAATGAAACTCAGGAGTCAGTGGTTTCTAAACAAAAATTAGGAGAACCATTAGGGATTACTTTCTTCATGCAACCTACTGATGTTTATGAGATTAACAAACTGATTGTTAACCTTAATAGTGACAGTGCTGCCGGCATTGATGGTCTTACATCAAAAATTGTTAAAGAAATAAAAAGTGAAATTTTAACTCCACTAACCTACATCATCAACCTAAGTCTTAGTACTGGTATTTTCCCCGATAAATGGAAAGAGGCTAGAGTCACGCCTATATTCAAGAACGGATCAAAGCAAAACCCTGCGAACTATAGGCCTATTTCGATCTTAGGAATATTCTCAAAAATTCTGGAAAAAATAGCAAACAAATGCTTTCGTTCTTAGAGTCGAACAAGCTGATCTCCAATAAACAGTTTGGTTTCAGGAATGGAAAATCAACTGAAGATGCAGTGAGCCGCCTGACCAAACTGGTAACGTCTTGCCTAGATAATAACAAAAAGTGCTTGGGAGTGTTTTTGGATCTTGCCAAAGCTTTCGATACCGTTGCAATACCAATACTTCTAAAAAAACTGGAGGTCATTGGAATCAGGGGACTGTCATTAGATTGGTTTAAAACCTATCTAACTGACAGACGCCAGTGTGTAAAAGTAGGTGAAAACATCAGTTGTCAAAAAAATATGTTATTTGAAGTTCCGCAGGGTAGTGTTCTTGGTCCGACCTTATTCATCATCTACATAAATGATATACACCATACATTAAGTCAAGATGCAGATATCATATGTTATGCTGACGACACGGTCATACTCTTTCATGGCAAATCCTGGGAATCGGTGCATGTGGAGGCTCAAAACAGTTTGACTAGTGTCAAACGATGGCTTGACTACAATCTTCTGTCGTTAAATATTGACAAAACCAACTGCTTGTGTTTCTACAAAACCCAGGCCTCAGCGCCCAAACTACCACTTGACATCAAAATCCACTCTGCAATCTGTGACCCTCACCTGTGCACCTGCGAGAAAATAAAAAAGGTAGAATGGGTTAAATATCTGGGGGTTTTAATAGACCAGCGGCTCTCTTTCAAGCCCCACATTGACCTGGTGGCCAAACGCACCAGAAAATTGATTCATATAATGAAACTCTTGCGTAACTCTGCCAACAAAAAAACTTTAAACATGGTTTATGTGGCATTATGTGAGTCAATTCTATGTTACTGTATAACAATATGGGGTGGAGTTGGAAGCACCACTATGATCCAATGCGAACGAGCCCAACGATCGGTTTTGAAAGTCATGCTCAAGAAACCCTTCAGATACCCGACAGCTCTCTTGTACAAGGAAGCCGATTTCCTCAATGTCCGACAGTTGTATATTTTAAAAATTGTACTGAAACAACATAAAATTCTAACGCAGACCCCGGAATACTCGCAACTACTCAAACGTCGAGTTTTTAAATGTGCTTCGATAAGGACACGTACAGCCTTTGCACAACACATGCAGGATTTCATGCTCAGTCACATATACAACAAAGTGGTAAAGATTTGTGACATCAGTAATTCTAGAACTAGCCTAGTCAAAAATATTGTTCGCAAATGGCTGCTAGCCCAATCCTACAACGAATCCGAATCTCTCTTAAGGGTAGTTACGTAACACACACACTCAAAATCACACACGCACCCACTCACCCCCACACACGTACTTACACATAGTGCACATTTCGCTCAAAATATTCTCCTATCCATCTTTATTACTGTCTTAATTCTTTAATTTTATTTTTATTTTTGTATTTAACTGTTCTTAGTTTAAACAATGTTTTGATTGCTATTTATTAATAACACTTTTTATGTGCTTCTGGATTTACACAATAATTAAATATGTAATACGCATTTTCATATGGCAATACCACCCAAGGACTCCACGAGACAGGCTCGTCCTAGTGTGGAGTTCTTAAGCAATGTACTTCCTTTGCGTCTTATTTCACTAAAGAATGTAAACCTAGCTAATAATGTAGACTATAAGGAAATGTTAAGCACTATTTTTAGCAAATAAACATTCATTCATTCATTCACACATAACTCATAATATAACGCTTGTATACTCCGAAGGGTTGAGCAGAAGATTTGGGTTATACTTGACTTGTCTTTTGATAAGTCACTGTCGGCAAACCTACAATGAAAGTAGATGAACGAAATAGGAAATAAAAAACACATGTAATGTTATTGTTCTTAATTTATTATTTCAATAATGTTAATAATACCTACTTAAAACTATTTAAAGATCTAATAAAGCTCTTAATAGTAATAAATTAATACTTACAGCTAACTATTATGAGTTATAATTGGCTACTTTTTATATAGATTTGAGAAAATTCTCCAAGTTTTGTTCACAATATATTTTAACTTTTATCTTCAGGAAATTTATAGTCAGAAATATCCTTGGCTGTTTTGAAGGTGCAGAGAATTCAAATTAACCACACACTTTGACAGTTGAGTAACTTATGCACTAGACTATGTTCTAAATCATCTACAACTATAGACATCATGTCAGTACAGTTCCACTATCTCAATATCTTCTTTATATCTTGCCAAACAGAGGTGGCAATTTTTATAAATAATTTAAGTCAGTCAGTCAGTCAGTCTTTTCTCCTTGGCTCTTCTATAACGTAGTTTTGACGAATCTGTCATTTACTGCACTAACAACTTCAGGAGATTCTTCCACGACCGCGGGCTTCTCTGGTCTCTTCTTGCCACCACCTGTATATAAAACATTGTTATTGATATTGTGCTACAGATTTCACAGAATTATGCTCACGTACAATATTAATGAGACTTGTTCAAGTTACAGAACACAATAAAGAAAATAAACTTTATAACAAGTACATGAGGTACATAGTTAAGGAACATAATTATTTCAAGTAAATAAAGGTATGAAAGTAAAACTCACCATTCAATAATAACTTCTGTAGCGTCGAGCAAGGCGCATCGATCGTGATACAGAGGATGAACGCAAATATAAACGAGAGCGAGAGGTCACTCATGAACCTGTATATCTGTGAACAATAATAATCACGATTAGAAAAACAAAATAACGTATAAACAAAACAAAAAATCTTTGTCTGGTCCTAGGAGTTGCGATACAAAATAATAATCTCAAAAAGTGACTAATAAGGATACCCCCATTGAATATATTGATTTCAGATGAGATAACTTAAATAAACGTAAATAGGTACATACATTGTTTCCATCTGTGAAGTAATAAGTCTTCACCCAGGTGCCAGTGGAGATGTAGATGATCGGTAAGTGCACCAAGTACATCGCGTACGAAAGGCGAGCAGGCAGCTTCCAGATTTGTAGGGAGAGAAACCAGTTGATTGGACCTGGGAATAACAGATCGATTATGAATAAAAATACTATCATTACAACGACTCGTTATAAATCGAAACTGAATTCACTAATTATTCTCTCATGCTGATTTGTCGATATCTTTAATAGAACAATACTCGTACAAAGAATAAATTTTACTGTGAGTTAGGAATATTACGAGTAGCTCCATTTAAGGAATTCTCTTAATCCGCCTCTCCCATTAAATAATAGGAATAATGTTTGTAGATAATGAAGAAATAATTTATTTATAGCGTCTTTGTATTAAGCCTTATTTGCTGATGTTATTGACTATTACTAGGTGGATTTTCTTGGAAATGGTATAGAAAATACGAATTATTGGTTTTTTCTTTCTTTCCGGAATATTAAAAACACCTGGATTATCGGTTCGGTGAGCAATTATAACAAATAAAATGAACAAACAATCAGTTAATGTCAGAAATTTCTTACAGCTCAATATGTAGTGAAAAAAATTAACACTCCTTACCTCCATAGCCATGAACACAAGCAAAGATGAGCCATCCCAAGCCAATAGCCCAGATAGCGCGCATGTAGGCATTGAGGAAGTTGTCGAATGCCTGGGCCATGTGGTTCGGCTGCATCACAGGGTAGATCGAGAAGATACAAAACGCCATCATGGCTAACGACAAGAACCACAAAATGGCCACGTTAATCTGAAATATTTTCATAATGTTAGTTTTGTTGATAAATAAGTATAATCAGGGAATAAAATTATGGACTACTCATTTTAATTTCCCGGATATATAATCCACAAATCTTGCCTTATTTTCCAATCATAAATAGTAATTATTATATTTGAAACGTAATTATGATTATATTTTATTTCATGATAACCTCGTTTAGTCTCAAGTCACCTTACTGTAATACAATAGTTTATTGGAGAGATTAAAAATAATGCTAATTCGAAGGTTTCTTTAAATAAATACGAAACAAACCTTGGAAATCCTTATTTTCTTGTCCTTGCACAAGTACAGCAAGTACCCGTAAATCATGCCGACAAAGAAGGGAGGAGCACGGGCCAAAGTGTTGAGGTAATAATACTGGACATAATTCTGGAACTGAGCTATGCGTCTGAAATAGAAATGTTTATTTAGTATCAGTTATCGAACAGGTGATTACGACGACACAAGCAGTGGGAGTAGTATAATATTATCATAATCCTAATTATGTGTACGTGGATTACACGTTTGTTTTGCATGAAATAATATATTGATGACTCTGCGGAAATAAGTGGAAGTTTCAGATGAGACCACAGGTAAGAAATTTACTAACGATATTAAAATCTGATTACTTACTCTGGATTTGCAAGCGCAGCAGAATAGTTATTCAAGTAGCTGTACAGTGAAGAAGATACGAGAGAGAGAAGCACGATGCCGGTGAGGATGCACCAAGCGATCCTCTCGCGTCCGAACATGAAGACCAGCACTATGGGGCAGATGATGTATAGCTGCATGTCTACTGACAGATACCAAGTTTGAGCTAGACACTGAAAACAAAAATAAAAAAATGAGATGTAATTAAGCCGGATACATTGACGACAGTAAAATTGAGACTTCTTTTTCTTTTCATGTGGTTAGTGACTAACTTGGTGTCAGAGTTGTAAAGCCGTCCATGGCAAAATTGAGACAAAGTGGACGATAACCTAGTGAAGGTGGCGAGAATCTATAAGATGCAGAAAACTCAGGATTGGTATGGGATGCTTGGGGGACCTGTGTCTAACAGTGTACATCTATCGACTGAATGAAAATGAAGATGAAATTGAAACAAGAAAAAATATTACTCACAATTTCAAGAGGATTCACATAATTTTGAATGTGAAGTAGCGCAGCCCACCAGTATGTCCTGCAGTTCTCCGCAGCATGGGCCTGGTTGAGCCAGTATGGGCCATCAGAGACGTGGTAAAACACGGAAGCCTGGAGCAGGACCAAGGCCGCCAGAAGTGGGAACATCCGAAGTAAGCGGTTTAAGTAGAACAGGTGTATGGTCTTAATGAAACGCACTGGAAATAACAAGTTAATCAGTATTGGTCTTTGATATCTAATGGGTAAAAGGTACAGAAATATTTGCAAGAATACCGATAAATGTAAAAAAAAAACAAGCAACTGATACGATTTTTTAGCAGTTGTAATCCCCATGTCAAGATGAATTTGTTATTTAATTTGTAATCAGCCAAATTATCGTAGTACCTACCTATCTGTCGAATAGTTCGTTAATTTGATAAAATCTGATACCTTGAAACTATGATTGATTTCTAATCCTTTACCCTATTTGATAACACCATTGTCCATTAGTAAAATAATTGTGTTTTTTAATGTACTCTTTACTAAGATTAAATATAATTATATTGTATCAAACGATCCAAATTCAAAGGATTCATAAAAAAAAACAAAAAGAGTGCACTTACTTCTCGAGATTTTTCCAATAACGGTGTACACTGCGAGTATACCACTGAGCATGAAAAAGGTATCGACTGTGATTGGGGCCGAATTGATCCACGTGGCTTGGAAACTAGTAATCCACTGTAAAATAAAAGATTTGGCTATTAATTTAGGATACGATAACAATTCAAGTAATTTTTATTTGGATAAAAAGTACTAATTTATCAGTTATAAAATACACCGATATCGTCCGTGAATCTTTGAGAAACGAAATAAAAAGGAAGTATAAGGTTTACTGAAAAGAAAGACAGTCACTTACTTCCATAGTATCTACAACATTGTGAAGAAATCCAAGCATGGTCATGCAGTAGGTGTGTCCCACGACGACCCACATCATGGAGATGGCTCTGATGCCGTCCACGCACTCGAGGGCGCCAGGAGTAGATTTGAAGGTCAGGAACCGTCGGGTGTTGGTGTAGACGGAGAAGCTGACGAACAGACTGTTGACGCGGGATGCATCTGTGGATTTGATTGTTACATGAAGAATGGTTCTTTGATCTGAAGTGAGAACGCATGAGATTGATTGAAAAAAAAAATACTGTATTTTGGTAGTCAAAAATTATACCTTTTGTTATTATTAAGATTTAAACTCCAATAATTACTCAAGATAAACAACTGCAAATCAAATCACGTTGATTTTGAATTGAGTAACACGGGTATCGTTATCATTTATGTGTATCTTGTTAAATAACTGCGCAGCAAGAACGATTTCAATATCAAATATTAGTTTTGTTGCAAATGTTATTATTTAATTTTAGGATTTCAGCGTTGATAAATATCGAGTTTGAGTACAAATATCTTCGATTGCCAATAAACTCACCTCGTTTAAACAAGAATGTTTGGATGAGGTCATAACTCGTGCTTACGATAAGTAACAGGCCGATGAAAGAGAAGATTGCACTGAAAGAGAAAACAAATGTAAATAAAAAATAAAAATAACAACATAAAACAAAAAATTATTAGGAGAACTAAGACGAATTTTAAAAGCATCAGTTTAAGAGTTAACCAATTTTATAACATGAAATAAACTACAGAGGTAAAAGAGTAATAAAATATACTTACAAGGCAACATAGTCAGCAGCGACAAATGGCTTGTCATTAGGCAATCTGCAGTAGTATTCACTAAAAGTAAAGTTGAGGAAAGAAATCCTGGACTGGATGAAGTCCACTGCTTCTGTTGCTGTGCACACATGAGGGACGCATACCGCAACCACTGCCTGCTGAGTAGCAGCAATCAACAATGGGAAAATCCTATAACAGAAAAAAATATTATTAACAATATAACTAATTGTAAAATGGGACGATAGAAAATAATATTTCAAATAGTGATAAGCATGAATCTTTCGTCAGAAACTGTAACCCCTACTAGAAAATTTAGGAACATCTCCCAAAATTTATCCTTGACCCAGCATTATGAAGACGTGTTAAACCACTGTATAACATTAGATACTATTTCAGGTAACCTGCATCCACTTCCTTATTTGTAAGTACAAAATAAGGCCAAAAAGCCATATCAAATGAATGTTTATTGATTAAATGAAACAACGGCAATGAACGCATTCATTTATCAATGTTTTGTTCTAATTTTCAATAAATTATAATCCACTAGGCTTTTAATCATAATCTTCTTAATCCTAGCTCTTTGCCAGGATCTGACTTGCATTAAGGAACTATCGTAAACTCAAAAGATAAAAGCCGAATAAATTACCTTTCTCTGAATTTCAAACATAATAGTGTTACTTGTTAACTTAATGAAAAATATCTAAAACAATACAGATGTTTGTGCATTTATATCTTAGCTAAAAGCATCCATATTATTGTCAGATTACGGTAATAAGTGGGAATTTGTAATTACTTAACTACATGTGTCTATACTAAGCACAACTTATAATGAAACGGTATTACGGAATGAACCTTACCTCGATTCGATTGGCTCTCCCATTCCAGTTATTCCGAAAACGTAACTCTGCAGGCTACTAAATCTTTCCATAGTCTTAACCGCTTTATAGTCGAACTGATAGTTTGGCACCTGGGTCCATTCAGTGACTGTCTCTGTAGTCTCCTCAGTTGGCGCCGCAGTCGGGAAAGTCGGAAACTCAGACGGGAAAGTCGGCAGAGTCGATGGCCAAGTCCAATCCGGTGGAAATGTAATATCATCTATTTCAATAGGGTTCTGGTTCAAAGGGACCCTGATCGTGCAGTATTTGCCCTGGAACTGCATTTTCGCTGACATTTCGTTCACATTTGTGTTGATCCTGAGGCATTGGTGATAGTCTCCTAGGTCATTCCAATTTCCAGTGAGGATCCCACTCGGAGGCTTGCCACTAGCATCGATGACTGAAACAATATTTTTGTTGTTAAGAAAATCATTATGCTGATCACCTTCAGTATTAAGTCTACCCACATTTCGCCAGATATATTAAAAGTTCCATGTAATGGTGGCGAGCCTATTGCCGTCTACGGATACAAATCGAGATTCCGAGCTGCTACTAAGATAACCTATGAAAAAATCTAATACCCGAACACTTTGCCTATCTTACTATGAAACCAAGGTTTTAAGGCAAGTAGTTTTTTGTGGTTCCCCAGTTATTCACTCAACTAAAGTAATTATCGAAACCTTAATATTTCGGGAAGCTAAATGTTGTGCGTTCCTGATCTAACTACCAAACTAAATTCAAGTAAAGTTAGGTCATTAACGCAACCATCAGCACTTCACACATGATTGAGAGTACCAAACTATGTTACTGTACAACCAAGTAAGTTCAGTAATGTGATTAAGTACCAACAGTTAGTACATTATGTACTTAGTTCATTACTTTAAGTGTAAGTACTTCAAACAATGAGATTTACTACAAAAGATAATTGTTTTAATTGGGAATGAAGTTTACCAAGCAGGTTTTATTTGTAATTTTAATTTACGTAGTTCTACTAATAATGATTTGTAAAATAACTTTTCGAACAATTTACTGTTGGTTGTGCATTTAAGGTGTTAGGATTGGTTAGGTATATTGTCAGTTATTAATTACATCCGGGTCGAAACACTATCGTGAAAAAAAAAAAACGTGTTCATATTTTCCCTATTATCTTTTAATCACACAAATCACCGCTCAAAGGTTAGAAAATCGTGATTTCCTAAACTTTCAACAACTTATGATAATGCCAAGCAGATCGTAATCATCGCACTAGTTCTTTAAAATAAATGAGTCACTTCAGTTAATCGTTGATAAGTACAATTAATCATTACAATAATTACTGGAAAAACACATTAACTAATTTTGGCACGTGCTGACTTTGACGTACTTTTTCGTACACGTTTTAAACATGTGTCAATGCCGTGAGAATTATAAAACGTTAGGAAATACGAAGTTATGATTAGAATGACAGTAACGGATCAAAGCACTTTTTCATTCTTTTCAGCAGGTGCCTGTTAAAATTGAGTGGTCAATGAATTTATATATCTCGAGACAACAGGGGGCCTACCACCAGCTCATAAACAGTATTATTTTAATATTACTTCAGTGAGAGAAAGAGATGAAGCTATACGACCTGTAGAACTTCATGTCTTTCATACACTGAAGTAATATTAAAATAATACTGCTTAATGAGCTGGTGGTACGCCTCCTGTAGGATCCGTTATTGAGATTAAATAAAAATAGCCCTTTAAATTCTGAAGACTATTATATAGTTAATAATTACGAGATTTTTGTTGTCAAAAAATAAAAAGTAATAACTTTTTATGTGAACAAAATCATGAGTTCATTGATTGCAATATCTTATCGAAGGAAACAAATAAAACGATACTTTACAACTAAGACTGCATTTATGTAATAAATTATTATGAGACACCTGTTTTATGAGTTTTGGTGTTATTATCACTTATTTGAAAAATAGGCTTATAAAGTTACTTGATCCTGTTATTATTTATACACATTATGATAAACAATGTAGTTGGCTTAATAATATCACTATGATTCATTATTAAGTCGTATTTTTTCGACTGATCTTTTGTAAACTGGAATATGCAAGAACCAAAAATGTATTCCTAAATTCTAAATAATCTAAGTAGGTACCTACTGTTGTCCCTGATGGTATACAAAATGTAATCTAAGTGAATTTTAATTCTTAGCCCTACCTAGAAATACTACTAGGATACATTAGGAACTACGATACGTTTATGTATTTGAGATGATGTAGCTATTACCCACACCTGCATTCTATAATGTTATAGCAATAATTTATGTAAAAATAAAATAAAAGTAAATAAATAAGAGCGATTATGGCTACATAGAAATCATTGGGTACGCCTGTAGAGCTAGGAACGTAATATGCATTTCTTATTTTAGCACATCGATAACTGAAACCTTGTAGTAAATTAACAATAAGATTTAAATTTATTACGGCGATAAATCCACAAAAGTCGCATGATTCCCCACTAGTGAAGACGTAGGAAATACTACAGATTAAAATTTTCAATAACTTGTAAACTATCTAAGTCACTGAGTTACAGTCACAAGAAATATTGACATCATGACAAATAAAATAAAAATACCTTCCTAAAAAAAATTATAAAAGATCATCACTTCATCACTTAATTTTTGTTTGCAGTATAATATATAGCTTTATTTTATTTTGTTACCACTACTGGAAGAATGCTTCAACAGTATTATTTTGAAAGCTTAGGTACATACAGTCTAAAAAAATACTTTTGGAATCTGTAGTACACACGGCTACACATCAAGCTATACATTTCCAGTATAAGCTGACCTCGCAATGTACGGAAATCCTATACGATGCGAGATCAGCATAAACTGGAATTGTATAGCTTGATGTGTAGCCGTGTGTACCAGTCCAGTAACTTTGTAACGGTAACAGGCAGAAAAAAAAAACTTACACAGGTTCCTCAAGTTATCATTCGCCAAAAACGTAAGCTGAGCTTGACACTGTTCCGAGTCGAGCACATTTTCGTACAAATCCTGATCAAATGCACTCCTTAAGTCCACAGTATGACCTTCCTTCAGTCTACCATGACCGTACACTCCGTTCAAAACTATTCCGATCAAAAAATAATATATGTGAGCACCCATCGCGACTGCTTCTCTTCGAGTTTCTACGACTAATATTGGGAGCAATGCTTTACGAATACATTTATATTAAAATCGATAAATATTTGCTAAGATAGCTGGACGATAGATAAGCCGGTAATCTTACTAATTTATCGTATATTTTTGTGTTGATAACTAAATTAGTCTGTGTAGTGACATAGGAAAATATTTGCAACTGTTATCAATTTTTGAGGAAATCATGGAAATTGGTCAATTATTTGAACCATCTGAACATATCACGCGAAGACTGCTCATTCGATTGTATTAACCGGACGCAGTGTATTCGTTATTTAGGTCTACTCATTGACGAAAATCTATCATTTAAAGCCCACATTCAATTGCTTTGGCCCTTTCCGCACTGGTCGGTACGTCTGCGGTGCGACATCGTTTCGGTATCGCGTGACGTCACGCGTTTTACTGCATCGGTACCGAAAGCTTACCGAGCGCAGTATATATATATATATATAAAATTATAAACGCGAAAGTGAGTTTGTATGTTTGTTCGTCTTTCATGCTAAAACTGCTGAACGGATTTGGATACAATTTGGCACATGGGTTGACCATTACCTGGACACACACAGGACAATACGTACAAAACACACATACAAAACACGCACACACATATTCATAGACACACAAACAGGACACACAGAATATAGGGAGGGGGGGAGGATACAGGGTACATTGGATACTTTTTATCCTGATAGTACGTTCCCGTGGGATAATTTTCGACATGCACGCGGGCGAAGCCGCTTGCAAAAGCTAGTAAATTATATAGTACGAGAGCCCACGACCAAAACCATGTCACATCGTTTTACGGCCAAAACCGTATTAAAATGGTTAGTTTTGATAATTCTGAACCCGACTGGGTGGGCAGTGCAGGTCAGAAACATCACAATTTTATGGGGAGAGTTTTATGGGGAGCCCATTACTGCTATGTCAAAAAAAAAATAGGCAGACGGTTTCATCACAATATTTCTGATGTCAAAGGTGGCCTAAGTGCATTTTCAAAAATGTCAAAAAAATAAACCAATCTGTCTCATAGCAAACTGGTATTTTTTTAAATCTCTTATTTAATTACTGTGGTTACTTAAATCTGTTTCCAGAATTTTTAAATGTCACCTATAATTCCAAAAACCAAAACAACGTTTCGGAGCCGCCCGAAAAACGTGCGGTGCTTGTTACGCTCCTATTCCCCAGGACACCGAAGATGAGTCTAACAATGATTAAAAACCATGAATTTTTTCAATAAACAGTATTTTTCAAACGTTATCCCAGTTTCCTTTTGTCCAATTCATAAAAAAATAAAATGTAAATTAGTTCGATGGTTTTCGATGGTTTTGGTGGTTTTGGCTCTTTATTAATCGTACATAAACACGGCGCAATATGATTTATTAATAATTTCTAAATATCGAATAGTTGTCTGATTAGTAACGTGAAACATTAAATTTGTCTGATATAATTTTTGTCTACATCTGGACAACCTTTTTCATTATGTCCAACAGTTTTCAGACAGAATGCTATATTACCGATCGGTAAAAATTTTCAACAAGTTCAAAATGGTTTCAACACATATATGATGCTCACATTTTCTTCTGAAAAATTATTCGCATCAACTGACCAATGTTCACATCAAAACAAAATTTTCATACGGGATGCTGGGTTTTGTTTTTTGCCTCATTTTTTATTTTCTCAATATAATTTGAGAAAATAAAAAAAGTCTCCTGGGTACGTGTGACGCTACTGGTTTCTGAAAATTGTGTTTTCGGTATCTAAAATCTATTGTTCAACTACATTCTGAAAATCAGACAGATTGCTATAAAACAGTTCGGTATTTTTTTTTTGACATATTTTAAAATGCGGTCAAGTCAGACGTGACGCGGAAATTTTCTAAAATTAAGATTTTTGAATTTTTGAATAACCATACTATTGATTTTATAAGATTTTGTTCGTAAAACGATGAGGCAAAAATTTTGGTCATGGGCTCTCGTACCAATATAATTAATTTGAATTTGGAATTTCGGTACAGAGTGCTTACCGACCAATGATGAAACATAAGCAGTACCGAAACGATACCGTACCGACCAATGAGGAAAGGGCCTTTCTGGCCGAGTAAGGAAACTTACACATATTAAAAAAACTAAGAGACCGCATTCCAAAAGACATCCTGCGAATGGTTTATTTCGCAATATGCCAGGTCATTATACAATACGGCATATTTATTTGGGGTGGAGCTGGAAAAACGATAATGATTGAGCTTGAAAGAGTCCAACGAGCTGTTATAAAAGTTCTCTTAAGAAAACTTTTTTCCTACCCCACTGACTCCCTGTACAAAGAGTTTCAAGTTATACGTGTCTGCCAACTATTTATTCTCAATGCATACCTGCGCATACACAAATCCTTAAAAAGCCGACCTGACTACCACTCATTGACTTCAAAACGTGTCTTCCATATCCCGCTACAACAAGTATATCTCTCGTAACAAGACGATGTCCCGCATACATATACACTTTTATATATGACAATGTCACCAGTAGTTTACCTTTTGACCCAAAAGAACTCTCCCTCTTTACATGCAAAAAAGCTGTCAGACAATGGCTACTCGGTCTTTCATACGATGAATCGGAAAACATTCTCACATCACTCTTCTCACACTCGAAATCCTACTGCCACTGTAGACACTGACACCTACTCACCACACGTGCAGAGATTAACACACCTACACACCACACACGCACCCACTTACACACCCACACATCACACGCACATACACTAACACACCCACACCTCGTTTTTGATTGTTTTACATTTTATTGTTGTTTGTTTAAATTTGTATCTTTAAATATATTTTTTGGCTTAGTTCAGTTCAATTTAGGCTCTATTTTGCATAATGTTATGTATCACAACTCTTGTTCCATAAGATATAGGCGCCACCTAGTTTGGGGACTGCCGTAAAGATCAAAATGAAGACAGCTAACAGTTACTGACCGACATTAAGTTAAGCTACTCGTAACTGTAAGGTAATATAGGTACAGTTATTACCTAGTAGTTAGCTTAAGTTAATATTTAACATTTTTTACATTACGTGGGTTCAATAAAAGATTAATTTTATTTATTTATTTACCATTTAACAGAGATTTTACAAATTAAAATCAAAAGCCTAGATTTTACAGAAGGCAAAATATTATAAAACCAAAACCGTAAGCCTGGTATTAAATTCAAAAGAACTTAACCCCAATCAAAAATTAATTTAAAGTAGCAAGTTGTCTAATTGCATCTAAATCTGCAATGGAAGCCGAAGTGGAAGAAAAGGTTTCATACAAATCCGTCAGATTACAAAAAAGCAAGACTGAAAATGGGTGTCAAGAAAATAAAATGAAACGAGAATAGCATGACCTGACATTCAATGAAAGCTTATTACTGCCACCGTTCGGGTACAAGGAATTAAATTGAAAATGAATTTACCAGCTGCTCGTTATATCACAAAATTAATCACACAATTAATCGATTAAATCAGACTCAGACCATCTGGCTGGTTTTAAAATATAATTATCACTTTTGGTGATAAATGCGCAAATGTCCGACTATTTTCTTATTTACCGAGATCATAATAGCTGTTTAAAAGTCTCACAACCAGACATAGGCCATAGTTATTTGGTTATTGTTCAATTATTTACTAGGTGAAAACCGATGGCAGTACATAAATCATAGAATTAGCTTACAGCGGAAGCCGACTCCAACATAACTGAAAACAAGTAAAAAATTTAGAATACGAGAAGGAACTGAAAAGTTTGAAACAATGAAAAAATTCCTAAAAATAGTGGTTGTATTATTTTGTCGAAATCCTTTTAGCAGCTTAAGCTGTGTATACGAGGTAACAAACATACCGGCAAAATTATGTTCATAGCTGCTTGCGAGTTTCGTAATATAACCCTTTCTCTCTGTCGTAGTCAGGTAAGTACCAAGAACCAGAGTACAAATTCAAACTGTTTCGGTAGCTAGTCTAAATCAATCCTAGGTTTTCTATAATAAACACCAACAAACAACGTGTGCCTGTTCAAAAGTCTTTATTTTTTCATTGGAGAATAATTAAAACTAGGTACTGCAGTGGCAGTTGGTAGTTTTTACATTTAGGTATGTATCTTTGCTGGTCCAGTGCTACTAAGTAAATTTTCCTAATTTTAATAATATATAGATATTTTTTTTATTTAAATCTTATCAAAAACAGCAGCAACAGTATTTTATAAAAGCTAGGCTGCTTTCATTCGATTTTGATCCTTCGAATTAGGTACATCGTGATCATGCAATAAATCTCCAAAAATGCAAAAGACAGAATATAGAAAATTGCTAACGCTATAATACCAATATATATTTCCTATAATAAATAATTCATCAGTGAAAAACTACTGTGCCTTTCCCAAAGCAGAACAAAGTTCCCTTCTCGTACAGATTATTTAACAAATGCCGGTAATTGACGGATAGCCAGCTATTTTATGTTAAAGTTTAAATAAATAAATAATAAAAATAAAAACACCTGTCATTTAATACAGCTTCAAAGCGATTTCAGTCAATTAACTCCAATTTTCCGCAATCAGTCAGTGGTATCAAAAGTAAACTTTTCATTCAACCCATTTAATTAATGCTCAGCCAATTTCGGACGGGATTTACAATTTAGCACCTCTTTTACCTATCTCATAACAAAATTATACAGCAATATAATAAATCTTTATTTCTTAATCCATCTTTAGATGGAGATAAGTTATAAATAAACATTAATTTGGTGTTTCCCTATGTAATCCAGCCAATGCTCAATAGATAGAAAGGTGTTATCACGCACATCATCGATGATCGTGACGAGTTTACTAAGAAACCCGTATACTTTATGAATCACCTCTTAATCATAGTCAGCTTAAGAGTTATCAGTACGATTAGATACCTAATTTATTTACACCAAGATTGATAATGGCTTGAATCAGCTTTATTGTTTTATTTATTTTTAGAATTGGCTACTGATTTAGTTATTGTTTGTTGAAAGTGATATTATGTAATGTAAGACGAATCACACATTTTTTTCTTCCTTTACAAAGTGTTTTTTGAGGCATAGTGAAGATTTTGACTGTTGCCTGGAGAAAAAGAGAATTAACCTGTACCCTAATAGCGTAATTTATTTTCGTAAACAATTTTGCCTGATTTGTTTCATATTGACAGTTCAACAACATTCATTTAATTATTTACGTTGTTGAGCAGATTTTTTTCCAACTTATGAAGCAATCTGTTTCAAATCAAAACAGATTGTGGTTGTGTTGTATCACGCAATTAGGGTACCGATTATCTTTGAATGATAGGTAGAAATTTACATCAAAGTTAACCCTTTATTAAGGTATTTATATTTTTGTTCTATGCATAAAAGTTACATACATTTTTCCTGTCCTCCAAA
Organism: Agrochola lychnidis; assembly: GCA_963680765.1. NCBI lineage: Eukaryota > Metazoa > Arthropoda > Insecta > Lepidoptera > Noctuidae > Agrochola > Agrochola lychnidis. The sequence continues at coordinate 25,304,220 of OY796861.1, forward strand.
TAAAATAGTAGAAAAAACCTTATTTGTGAAGGTTTTTTCATCATGATAAAATACAATCATTAACGCAACCCGTCAAAGTTCATTAATTGCCGATAAAATGGTATTAAACATATTGCCTAGCCGTTAACCTATTGGCAATAGGCTCGCCCCCTATTACATGAGATTTAAACATAACTGGCGAAAGTATTATTACGTGGTTGATTGAACACGCTCGTAAATCAGATAATCACTGTTTAACGGAACTTATCTCCAGACGGTATACATTCAATTAATCTAATCAGCTATAGTATGATCGAATGCTGATTGATCGAAAACGTGTTCAAAACTATGTATCTACCTACTTATAATTAGTCGACAAATTATTATGTTGAAATTACTGATATTTACATATCACCGCATTTTTTTTATGTCTGCTTTCAAGAGCTCAGAATTTTCTCACATACTCACTTAATCTTAAAACCTTACCTACCGGAGGCATTTTTCTAATTATCGTGTCCCGAATTTGGCTTTGCAATTTTTACTATTTAAACAACTCATATTAAGCTTTAACGAGAGTTCAGTAGTCTCGCATACAGAGGGTGTAACTCAGTGGTAGAGTGCCTGCTTCGCGTGCTGAAAGTTTTGGGTTCAAATCCCAGCACCTCCAAATCTTGTACTTTGCGTTTTGTTTTTACCTCGGTGTATTTGTGTTTACAAATGAACTATTCCCAAACGATCAAACTATTAATAAAGCTATGATTTTACTAGTTGAAATTAGATATCAATTATGTCAATTGAGTTGTTAATACAGGGTATTTCCTGTTGATCTGAATCATGAAATTTGGCAGGAAGCAAGGTCTCACAGCACAAAGTTAAGGAAAAAGTTCAAAAATTGATAAGTTGTAGTTTTATCACAATTTTTTTGTTTTTGCGGTTTCAAACTTACGTTTGCAGTTGGAGAATTGACCGTGACTTATATCGATGTATGAGAGAACATGTTTCTCAACTACTAAGTTAAGTTTGTTCTTGGGTTAAATTCATCCCAACTACGGAACCCTTCATTGTGCGTGGTCCGACATGCACTTGGACGGTTTTATTTTTGATAACTGTAAAAGTTTTTTTTTATAAATTGGAGAGCATCAAATTCTGTATGTTTGAGTATCCATTTCATTGACGTAGTTTTATTATTTCTAACATAATTGCAGATACTTTCGCTGGAAATGAGGTGCCTACTGAAGTGATCGAAAAATCATTTTTAACCTTTCAACTGTCATTAACGAGACACAATAGAATTTTAATTGTTATCCACCTTAATGAGGCGTCGTAACAGATGATGGGTTAATGTTAAAATACTTTAGGTTCCCTGATACAGTAGTTTACTAACACTAGTTTGTTAAGACTTACTATGCGCTAGCGATAATGGCAGTAAGTACGTTTTGCATAGTTTCCAGTAATTGGTGCTCCAAATTTTTCGTCATATTTTTAATCTTTTTGACTTGTTTTATTAACTTATTTAAATTCTGATTTTTGAAATGTGTCGCCCAAGTATTTCATTGATATGTATTTCTATTAGAATACTTTTAAATGACAAAAACTATTTTATACCCAGTACCAGTTAAATAACTTTAGCATCAATTGCTTCATATAACCGCCGTAAGTATGAAGTTACTGCTCATATCATTAGCAGAAGTAAAACATGAATGATGATACCGCACTTAGAAACTCGCCGTTACTTACTGCTGTTATGCTTAGGAAAACTTATGATAAAATCAACTTACTGGCGTTATGAAAATTAAAGGTTCTCGTTAAGATATCATCATTATCATCATCATCAGCCTATAAATATGTTCCCACTGCTGGGACACAGGCCTCCTCTCTGTGAGAGGGAGCAGGCCGTAATCCACCACGCGGGCCCAGTGCGGGTTGGTAGATGTCACATGTCTTCGAATTTTCAGTTCTAGTACATGCCGGTTTCCTCACGATGTTTTCCTACACCGTTTTGAGAGCAGTGGTGATGAAATAATTTATACTAAGTAAAGCGCCTGGCTGGGTTCGAACCTACGACCTACGACTCGTAAATCGCGGCCGTTACCACTGGGCCACCACTACTCAGAACATATATAAAATGGCAATCGGATCTTATTTTACAGCTCATTGCGCTGATTTCGAATCTATGTTTAATTCGATTTAGACAAAAATGATACTTACTGCAGTTATCGCAAGCGCGGCAGTATAAGTTGTTGCTTAACAGAATTAAGCCAATCTCTCCCGTGTACGTAATATATTTCCCAGCAAAAATACAAGCTGATCTGATTATAATATCTAGCCCAGTTAGTTCCAAGAAAGGTGTTTCCCTTGATAATGACGCAGCTACGCCACAACCTCATGAACTCACAAGAGGACGTAGCTAAGCCACAGCGTCTTTGCTCACCTGAATACATAACAAGCTTAAAGCACAAACAGACGACTTGTCAACTTGCTATATACTGGCTTAGTTCCTGAACTTGACGCGCAGTTGGTTACCTCGACTATTTCTCTATTCATATGAGACTGCTATAAATTAAGTTAACGTCCTGTGCTCCCCAGTAGGGTATTACGTTATACCTAACTCTTGACCACCAGTGGTTGTCATAGAAGTGACGAAGAATTAACGGAGAAGGTAAATTTAAATTAAATGCATAACTTATTTTTTTTTTTGTGAATATCAATGATTCAATGTTTGAATCCAGTACCATTAGATCGAAATTATGCAGCTACCCTGTTCCAATCCAGCGATGGATACTGAATGCTGGACTGGATAATTTTAAAGTAGATAATTGGCAAATTTTGTAATACTAACACGCTTATGGGCTTTCGGAAAGTGAAAATGTTTATTTTATTTTATTGTGACTACATAAATTGTTTACATTGATCCAATATCATTAGACTCCAGCGTTGGATTGCAATTCTGAATCAATTTAACAGTTTTTTTCAAATCTACAATCAAAATTAATTATATGCAATGCGTTGGACTTTGGTAAGTTCTAGTTCCGCGTTCCACTTATTATCAGTAGTTACAGAAAAATACCTAAGTATTGGTAATACTTGTGCTAGAGTCCTTTAATCACTTTTACAACATTGGCTTAAGATATAGAACAGAACATCCTTGTTAATATCAGTCTGCAACTATTTCACTGAAAGTTAAAGGCCTCTTCATTACACGAGAAACGGACATAGACCATTATGCCTGACAAGTATGACTGTGGTGTCTTACCGGGTGTCCTAACAAAGTTTTGTTTCTCAGTTTCAAGATTACGGGAATGTAACGTTTCTTTGACACTTTTCTTTACTTTACTAACGTTTCCTACTGATTCTAAAGCACAAGCCACACTGGAAACAAAGCTAATTTCGTTTAGCTTCACTCATGTAGCTATCGCGTCTTTTGATACTTCGGTTCATAGTTCGCGATGAGAACCGAAATATGCAAACACGCGGTAGCTGCAGCGAAGTTAAACGAACTTAGCTTCGTTCCCAGAGTGGCCTGCGCTTTAAACCTGTACTATAACTCACTATAAACAAGACAAAAACAAAACAAAAATTCATCTTGTAAACAACACACATTCACATCCATACCACACTAAATCACTTCGCGGGATTGGTATTCCGTGTCCGAGGTTCCGATCCCCGGACATTCAAAAGTGACATTTGTTCCAGGAAACGGTCCCTTTTCCACATTTCTAGCATATCACACGGTTTTTCCATTTGCTGGACGAAAAATAAACAAGTGAAAATAGAAAAACAATCAGTCAGGTCAAACACCCGCGAAATTACATTCAGACGCATTCAGAAACGCTTCAGGGGAATGTAATAAAGCATAAAATTGTATTCTGAGTTTAATAGTGAATATTTCGTGTTTCATAATCGTTGCAATAGGTCTAAGTGCTGCTGAAGTTTAGTTGACTAAATAAAAATGTTTTTATTTTAATAAAAATGACTATTTTTTTTTAAATTAAAACATTAACGAGCTAATACAGTTCGCGTTTTTACTTCGAATTTTGTGGAATTTTATGAAATGCCAATTATTTTATTGCAAACCGAAAAATTGGGCGACAGTCTCGTATTTTATTATTTCCAACTTAAGAAGAAAATTTTATAAAACCGTGTGAAAAGGAACAAAATGGCACTTAACTTTGTTCACCAACATAAAAGATAGAGAAAATTCTCAAATTGCTATTAAACCTAATGAACCATGAGATAACAAACAAATTCTTTACTACAAAGGACTGGCATGGCCGGTATTCGGCGCGAGCGTAAAGTGATGCTGAGAGGCTCATAAAAATGACTCAGTTGTTTTGTACAACTTTTAGTGAAAATTATGGATAAATAAAATATACAAATGAACGGCAACGGCGGCGGCGCACTGTGGATCGAAAAAAGGCTCTCGAAAACATTGAAGCTTAAATTTTAATGTGTCGGTTTTTTGCTTGAAATAGCTTCTAATAGCCAATATTATGCATAAATATAACAGGATATAATCTGGTAGGCAAATTGGCAACTTATATTTCTTTTGCAAAAAAAAAATGTGATCATCACACGGTGATGTAACTATTTATTTATGATTTTTTGACATACCAGGTTTTTTCGTAACGCGAATGCACGCGGTGAGTCCCGTCCTTAACTTAAACTTTTGTAAAGTAGGTAGGTACTCCTAAAATCTGTTACTATAAAAAAAATCTGTATCTGTACATGTATTTCATGATTTTTTATCATAGGACACAAGAAACCAGATCATGGCCAAAGTTCTGTTTTGTCTCCCTCATTTGTTTTGACTTTATTTATGTTGGCAAAAATCTCGTTATTATGATCATAATACTCGCGTTGTATGTTGTAACTTTAGTATAATCACGATGACAATGTAAATATTCAGCAAATAATCAGCTCAGGTACGAAATAATCAAGTTAATGAATTTATTGATTATTCTGTCAAATAAAATAATACGTAACTTGGTTTTGGATTATCGTAATGTATTTATTAAGTGAGTAATCTGTATTAGTCATATTCTTGTTATGTATTCGGAGGATCACTTTAATTTTGAAGTCATAATTTAGTGATTGAGGATAATAATTTGTTTATAGCATCACAAAAAGATAACTGTGAGTGGCAGGACCTAAATAAAGCATTGTGTATCAGGTCATAAAGCTTCATGAATGATAGTTAGATAGGGAAACGTGATTTTCCAAGACAGACAAGTCACAAGTTGCGGAAATGAAAGTGATAAGCATCGAGCAAGAAGAATCACAATTTAAAAAAAAAAACTTCTAAAAATAATACCTGTGTTTTACATGGAGCGACCTCCAAAATTTAGTTACTGGATAACACGATACGTACGATAAGTTTCTTCTTCTACAAGCTTAAAAAAAACAATCACAATCTTATCCGAACTTGTATAATTCATTACCTAATTACCTGGTACTTACAGCTGCTACAAAATCTCATACGGATGTATTATCCAGTAGTCATATAATATTTGCCAAATACTTTCATTATTTTGTAATTAGAACTCCATTTTTCCTTGTAAAAATCGCTAATCAAATTCCAAATTTCATACAGATTACGAGCTAATCCGGGGAACATTCCTCATTCTCTTTGTCATCGTGTTTCAAGTAATAAATGACGTCCCTATCGCTAATGTGTTGTATTTCCTCATGTACATGATTTTGATATCACTTACTTACTAATTACAATGTTTTTGTAATATCTGTTGGACTTTAGACGCTTACACACAATATTTACAAGTTAAAGATATTTTAAACAATGATTTTGATTAAAGATTAGAAATGAATGCCTTAGGCATTCACTGTAAACGTTAGCAAAGAAATTACAAATATAACAAGAAACGTAGTCAATATTTACTGATGATTACAAAGAATATGAAATAAGAAAACCCCTAAACTACAAAATAAACAAAAAGATGTATACATTAAACATTTTAATTCAGCGAAACAGTACCTACAACGTTTAATGGTTCTGAAGGGGAACTCACACAAATTTTATAATGACGTGCTGACGTGCAGGCTCAAATTGACTGTAAACACACACACGGAATTTAAACGGAAATTCGTAAAATATAACCAGAAAATATTAAAAATCTTCAGTGTTTCAAAAGACCGTAAAGGTATACTTGTACATATTTTTTCATGGTATTAATAAAATAGAGGTGTACGTGTCTGTATCATACTTTTGTATCGTGAAAAGCGATGAAAACATGTTCAGTGTGTCGAGTCAGGGAACATGATATATTTCAGAGTGTATCTAGAAAGTGTAAATAAATGCGTAGATAAAACGCACGAGCCGTTAGAAGACGTAATAATCACATGTCTTGCAAAAACAATCTGACACTATGCAAATTATCTTAAGAAATTAAATATTTGACCTGATGCGGAATCTTTAACCTACAATTGACCTTAAAGAGTAGAAGCCAATGTAATTTTAAAACGAGGCCCCGTTTTAAAATTACATTGTTACTAAAAATACATTCCAACGTTTTCGTTTTATGTTCAATACTAAATGCAACATCAATAAAATTCAAAGCCTTCACTGCATTAACAATTTAATTATTTCAGGCTACAAGGAAACAACGTAAAGAAATTGAAACAACAGAGCATTGCTACATCAAAGTTGTAACATTAAAATCTTTTCCTTTGAAACAAAACGTTGACTCAAGTCAAATAATAAAACAAAAATGTTGAGCAAATACACAATTAAAACTACTTAAAACAATTTGCAGAGTAAGAAATTATTGCTAAAATCTGAATAGAAAATTACTGCGATACTCAACTTTGCTTAAGGTTGAATATGATTAAAATTCAATAATTTAGACTTAGCGCTCATAAATATGAGCTGTTCGAAGTTGGGATGCTGACTACTTTGCTTTAATGCATCCTTAATGGCACCGATCGTCTGGGAAATCGTTCGATGCTTAATTTATAGGAGAGTTCGACTTTGAATTTGCACATTTTGTGCAGTTTGTTAGATTTTAAGACATGTGCTACGTATGTGTCGGCTCGTAAAAGTTCTCTGCTTTATGGTTTGAGCTTCCTAATGGCACATACACACGTGATCGTACAGATGGCTGACAGCTCGTTTAGGACATCGCACCATTAAGAAATACATTAAATCTTCTCTTTTGATTCTGTATGATGTGGTGCGTTTTCGAAAGTGTTAATAAATAGATTGTTATATTGTAATTCAACCTCTTAGCTCTCATGCCAATATATCTGTGGTCGAGGCATGTCTTCTTCTTCCATAAATCTCTATAAGCCATCATAACAGTACGCATGCATAATCAGCCTATAATGTTCCCACTGCTGGAACACAGGCCTCTTCTCTCTGAGAGTAATCCGTAATCCACCACTCAAACCCAGTTCAGGTTGGTAGATGTCACGTGTCTTCGAAGTTTTGATTCTAGGACATGTCGGTTTCCTTCACCGTTTTGAGAGCAGTGGTGATGAAATAATTTACACAAAATAAAGTGCCTGCTTGGATTCGAACCCATGACCTACAACTCGTAAGTGGCGGACGTTACCACTGGGCCACCACTACTCGACCATCTTAACAGTATACATTCGACCACACGTTGGTGGTAACACTTTGACCTTGAACTGGCGTAGTATAGTACAGAGTTTTAAGTTTTTGTTACGACTGGCATGCGGCTTACTGTACAGGGTACCTATTGTAATTGCAACTATAAAAACAACTTATAATTTTTTATTTATGTAGTTAATTTTATCCTGACAGAAAGGCCCTCTACCAACACAACAATAATTTACGAGACACTTTAACAAACGAGTCCAGTGTTCCATTACCCACAGTATTCAGGTTCATGACGTCACTGACAGGGGCGACAAGTGACGTTGTAGCCTCTGTAATTGTGTCGCATTGTGCTTTAGAGCCATGAATACTATGAACAGAATGTCTGTTGCAATGCTGTCTATTGTCTGAAGAGCTGCCAGTTCGGCGGGTCTTATAATTGAGGTGCTATTAAGGGTCTTGACAGAATCGTTGGGAGCTAGACAAAATTGTTGAGTAAAATCCTAGTTCAAGTGTGGACTTTGGTCTCATTAAGTTGTTTTATATTAAGCTGATAATTTCAACACAAATGTTTATCTAACAAATGTTTGCCTACTTACATCATTCAATTTTATGAATTACGGCCAAAGTGTAAATAAATTAAACCAAAACACAATTGTTAACAGTAGATCAAATAAACATTTTAATATTGATAGTTGATTTTCAGTCCACACCGAACATGATTTATTAGCAAACAAGCTCTCTGGCTACATTGTTGAAATACAATATTTAAATAAGCATTGTATTTATGAAAAACTGATTGATATAACCTGAACATTTCAACAATGTAAATATTAAGAAAAAAAATTATCGATAAAATACAACTGAATTGTTTAGAGGTGAATTTCTGTAACTTTGTCGAGATCGATTTTAAAATAAAACTTTTTAACAGAATGTTAACTATTCAGGATGCTTGCCCAATACTTTATTTGTTTGACAGACAATGCCAAGATCTCTACAGGAAAGTTAATACTTAGCTTGTGTTGAAAATTTAATGTTTTTTGAGTTTCGTACCTTAAAAGTAAAAAACGGAACCCTTATAGGATCACTCGCGTGTCTGTCTGTCCGTCTGTCACAGCCAATTTGCTCCGAATCTAATGAACCAATTAAGTTGCTGGTACACATATCAATGTGCGGATCTTAAATATATTTTTTATCATTTTACATTAAAACTTTTAAAGATATTTAAGAAAATAGATGAAAGTTTACCATTTTACCCAAATAACTCCGAAACTACTGAGCCTACGGTTTTGAAAAAAATACAGAGAATGGTTCTTTACTCATAGATTACAGAAAAACTTATAAGAAGTCTATGGTCTTAAAATAACAATGTAAATCTGTCAATATTATATGTACAAACTTACATTTACAGTTAGGGTTTTTCAACTACAACGTTAAGTTTGTTCTTGGTATAAATTCATCCCAACTACGGAACTCTTCATTGTGCATAGTCCGACACGCACTTGGCCGTTTTTTTTTTTGTTCTTGTTACCACTTCCTCTCATAAATAGGAGGTCTAAGGTACAGCAGTAGGACTATAATAATGACCATAGATAAAAAAAACCGGTCAAGAGCGAGTCAGACTCGCGCACCGAAGGTTCCGTACCATTTTAAATTTTCATCGGTGAGGCTTATATTCGTCAGAGAATTTTAACACTGTACATTACGGTGTTGAATATAGCAGTTTTAAGTCCGTGCCATCTCTTGACCGATAGTGGAACTAATATAATTTTTGTTGATGACTTCTGAAAAGTGTGCTATTTAGAGACATCGTGTTATTTTTCCTGTAGTCTTTACATAAACTTCTATCACATAAAATAATTTCAGATTCTTCTCTATGCAAACTTCGAAGATAAGGGGAGAACGGTATTTTTTATTAACTTTTCGTCAAAATTCGAAAACAATACGTCCTAAAAAAAAAGTTTGATAATGTGCAAATAGCGCTCTTTCATATGATATCCCACATACCCTAGTAGCCCCACTTCGAATTTTTAAGACCCTCGTCCAGTGACTGTTGCTGAAAAAACTAAAAAATAAAAAATATTTCTTACTTGCAAAATATTTGGGCAAACGTTATCTAAAACCATTCCAAATTTCAAGTTGATAGCATGAGTAAAATCAAATCATTTTTTTGCAAAAATGGGTATAAATAGTACATAAGTGTCGGTGTTGTGTTGTGTGTTGTTAGGTGTTCTTGAAATATCCAGCTGTGACAAACGGACAGACGGATAGACAGACTGAGTCGCACCATAAGGGTTCCTTTTTACCATTTTGGTATGGAACCCTAAAAACTAAAATAATTGTAATTATGTTGGAAACGGAAGAAATAAAATCGAAAGTTGGTACGGAAAAGTCTTTATCGTGAGATAAAGGATAATAAAACATGAGACAGTGACATAGTCACTGAACAATAAAATTACAAATTACAATAACCGGATATGATATGACTCAAGTTTCAAAGGTTGCAAGCATGTATTCATAATTATAGGCAATGTTGTGACAATAAACTGTAATATAAATAGTCAAATCCGTAGCTAGGATTAGGTGCTTTTATTATTAGATGTGAATAATCATTTTATAGCACGCATTCATATTTAATCGTCACACATAAAGAAACTAAAGGAATGATGCTAATGTTCACGTATAGAACAACAATCTTGGAGAGATTAAACTTAATCAACACATCGGCAGACGGATTTCAGATTATGATATGATGAAATTGGTTATAAAGTTGAATAAAGTCGTCACACCTGCGAATTTACGTTACAAATGGATACACATACATACATTGTGGATGCTAGCTGTTCCCATAACAAATCCCCTTCGTGTGCATACAATTTTGGAAATAGAGCTCCCTATCGAAGTTTGTGTTTTGAGTTGTTAAGACTTCCAGGTTTTTGCTGCTATCGAGCTATAGGATGTCCTGGAAGTCAAGTCTCGTGTGAATAAATTACTTCTAGGCAATCGAATACTATCAGGTGAATTTACGTGTGATAGTGGTCAATCTAAGAAGGCTTCCCACAAGGTATACCGATGACCTTATAAAGGCTGCAGGAAAGCACAAGACCGCAAACCCGACACCGCGGGAAACCAAAACACAGAACCGATTGATGTGGCGATCCTTGGGAGTGGCCTATGTCCAGCAGTGGACGTCTTCCGGCTGGAATGGATGATTATGAGTGGTCAATCAAGAACTTAACAATTACAAAAATTCTCTTGAACCTGTGAAAGGACATCTTCCATTTCATTCGATCAGCTAGTCCCGGTACTTGCAGGCATTTCTAATATATTTAAAGTCACCGTGATCAACATCAACTTCATAGAATTTGTGTAATCTATGTTTCATTTAGTAACACGATCTACGTCAATGATTGCAATCCCGTTATCGTTCACGTCAGTATAATTAAAATAATCAACTGTTAGGCATCTATTACTTCTGAACTTTGGTCTCCTAGTCGCAACGTCATATTCACGTGTAGGCATCTACTTCCGTGCACTAGCAATTTTGTAAATGAAGATTGATCCAAAACCATTGTTTTTGCATACCTATTAAAATTCGGAATCGAATTCCTAAAATCTTTAGAAATGACATGATTTATGCTAACGTTCATAATTCTAATATGAAGACATAGGTATGAAATACAAAATAAGATAAAGGTTTTTTGTAAACATCAAGTCGAATAGTTCTAACGAGGCCAAGTTGTTACAAGAAACAAAAGAAGACCAATTGGTTGAAATATTTCTTTTCAACGAAGTACCCACTGAAACTTTTAGGCGATGTTCTATGTTAATTGCTTAAGAAGACAAAGACTTTGAAATTGAAAGATAAAGTGACTTATTTATTTTATTTTACTCCTTTTCTTCCGTTTACATTGGCGTTGAGTTTTAATTTCTCAAAGGAATGGCTACAATCTTCAGGTATCTAAACGGAAACCAATTGAAATGTTTTGTTTCCTTCTAATGGACTAGATTCAATCTAAAGTCTGCTTTGTTTTCCTGAAGAAATCAATTTTTATTAGACTTAATAGTTTGTCGAGTTACGGTTCCAAAATTTTATTCAGTTTATTATTTTTAGCTAGATAGTCAAAATATATAATTTTATCAGACAAGAGAGATAGATATATTTTTTAACTTTTGGCATAAAGTTTTACGTTATTCAAGATAACCTTTGTAACCCTCTGTTGGTAGAAAAGTTCCTTGAAAAATTATTTAATGGGAGACTTAAATTTAGTAATAAGCAGCCAAAAGTAACGGCTAATAAACCTTGAACTTGACTTTAATAATCAATCTTACTTAGCTGAAAAATTTCATTTAAAATAGAGTTTTGAATATTTTATAAATAAGTAAAGAATCGCTTACAAAACAGTACTAGGCGGTCATGAACTATAAGATATCAATTCAAAAGCAAGATTGGTAGAAAACCTTCTAATAATGTACAAAGCAGAAGGCACCATCGGAAATCAACAATAGAATAAACGCATCAATTTCTTTATAAATGGCAAAAATTTGTTCAATTTCGAAGATTCTTCTCCGAATCCGAGATACCTATAACTGAATTACTTATTGGCGTGGGAGAGAGATAAACCCAAACAAATACACAGAAGTTCTACTTAATTTACGATCAAGGGACAATGATCTGACCTCTGCATTCGGATTTGCATTCGGTTAGAGTAGAAGCTGACCCAAACATAGTTGGAAAAAGACTGTGCAGATGATGATGATAGACACAATGGTGGTAATCAGACATTGTTTGTAGTGGGTGTAATTCCCAAATTGCTATTTTTCAAAGGTTTCACTATTCTCAATACAGAATACATTTCTGAGTCATTCGATTCAATTTCAATTCTTCTATCCCATTTAGAGATTCTTACTTAAAAGTTTTGTCGATTTATTGATCCATGTTTGATGACCCAGCTTTCAAGACAAATGTTCGGTCTTAGATCAGATAAAAGTCGAACAAAGGTTAGGTAGGCTTATATCTTCTGTTGGTTAAGATGTTCCTGTCAAGAAATTCTTATTTTTCTAATCTTTAGGTTTCTAATAGATTAATAGAGGAAGATAAATGGACATGTAGAGGTTAAATGCCACACGACGGTAGTTTGAAACGTTACCCCACTCTCAACTTTTACACGTGCGTCATGTGTCCCAGTTGTCCTTCGTTTCCTTCCCTATTTCGTGAAAAAACCTTGTCACGATCACTTTATAATGCTAATATCCAGATTATTATAAAAGCTTAATTTACATAATAAGGACGGCTAGAACTTGTCTCGAGAATGCTTATTGGCTCTCGAACTTTTTCGACTTTTCCCGAGGCTTGCTACCTAGTGGGTACGCACTGGGAATTTACAATGAGCCCGCTGCGTGCCTCATTTCGCCTTTTATGAAGAGTTAATTTTTAAAATGAAGGCACAATGGTCAGTTTTTATATAGATATTGGTACGTTCCTATAGTGTGTTATTTGAATAGGTACATCATTAGCTATTTTTTTTGTTTTAATTGTCAACAAATGTTATTATCACAAATTGCTGTTTTTTTTTTCAATTGGCCAAAGATAGTACCTAAACGAAAAAGCTTAAGAGCGCTAACACACTGGGATGCCATGGCGATGTTGCTGGCTATGTGGTCATGGCTACCTCTGGCTACCTACCGTAGCCAAATAAGTAGTCAGTAACACGCGGGCGTCCGTTCTGGCGATTACTTACTTGTATAGGTACAAAATGCTGGCAACTTGTCTACACGTCGCCAGGTCGCCAGAATATCGAGTCTCTACATAAGAGCCGGGCCGGTGAATCGTGGCTACGCTTCCTAATTGGCGACGTCGCCAGACAAGTGAGTTAACTGTCATACATTTAAATACGAATTGTTTTAGCGCTCTAAAACAGCAGACGTGTTTCAGCAAGGTACACATAATATCATGAAAAATGTTATGTAATGTTGCTTTTTATAAAGCAGCATTTACATTTATCAAATTTAATATAATTTTTACATGTTTTGCGCTTCTGTGTGTACTCAGCTTTAGATCCATTTGTATGGGTAGCCCAGTTCGTTTTATGTAAAAAGTTGATATGAATTTGATATCTTTATGTTACTATGCATTGAGGAAAAAGTATCATATTAATTGACTCGGTAAAACCATTGCCCATTCATAAATCATTAATTGATAAAACTAAGAATTAATTGTTGGCTTAAGATATTTATAATAATACTCTTTTGCTACTGTTTGTTATGAAAGATTACGGGCTCGTAGCGCGGCTTAATAGATTCTAAAAGGGGAAAAACAAAGTTATAGATGGCTTTGGTCCCTTTCTCAATTATATAGTAATCGCTTAATCGATTATTATGTTTTTTTTTTTTTTTTTTATAGCATTACCTACTTGATAGAACATTTAAAAAAATGTTTGTCATAGCGGTGAGAGTACTTTTATTGTCAGTACTCTTTAAATATAGATCTTTAGATTAAATCTAAATGTAAATAAATATGACTCAAATAAAGATAAATGTTATAAACAAACAAAATAAAACTTCCACCAATAAAGCATGAATGAATTATTTAAATTAAAGCCTGAAGGTCAAAGAATTTATTTATAAGATACAATGGATAAAAACAAATTTTTGACGTGATACCGTCTTATAAATAAACCGACTTCGCCGACAACCAATTTTTTTTTTTGGGTTATCTTTCTGGCAGTTTGATGCTCCGATTTTTTTTTGGCATAATACACTTTAATCTTCTATAAACGAAGGTATAAAAATTATTTAATATATTTATTATTGTTTGGCCGAATGTTTATTTATACAGGGTGATTGGAAGATTGGTGCAAAGCTTTATGGTGAAGATTTAGAACCATTTAAGCCATGGTTGTCTTAGAAGAAGTCTTACCATCTAAAAAAAACAAATTATTTTTTTTCGATAATTCCCGAAATTTTAAGTAAACTGCTTATTTATGGCCAAATTGAATGGTAAATTAATTCATTTTCATTTTATTTTATTAAAGTGATGTGTAAGTAATCTAGCAAAACATGTTTTAGGCCTCTGTGTCATTAATTTTTTTTTACAGACTTTTAAAGTTATTGTGTTTATTTCTACACTAGCTTTTGCCCGCGGCTTCGCCCGCGTGGATGTCGGAAAATATCCCACGGGAACGTACTACCGAGATTTCATACCTAATAACAGAGGAAAACGTCATTGACTCCTACCGCTGCGCCCGCGTTGCTCCGCGTAATTTTGAAACTGTGATATCTTTTAAACTATTCATTTAAATTATATGATTCAAGGCATATTTTAATCTAAATTAAATACCCAATTTAAATAAGATTTTTTTTTGGATAAGGATTAATACTATACAGTTCAAAAAAGCTTCGGAAATAACAATTACATTTTTATCAAATTCTGAAAGATAAAAATGGTTATTGTGGGTCATCCTTAGAAGATAGATATATGCTATTGTGGACTTTTTTGTTGAACTTTTTAAGGTGAACAATACCGTAGAACATTAATCTGATGTATCTTTTCAGGTTAACGCAGCGCACGCCAGTAAACCTCCCAGTCGGCATGACTTTTTCCGACTTCTTCAACAATAATCGTCATATTTCAGCCAATTTACACAAAACCATAATGAATTATACACTAAAACCTTCTGCATGAATCACTCCGTCTATTGGAGAAAACCGTTTGAAAATCCGTTCGGTAGTTTTTGATTTTATCGCGTTCAGACAGACAGACAGACGCGGTGGGGGACTTTGTTTTATAATATGTAAGGATTCGTATACACCAGTTCCTTGGCCCGGCCCTACACGAAAAAGTCCAGCAGGGTCAGATCTGGTGAGCGAGCGGGCCAAGGGATGAGTCCATCTCTGCCGATCCAGCTTTCAGGAAAGCAATTGTTTACGTGTTCTCTTACATTTAAAGTCCAAAGCCATGGACAGCCGTCTTGCTGAAAGATGACTGTTCGGTCTCTTTGGAATATCGTAGCAGCGGAAATAAACACAAGAGAAAAACTGATAGAGAGAATTAATTCAGCGTTTGAAACCATGAAGCTGGAGATGATGTTGAAAATAACAACTACAAAAGTGAAAAGACGGACCCGTGCTTGTATTAGGAATCACGGCAGTCATTTTGAACATGAAAAATAAAAATAATTTCAATTCAAATGTTGTTTTAATTAGTTTGTCTAAAATTTTAAATTTCTCCCTTAAATTGGTTTGTAGGTCCTAATTTCAATAGTTTTTAAGACATGAATTGAAAATGAATTCATTTATTATACTATTTGACCATAATTAAGCAGTTTATTTAAAATTTGGGGAATTTTCGAAAAAAAAAAAAAAATTTTTTTAAGTGGTAAGACTTCGATTATTTAGTATAATTTTACTTGGCATACTATGAAGATGGCAGAATTTCATTTGGAATAAATTTACAAGGCATATTGTCATTTCTATAAAATAGCATTTTTAACTTTAAATTAAAATTAAAATACTGTCTTAAAAAGTCAATATGTTTTGCTACAAAAGTTTGTGACAGAAACGAATCGCTGTAAAACCGACTCCACGTAGTCTTATCTGCCCTACCATTTTTAGGGTTCCGTAGTAAACAAGGAACCCTTATAGTTTCGTCATGTCCGTCTGTCTGTCTGTCTATCTGTCCGCGGTCTAGCTCCGAGACCCTTAGTACTAGAAAGCTGTAATTTGACATAGGTATACATATTAATTACGCCGACAAAGTGGTAAATCAAAATTATAATAAACATTTTTTTTTAGGTTACCTCCCATACACGTAAAGTGATGATGTTTTATTTTTTATTTTTTTATCCCATAGTATGGGCTATTATTGGAAAGGTCTTACAAAAACATTATGAGTTTGTGAAAACCATTTTTGGATTCAGGGATCTGTTTGCAAAATATTAAGCTTTAAAGTGCTAATTTTTGTTAGAGTCAAGTATCCCCCCCCCTTTTTTTTTTTTTTTTTTTTGGGTGGGAAATTATCAAATAACTTCTCCCGCTCTGGGCGGAGCGGGAGGGCGTGTCAGACTCTTACTGACTAAAACCCACCCGTGTTCCTTCGGTTGCCCTGTTGCCGGGGGCCACGATTTCCCGATCGCTCAATCAATCAATTCTGCTGACATCTCAATAGTCATCTTATAAAATTGTAAAGCGATCCATAGTGTAAACTTTTATTATTACAAATAAAATTGTCCTTTTACCCCCCATTATTGAAAAAACCCCATGCAAAACTAACTTTTTATTACTACCGGCATACAGTTTACAAATAACTCCATCACAATCAATATTAAATATTTACGTAGAAACGATAAACTTCCTCTTGTAAACCCAATATTCCCCTAAGTCCATTTCGTGTCAATAAAACGGAAACTTCCCTCAATATCGGAGTCCATCCATTTGCTGTAATTGAGAGGGAATGTTCCTAAGAAGATTTCCATTACGCTCTGTGTTTACTGTGAAAATATGCCGCTGGGCACTGAGCCCGCAATCTACAGTTAAATGGAAATGAGATTTGAGGACATAAGAGGTTTACATAAAGCTGGTTTTATAGTGTAGACAGTTCACTACGGTTGTTCATTTCGCAGTCATTATTTGAGTTCTTTCTCTACAAGTTAGTGCGATTTTTAAATTAAACCAAGGGCCTAGATACGTGGCAATCGTTTACAAGACATTTCAGTTTTCTAGAACGACTTTCAACGGGATTGACATAAGCTTTTCGGTAACTTAACATATCGGTAACTTAACCCTTTCCCTGTCCCATGAACCGCATTTGGTTCAGATTGATTCTATGAAAAGGATCCGTAAGCTCATTTGGGTCTTTAAAACTTTATGACATGTTTTGTCCGTGCTACTTATAAATAAGATGTATATAGCACTGGCTCAATATATAATGACTTACTGTATTCCGATTTGAGGTGGAGCTACCATACAAAATTAAATTCCTCGATCTAGAAAGAGCTCAGCGATCACTTATCAAGGTTATGTACTTTAAACCATTAAGGTTTCCTACAACAAATCTCTACAAAGTTAGCAATTTGGTTTCAATTAGAAAACTTTATATTTTAAACGTATCCTTAACTCTACATAAGTGTCTTCCTTTTGAATCAGCAACTCAAAACAGAAGGCGCAGAGATATGGTAGCCCACTCCCCAGGGATTCGAACTGTTTTTGCTAGACGTCAATTATGTTAAACAATCCACCTTCCTAATAATCTGAATCGTAAATTAGATATACATATATCGTGTTGTTATAATATATGACTGTAAAAAAACAATAACAGAATGATTGAGATCCCTAACATTATGAAGAAACAGAAAACATTCTGACAAGAATAAGTTAACACATACACCGAGAGCTGCAAAATTAATGTTTTTTTTTTTACGAACATACTAAAAATACAATAGACGTGGATATATTTAGTAACCTGTTCCGCTTAGCTATTTCTAAAGAGCCATAAAAAACTCCTGAAATAAATCGACACGTGTTTCACTTCTCAACGAGGCATCCACAGGATGACGATGGACTTGTTGCGAACTCGAACACGGCGTGTTGCCACACCGAGCGCTGAGTGTCTGCACTCAGTTTTTTATGGCTCTTTAAAAATAGCTAAGCGGAACAGGTTACTAAATATATCCACGTCTATTGTATTTTATAATGGATTTCTGCAAGGTCACGCCTGAATCAATTAACTACTAACATACTCTAGTTAGTCTAGTTAATGATTAGCCTCATCATTGTAAAGCTACCACAGGGACGAGTGAGACAGCTCCGACAGTATTATAACTTACTGGGACTGCCTCAATTTATATATGAAACAATATTTTAGTTGAAATAAATATTTTTGAATTTGATCTTTTTTGTATTTTTTGATAATTTAACTATTGTGTCTACTTTGTGGATAGTAAAAGTGTTAATATAGTTTTGACTTTCCAATCATCGTTAACGCGGGTGTAATGTAACTCGTTTAAGCCCTCGTTTTTTAAACTCGGAATCTGCTCTTGGAGACGCTGGTGCATATGGTTATTTTTTTGGTATTGGATAGATCGAAAAATTCGATTATTTGATGTCAATCAGGTGTAATATAGAATTTCCTGCGGCAGTCAGCACCGCCATTGAAATAAAAAAATAAAATGCGTTTATTTGCGCTAAACATGACGCAAAGAAAGAACACAAAACAAAAAGAACAAGACATTTGATCTTTGGACATCTGTCATACAAGCATCGTAGATCCATAGCTATCTTCAAGACAATGCTAAAATGTACCTGTAATTACAACATGTGTCTCGTGTGCTTGTAATTACACCATTACCACCATTCCTGGGTATCTTTCTGGGTCGAAATTTGCTGAGCAGTGTCGCCTACAAAACGTATAAATATACACAACAAGAATAATGTATGTAGAAGGTTATGGGCTCATTACCGAAGCAAAGCAAAATACATAATAATAACACTCCTAAACAATTCACGAATTAATTCATAAATAATAACAAATCTATTAGCTTTGTGGCTTGAGTTACTCATTTTTGCGGAATGAGAATAAATATGTAGTACCTATCTTATTCTCTATTTTGTTTTATAATATTATGAGACATGGTTGATATGTATTACCACGAGGTAATGTGTTGCCAAAGACTGTGAAGTCCAGGTATGGAATAAAATACTGCAATTCAAAGGCCAACAGATGAGAGTTACTGATAATGATCGATTTTGTTTACCAAAGCCCAATTCTTTTCACTATCATAAAAAAGTATGTTGACTACTGAATGTCAGTCTTTATACCAATTTAATCCAAGGAAAGATTATTTGTGGCCTCTAAGAAAAAAATCTAGTAATGCAGGTATCATCTCATTATTGTATCATCCTGGTCTACTGGCGATCCTATAATAGTTCAACACAGGATTACGGTTTTCGAACCAGACATTGATTAAACCTGTGGCAGAAGAATACGATGTTGGCAAATACACAGTAAATGAATTGTAGATAGCTATTTACAGCTTAAGGACCTATGCCAGCATAGTTTTGATTGGCAACAAAATATCTATCAGCAATACAAATTAGATGTTATCGAAACCCTTGTATAACATTAAGTTACCTTTGAGTGTACTATCTCTGCCTAACCCCTCGAGGAACACAAGGCGTGATGTTATATTATAATTATGTAGGTTACTTTTCGCTTACAATAAAGTCCAAAAAAGCATAAATCATAATGGCATAATATTGGTCCTTCATCCCACACTGCATTGTACAAGTAAGCATGTAACTAGGAACTGTCCAAGTACTGTCACTTAAATTCAACTAGATATTCAAAGGACTACATTCAGAAATTGTCGTGAGTTTACAGGTTTCACAAGTTCTCCTGCAGGATGAAACGTTAAGCTACAAATTGCACGTATGCAGAGCGTATGCCCGTTTTCACTAACTTTAGAAAACACCTAAATATTATTGCACTGTTGGACTTTCAATTCTCGGCTCAGGGCCGAGAATGGAATATCCAACAGAGAGCTTCTATTTATATGTCATCTAGTGTTAGTAGAAACGGGCACTAAGATATCGAAATAAACGGCTTTACGAAGACTTAGGACTTTGCCAACAAAGTAGTCACCACACAAAGAGACTAAGGGGATTCTGTCTTCGATTGTACAGAACAGGGTAAGATTCCAAAAAGGGAATTGGAAAACCCAGAATCACCACACACCTAACGTGTCTTTCACAATTAGGTATAACCCCAAAAAAGTCTGCATATTATCTGACTTTCCGAGGTCAAAGTTTGATTCAAGGCGAGGTATATGGCTGTGACAAATGTGTAATGTATTATAGTAATCTGTGTAGCAAAAATATTGAATCTTTTCGAAGCCAAACATGAGCAACTAGAACAATTAATAATTCGGTTATCAATAGATATTTGTATTACGGGTAATTGGCACATTGACCGTGTTTGAGTGGCGATTAGTGCTTGAATCAGATAATCTGTGTCCACTACACAGCCATTTTGTTTTTGCTCCAATTAGATTTTACTGAAATTAGATTGCAGTCAATTTATTAACAGATAGACACTAAAGATAGATGCGAATAATGAATACTAAAAAACATATTTTCGTTTGTACGAACTATGCCTTACAAAACAAAAATAAAAACAAGTAGCAATTAGGTTCGTAAACTTTCAAGTACTCCGACGTATCTACTCACTCATTACGCTAACAAGCTTATGGACTCGAAAGTAGATGTCCTTTGTTTATTTTTATACGATATAGCATTATTTGTTGATACAGGCTGTGTGTAGAGTGTAGGTAAGAATTTCAATGCCAAACTATGTATTCGACAAGATACTCGACCTGATTCAAGTACAAAATGGATTTTGAAGAAAAGCTTTGATGTTGCTGCTTTAGCTTGGTCGTAAACGGCGCGGCGGGTGTGGGAAACTAACAAAATTACTTTTATGTTTAAATATTATTATGACGTGGAATATAATTCAGTGGCCCACTTTTAAAAACTCTTAAGGAGAAGAAATACAGAATCCAACAGAAACAGTGGCAGTCCGGGAATGCCGACAGAAGTGAAAACAATTTAAAAAAATACTACCAAAACCTTGAAAGTAAAAATAATTGCATAGAACATTGACCCGTAACGTAATATGAATAAAGAACATAATTGCGAGTTCAATTGTTTTTTCCCATTTCAAAAATGCCCGACGCGCCTAAAGAAGTTTTTACTTCAAAAACACAATTTTTCTCTAAAGTATTATTTTCCTACTGACCTGATTTCCATGATTACCACATCATCACTCTCCAGCTTATTCCAATTTATTTGTGGTCGGCGCAACATGTCCCTTTCTTCCATACTTCTCTATCAGTCGACATCTCGGTACTCACCCCCTTTCTAGCCATATCATCTTTCACACAGTCCATCCATCATTTCTTTGGTCTTCCCGTACTCTTTTAGCCATCTAAATTCATACTCAAAACTTTCCTCACGAGTATGAATGTCGACCGCATGGCCTTTATTTTCTAATTTCAACAAAAAAGTAGGTATTACTTAATACATTTTGGTTGGACACATTTCACAACCACATTTTTAAATCCAAGTTGTGTCGTTAGTTGCATTACTCCGAGGTAACCGACTCAACTTAGAGTATTAACATTTGATGTAACTGGAACTAAATAACTTTGAACGTAGCTTTGATGCTACATCCTTTTGCAGTAGGTATAGGGTATGTTGGGCTAGGACCTACGAATCAAATTCTGCGCCATTTTATTCTGTCCCAACGATCGGAGTAGAATAAAGGGTTCATACCATAAAAAGCCTAAAAAACCGCGATTTTTTTTTTGTACGATCTTATCCCAGCGCCGAACTTATCCCAACATACTAATAATTACGTCTGTGATTGATTAGACGGCTCAGTATGGGCAATGGCTGATTATAAAGGATTTCCTTGTATTGAACTGTTTCGATTTTCTGAAGTCGACACGAGTTAATGAGACGTATTCCGCAGATACTAGCGGGGCTGATTGCCTTGGATACTCTTGTTACGTAACATGTAGTTAGTTTTAGGCTTAGGTTTAGGCTTCCGTACCCAAAGGGTAAAAACGGGACCCTATTACTAAGACTTCGCTGTCTGTTCGTCCGTCTGTTTGTCACCAGGCTGTATCTCATGAACCGCGATAGCTAGACAGTTGAAATTTTCACAAATTACGTGTTTCTGTTACCGCTATAATAAAAAATACTAAAAACAAAATAAAATAAATATTTAAGGGGGGCTCCCATACAACAAACGCGATTTTTTTGCCCTTTTTTGCTCGATATCAATAATGGCAACAGGTAGGCACTTGAAATATTCACAAAATACTCAGTTGTATTTTTACTTTAATAATAAATAATAAAATAAAATAAATATTTAAGGGGGCTCCCATACAACAAACGTGATTTTTTTGCCGTTTTTATAAATAATATTACCTACGGAACCCTTCGTGCGCGAGTCCAACTCGCACATGGCCGGTTTTTTATTACTTATTTTCCTTCATAGAGGCTTTAAGTGCACCTAACAAGTTTGTTTACTTTGTGTAATATACTATAGAAGTGGATATATTTAGTAACCTGTTTCGCTTAGCTATTTCTAAAGAGTCATAAAAAAAAAACACGCCGTGTTCGAGTTCGCCACAAGTATATCGTCATCCTGAGGATGCCTCGTTGAGAGGTGAAACACGTGTCGATTTATTTCACAGGGGTTTTTTTATGACTCTGTAGAAATAGCTAAGTGGAACAGGTTACTAAATATATCCACGTCTATTGTATTTTTTAATGAATTTCCGCAAGGTCACGCCTGAATCAATTAACTATCTTTACTTTGTGTGGTTATTTGGTACTTTTTAATTTGTGTTTCTGCACAAATAAAGGCTTAACGAACGAATTCGATTTTCTTAGATATTATATAAAATCAATATTAATACTTACGCAATAATTTTGGCTAAGGCTGGAATTAAGTCCATTTTAACATGACACATAAAACCGTTTTTTGTAACCTGCCATTCTTCCGGACTTGATTGTCATGACAATGCTTGCAGCGCAATTGATATGGATTGTCAGATTAATTGATACAATTATGGACGTACGCATTTATATTAATAAAAATATTGTACAAACAAAAATATTTGGACTCGATTGTCATATCTATGTGGGTTGGGCTTTTCCGTGTTGTGATTACTAGCCTTATAAGTACTTAACCTGAAAGTATTTAAGGCACAAACTTACTACTCCTTTAGTTAAAAATTCTCAGTAGGTAATCTAATTCGTCATGGTCTTTAGTTAATAAAATCGGTTTTAATAATTACTGGATCTGGAACTAGTGTTGGATCATTTAGCTCCCTTCAAAATGGTTGAGCTGAATGGTGCTAATCCATGCGTCATGTTCGTGAACGGGCGCCGTCAGTTGGGACTGGTCATCTCTTAGCTTCCAGGGCTTATTTTTAATTTTTTGAATTGTTCTTTTCTTATTTTTTTATTACAGACGCTTCTCATGTGCACGTCTTTCTACATTGTTCTCACATGTATAATTTCAACATGAATGATGTAACCAATATTTTGTAACAATTTTTTATTTAAGAGTGTCCGTGGAGTTTCTTGCCCGTTCTTCTCCATAGGTACCTACTACGCTTTGGAATGGGCAACTAGCTTTATACCTATTTCTGACGGACCGATTCTTTGACAATTCAAAAGTGCCTGTAAATGGTTTAATTGAAATAAATGATTTGAGTTTGAGTTTGAGTTTACTCTTTAGGTGATGTGTAGATATATCTTCAATTTCAGGCTAAGTTGGGCGTCTTCAGTGGCATAGCTTGGGTTGACCTGTTAAGTCTACCAAATGCTTATTAAATAAATAAATAGCGTTCATTTGTTTCAGTCCCACCTGCTCCACAGCCACACTGAGATACGAACTTGTGTCAGATCGGTCAGCATATTCTATCTGTTAGTTTGACCAGATGCTTGCACATACACAAAACAATCTTATAAAGTTATAAGTGACATATCGTTGTTACAGTATAAAGGCCACATACCTACATACATTTTACTGTAATTCTTGTTCGCCTATAATCTTTCACTTTTCGTTTGACGCTTATAAAGAATGTCTTTTGCCCGCGGCTACGCCCGCGTGGCGGTTGGAAATAATCCTATGGGAACGTACTACCGGGATAAAATGTATCCTCTGTCCTAACCCAGGACATGGTGTCACATCATTCTTCTGCCCTTATCCCGTAGTTCTCTATTAGTCGTCATCTCAGTTGTAGAAAAGTATGGAAAAAAATACCAGGTAATGGTGTACCTCATCCAAATCCGTTCAGCCGTTAAGGCGTGAAAAGGTAACAGACAGACAGTACTAAGTTACTTTCGAGTTTATTATATTTGATGAATGAATTTCTTTGACTGCCTCGTTGGTCTAATGGTCGTAAGCGCTACTGCTGAGCATGAGGTCCTGGGTTCGATGCCCGGGTCGGGCAAAGTGTTATTGGGTTTTCTATCTGAAATTTCTCAGTAGCAACTCGGAGTCTGGATTTGTGCCCGGTTGATGGCAATAGGCTCGTCCCCTATTACATGGGACTTAAACATAACTGGCGAAATGTGGGTGTACCTGCTACAGGGACACCTCTGCCCAACCCTTCGGGGAAACAATACGTGATGTTATGTTATGTTTGAATTTATTTAAATCATTTCCAAGCCCAATTTGTAATCTGCACTGTGTAGATTAAAAACACCCAAGTTGTAATTAATTTTCTGAAACAGACAAACACATTAGCCACCATAACAAGTACGTGTACAAGTACGTGTGTAGTATTCTGATTTTTTTAATTTTTTTTTTTTTTTTTATTGTAATAATTTTGTAATAATTATTTAATTAGATTAATAATAATGTAAATATTTGCACACCATAATAGGTACAGAGTACTTCATATTTATTTGTAACATCTGTTTACACCTACCTGTATAAAGCAAATAAATAATTTGATTTGATTTGATTTGAACAAGAACTACTAAAATATGTACATTTTAATTTAAAAAATTTGGATTGTAGATATAACTGATGTCACTCGGAAAGCTGCCACGCTTAAATGAAATTGGGCTGGACACATCTGCCTCACATCAAACGATCAATGGGCCAAATTTACGCTGCTGCCGCTTAATGGCAAACGATATCGCGGCAGGCACAGACGGAGATAGCGCGATAAGCTGGACTCCTTTAATAAAGATTGTTCCTTCGTATTTCTAGACAGAGAGGTGAAAATAGAGTAGGGAGGCCTTTGCCCAGCAGTGGAACAATAATAAACTAGCAAAAAATAGATTATAGCTGTTTCATTCATTCATCATTCATTTCAGCCGAAAGATGTCCACTGCTGGATATAGGCCTCCCCCAAGCACCGCCACTTCGACCGATTCTGTGCTTTTCGCATCCAGCGGATTCCTGCGGCCTTGACAAGGTCATCGGTCCATCTTGTGGGAGGCCTTCCAACGCTACGTCTTCCGGTACGTGGTCGCTACTCCAGAACCTTTCGGCCCCATCGGCCATCCGTTCTGCGAGCAATGTGCCCTGTCCATTGCCACTTAAGTTTGGCAATTCTTCGGGCTATGTCGGTTACCAGGGTTCTCCTGCGGATCTCTTCATTTCTTATTCAATCACGTAGGGAAACTCCAAGCATAGCCCTCTGTATAGCTGTTTATCCCTAAATAAATAAAACAAAATAAAATAAACCAGCTCTGAATCGAATTATCTTAAAATTTTACAACTACAACAGGACCGTCTTACAATAAGTTGTTTCTGCGTCTGTGATCTCCATCACTATGCAAATTGGACGTGAAAGATTTACATACAGATTAGTTTCGAGTGTAAGATCCGTGATCGCAATAATGAAACTATCGGTGCGACTGCTGCGACTGTGGCTGCTAATTGTTACATGACTACTCTGCCGACAGCAATGCAACCACAGAATGCAACTAACAGAGTGATTGAGGACATAATTATATCGTTCAGGGTTGGTAAACTGACTATGTTCCTGGCAGACACAGTCTAATTCAATTGCTTGATTTTTGCTGACAAATTGACAATTGACAAATTCTTAGAGAAACGACATACCTATAACTTAATTAACCTAACTTTACATAATGTTGACGATTTATCTCGCTAAACATTTACTGTAATTCAACAGCTCGCCAAGGCAGGAAGAACAACTTGAAAAAAAAACGTGAATATCAATAATACCTGTTAGAACACGTGAATATCGATATTAGACGTGTCTTTGACTGATAACATCTGTATGTGACAATCAGTGCTTAAATAATAATAACCTTCATAGTTTCTGCTCTATTATCCCTGATTGTATTATCAGAACTACTATCAGTTTCAAATCTCAGCGTGTTTTTGCGAATTACATTGTTAGTTTGGTGTTTATAAATTCTTCCAAGACGATCTTGTAAAGTCATTGACTACCAATTTAAATTCTCCGTAAATTCAAATCACAACTGTCATTCTTTGACAGTTCTATAAAACGGCTCGTAACAAGGCAAATTGATGTAGTCAATTTGATGAACAATTCATTTCTTTAACTGTACACACATTCGGAAAATAATCGTAGCTAATCCAATGAGGCAACTATTACTTACTTATTTACGGTCTTTCATTATTTTATTTCTAAGACGTTTCTGCGTAATGAATGAGATAAGATCTTTCTTCAGCTTATTTTTAAGCTATTGCATAGCTTTTATCGCGGGCTTTGAGTGCGGCGACCGAATCAAAAAATTCCGTAACGAAAATAAAACCTAACACCCCCCACTCCGCCTACCATGTAATGACGGTTCCTATGACAACGTGATGTTGTCATGGAGGTTACAAATGCTATGCAATAGCTTTACCGCGGCAGTCCCCGAACCCACACGTTTTTTTAAATTAATTCTTGACTTTTTAAGTTTGTTAAATAAATCTCTTGAAAGCACGGCACGGCTATCTATTATCTACTTCAACAATTACTCAAAAAGTTTACATTTAATTTGTTCAAAAGCACTTAAATTTTCATGCACGAGCAGTTGCACATGTCATGTGGAACATGGCAAATCTGTGATCGACAAAAAACATCGAGAGCAATACATCACTAAGTTCTGTAGAAGACATACTCATTAGCTGCGATCATGACCAGCGTTGGATGTGGAATGAATCACTGGAGGAATATTGAGGGTTTTGATACAAATTAATGTGTAGTGACAGTAGCAAAAAGTTATTTGTTTGAAATGATCGTGTTTTTAAAATTTTATGGTCTATCCCATCTAAGGACACAGGGTGGAGGTAGCTAATTGTAAATATCTACCCGAAATTAAGCAAGTAGCTTTACATTACATATATACTCAATACTTAATTGCATTCCAATGTATGTTCTTAAGTGGTACCTATCCTGTCGGGGTCGCGGGAAAGTCCGAAAGGGATACCGTGGCCCCTGGCAACATACAGGCAACTGAAGGATCACGGGTGGGTTTTAGTCAGTAAGAGTCTGACACGCCCTCCCGCTTCACCCAGAGCGGGAGAAGTTATTTCATGTCCCACACAAAAAAAAAAATCACCCACATTTTTTTTCGTGCGCTTTATTTTCAACGCTCTGCTTAGCGCCGAGAGTTGAAAATCCAACAGTGTATTTTTTCAACGCGCTGGGACGAGAGTGCGTCCCAGCGCGTTGGATTCTCAACGCTCGGCTTAACACCGAGAGTTGAAAATCCAGTGCGCGATAAAATCCCGCCGTGATTTTATTACGTCCGTGCGAACGTCGGCTTATGTTTGAGTCCCATGTTATTATAGCGGGAGAGCCTAAAATAAACAATTATTCTTCACAATTTTTTTTTGTTATGTTCGTCAGCTAGACTGATGATGTTGTCTGTTATATTCTTAATCTGCCTTAATGGTCTTGTCGTCGCAACCGCGACTGCTGAGCATGAGGTCCTGGGTTCGATTCCCAGGTCGAGCAAAGTGTTATTGGGTTTTTCTATCTGAAATTTCTCAGTAGCAGCCCGGAGTTTGGATTTGTGCCCGGTTGATAGCAATTAGACTCGCCCCGTATTACATAGGATTTAAACATTACTGGCGAAATGCGGGTGTACTTTCTACAGGTACACCTTTACCAAATCCTTCGGCAGAACAAAGCAAGATATTATGTTATGTCTCCTAATCAGATAACTCAGTAAAATTATGCACACACAAATATTTTTTTCACTATGGACACAGTGAAGTTGATTGACACGATTCTTTTATCGGGTCTGATACGGTTACCATGATTTTTTTCGTGGAAACTTTCACCTACTTTTGTCTAGAGCAGATAAACTGAAACTCAAACTCAAAGCATATATTTCAGTTAAACAGGCACTTTTGAATTGTCAAGGGGTTGGCCAGTCAGAAAGATGAAGCTAGTTGCCCATTCCAAAGCGTAGTAGGTAGGTTCCTATGGAGAAGAACGAGCAAGAAACTTCACGGACACTCTTTTGAATCATAATATTGTTACAAAATATTGGTTACATGTTTCGTGTTAAAATTATACATGTAAGAACAATGTAGAAAGACATGCACGTTAAAAGCGTCCGTAATAAAAAAATAAAAAATCATTTTAAAATTAAAATAAATTAAAATAGGTAAGTCGTGGCAGCTAAGAGATACTAGTCCCTACTGACGGCGCCCGTTCGCGAACATGACGCATGGATCAGCACTATTTAGCAGCTAAATGGTACTGATCCAAAATGATTGAGCTAAAGTTAAGCTCAACCATTTTGAAAGGGATTTAAAAAAAGAAAAGTCGTACCGACAAATTAAAATGATTCTAATCTACATACTATTATTATAATTAAGTAGTCGTGCTTGTAAAGTTAAGTAGTGTAAACGATAAAGTTTACGCTGAGCAAGTTTAATTTATAAATAATATTAAGAAAGACTAGAGTTATTGTTTCTACAAAGTTATCATGAATATTTTCATTAGGCGTGCGTTTATGAACAGTCATTTAGAGAATTTTACTGTCTGAGATAACGTGTAAAACTTAATAGAAATGTGACAAGATACTTTGCTGTCTGCGCCAACAATTCGCGAGTTTAAATGAGTCTTGGCAACACACTTGAGATAAAAACTTTTATCTTCAAACTTGACACGGGGAAAGTAGGCTATTATCAAATGTAGATGTCATTATTCTTATTTTTCGCAATTATTTTTTTAATTTGGTTTAATTAGAATATTTTTTTTAATGTTATTTATTTTCGTTCGTGCTCGGGAGAGGCCTATGTCTAGTAGTGAACGTCTTTCGGCTGTTATGATAACGTTTCATTAATTTTATTTTAATTGTAATTTATTGTGTATTGTATTGATTATTTTATCGATTATTGGTTTCTGAAATAATTTTATCGTAATAACTGTAATATAATATAATATTTTAAATACGAAAGTGATCTTGTTTATTTATTTGTTTCGCTTTCACGCTTAAAAGGCTGAACGGATTTTGATGCAATTAGACACATGGGTAGAAAATGTCTTGGAAAAGGACATAAGATACATTTTATCCCGATATTCCCACGGGATTGAGACATATGCGGGTGAAACCGCGGGGTGCAGCTAATTAATAAATTAAAATAGAAATCGGTTTCTATGAATGTTCCTACCTAAAGTTTGAACTTATTATTATTACTTATAATTATTCCTTTATTATATTTATTATTCTCCATGTTATATTTATTATTATTTTGTTCAACATTTATCTAAGTGCTTAAATAAAAGCCATTTCTTTGAATGAAGAAATTTCAGTTTTATTAGTAAACATTTAAGCTGAACGTCATTTTAAGCCATTTTAAAATTAATCAATACTTAATTTTCTAAACGTGGATGAGTGCATTCTCTGTTATCATTCTTATCACTGCTATGTTCGCATGTACCTACTCTATAAATATTTGAACTCAACAGTAGCCGTAACGATATTGAAAGTTATATACAAATATTTGTCTGAATCATAGAGTTTAGGATTAACAAACTTTACTCAGACTATATTTTGAAGTGGCTGTAGATATCCCTAGTGACTGAATAATGTGTGTGAGGGGTAGATAAGATAAAGATAAATATCATTTATTTGTCCAAAATATGAGTATATACACACAAGGCATGCAAGATGTTACAATAATTAAATTATATCACAGTCATGTTTTGCCTTTAATGGCGTACAAATATAAGTAAGTTGGCTATTACATTTAATCAAATAATTATAAATTATCCATTATTCAAATAATTAATAGTTCAAATTAGAATTTAAAAATTAAAATGTACTACAGATTATTGTCAACAACTTTTATTTTTTTTTTTTTTGCTAGCCTACGCTGCCCCACTCCTGGGCAAAGGGCTCCCTCCACTCCTTCCACCATTCGGGAGCCCGCGCGTCCTCCTTCCAGTTTCATGGAACCTATCCAGCTCGTCCCGCCATCTCCTACGTGGTCTGCCGCGACCCCGCCTCACTGTCTCAGGGAACCAATTTTGTGCTATTTGGGCCCACAGTTTATCAACGGCATGTGGCAAATATGTCCTGCCCAGTCCCATTTAAGTTGGGCAGCCTTTTGAGCCACGTCAGCTATTTTTGTTTGGAGCGCTGTATTGTGTTTCGAACACGATCCGTTAATTTAACGCCTAGTATACTGCGCTCCATTGCTCGTTGGCAGACCTTGAGTTTGAACTTCTGGATGTTAGTCAAAGACCAAATCTGTGCACCATAAGTTAATTAAAAAACTTAAAATAAAATTAGTCAATTTAATGTTAAAGTAGTTAAGAATACGAATATTATGAATATCATCATCTGCCTAGCCTTTTCCCAACTATGTTGGGGTCGGCTTCCAGTCTAACCGGATGCAGCTGAATACCAGTATTTTACATGGAGCGACTGCCTATCTGACCTCCACAACCTAGTGACTAGGTAACACGATACCCCTTGGTAAGACTGGTTGTCAGACTTTTTGTGCTTCTAACTACCCGTAACGACTGTCAAAGATCTACAAATGACAGCCGGGACCAACGGCTTAACGTGCTTTCCGAGGCACGGAGGGGACTTGGTATGTAAAGATGGTCACCCATCCACGGACCAACCGCGGCAAGCGTAGCTTAACCTGATCGATCGACCCGTGCAGCTGTTATTACTTAGCCACAAGCCCCAATATTATGAATATGAATATTATAATTTAATTTTTTTCTTCTGACATAACTTCACTTACATAATTTCTGACATAATTTAATTCATTGTTCTATTTATTTTTATTTTTATTTTGTTGTGTGCTTTGACATTAATTGATTTGATCTGACATTCTTCTGTGTCACCTTATGAAGGTGACAAAATTGCGTATTGTCTTTTGTTTTTAATATGGGTCTGGGACCTGAAATAAATGAATTTTATTTATTTAATACACAATTACAAGAATTAGATTAATTTATCATTCAGAAATTCGTCAGTGCTGTAATAGGCTTTCTGTAACAGAAGGCTTTTTAACTTACTTCTTAATTAGGGTTCCGTTGCCAAATGGCAAAAAACGGAACCCTTATAGATTCGTCATGTCTGTCTGTCTGTCTGTCTGTCTGTCCGTCCGTATGTCACAGCCACTTTTTTCCGAAACTATAAGAGCTATGCTGTTGAAACTTGGTAAGTAGATGTATTCTGTGAACCGCATTAAGATTTTTACACAAAAATAGAAAAAAAACAAATAATTTTGGAGTTCCCCATACTTAAAACAGAAACTCAAAAAAAATTTTTTCATCAATCCCATACGTGTGGGGTATCTATGGATAGGTCTTCAAAAATGATATTGAGGTTTCTAATGTCATTTTTTTCTAAACTGAATAGTTTGAGCGAGAGACACTTCCAAAGTGGTAAAATGTGTGTCCCCCCCCCCTGTAACTTCTAAAATAAGAGAATGATAAAACTAAAAAAAATATATGATGTACATTACCATGTAAACTTCCACCAAAAATTGGTTTGAACGAGATCTAGCAAGTAGTTTTTTTTTAATACGTCATAAATCGTAAAACGCAATTTACCTTTCATTCAATGTTACTTGCTGCTACGGAACCCTTCATGGGCGAGTACGACTCGCACTTGGCCGCTTTTTTTTTTTATATACACATTGACATTAATGATTTTTATATACATATACAATGACGTGAATATTTACTTTTAAAGTATTATATTATTTTAATTATTGTGAATGTGAAGACTATATGGGTCATTCCTTTTGTTTTGTTTTTAATTTTTTCTCAGTTAGTTTTAATCATGGTCTGACAGTTTGAGTAATTTATGTGGCCTACACAAATGTCCTTTTTTTAGTATTGTTCGTCGAATCGTTGAGCTCCTTAAATTCTGAGTTGAGCTACACGATAACTGACAAATGCGTGCACTGACTGGACAGGCCCTCTCAATCTGTGTGGTGCTTTCCTATAAAGACCACTTCAGACACCAATCCACATGGCCTTCACATGATCTGACCAAGATTATGTCTGGACTTTAAAAGAGACTGTGACCTCTGAGTTTGTTTCGGCCTTTCTTCTCGGAGTAGTCAGATAGGAAACGCCGACTTCATCTAGTTTTTAAAATATGATTGACGTGTAAAAGTGTTTGTACAAACCTACTTACAGAAATAAAATCATTTATCATTAAAGGATATTATATTTTTACGCAATAGAGCGGTGTGTCATTCAGTGCATCAGATGTATTTGTCTATTTATTTATAGATTCTTTTATAAATAAAAGTCGATTTCCGTGTTTATTTGTGTGACCGAAATGTTTTCCTAATCTACGCAACGGATTTTTCGTCGGTTATTTTTAAAAAAATCAGCTGTTCCATACATTTTGATGGCGTAAGTATTGCATTTTTCTATGAAACAGCAGATTTTTTTTTTCATGACCGACTAAAAATTTCAACGCAGGGGGGTTCAGAATCATATAAAGAATCCATGGTTTCAGTTTTCGCGTCGATGTCCCTGCCACCCTGTATAAGTAATAAATAAATCTCAATGTTTTCTCAAGTCATAAAAACCGTGCGAATCAGAGGCGGGCTGCTATTGGACTAATGATCAAAGCCACAATTTCTAATTCACCTTCTTACTAAAGAGAATTATAATTTCAACCAATATCGTTTAGAGAGAATCTCGATTACAATGTCTTAACCCATAATTTTATCGCTTTCTCAAATAAAACCGGATTAATGATCAACCCCAGTATTCTTAAAGCAATGAAGTAGAATACTTCAATTAGGTGCACATGCACCATAAAAGACTTTGGGTATAAAATGTATGGGGCGCGGTCTAAATATATTGTAGGTACCCAATGGTGGCTAAACACTTGTGGTGGTAAGAAAGATCAAACGATACTCCGTATTTTAACATAAATAGAGTTGTATATTATGCTTAAGTAATTGAAAAAAAAAATACTTTCATTTAGCTATAACTTCTTACTGACAGATGTTTTTGATGACTGTCTAAATAAAAGTTAGGTACTTCTTTTCAGAATCAGAATCAGAAATCTTTATTTGTGAACATAAGGTCAAGTTACACATAGTGTAATCTTGTAGAATCACAGGTCTCATCAGTGGTAGACATGTGAACCACTTTTGCCTATTGTAATTTCACAGTTTATTTAAAGCTAAACCGTATACAGTATTACAGCCAGGGTTCTTTAATTAACACCGTGTGTGTTGACAGCAGGGAGTAATAAACCCGTTAATTTCGCATTTCATACATTTTGTACGTAGACTGCGGTCCAGTAGTAAAAGCGAGAATTTTCAGCTGAAAATTATAATATTTTGTATTATTATAAATAGCTTTTGTTTGAACATGTAGTTGCTCTTTTGTGGTGATTCGCTTTCGTTGTAAGCAGGTGGGTTTTACTCTTAATAATATGATTGTGGCTTTTCTCTTTGACATTGTGCAAGTACAAACAACAGTTTTATAATAGGGTAAACATTTTAGTAACAGATTATTCAAATTGTTTATTCGCAAACAGGTTTTAGATTTTATAAATAATGTTTTGATCCTTAAAATCATTTTTAGGCACAGATTTAACAGTTTGAATTGACATAGGAACGAAGTGATATCCAAAGATTAGAAAATTTTACCTTACTGTCATCATTTTAGATAACAAATACAACACTCCTATCACCATATAACTGCTACTTAGATGCATATGCACTATTTATGGGTCACTGCTTATTGAATTCACATTGAAACTATAAACTTCAAAGGAATTGTAAAATACTATACTCCATTTGAAATAAGATTAGACATTTAATTAATCCTTTTTTACAGTTCGTTCAACCGATTTTGACTTCTATTGCGTTAGTGGCATGACAAATGGCACCTGCAGTAAACATTGGTATTGTAACCACTTTTTTTGCTTTTAATGCCATGCTTATGTCTACGGTATAGAAGTCAAAATCGGTTGAACGGACTGTAAAAAAGGTTTATTTAAATGTCTAATCTTATTTCAAATGGAATATAGATGCCTAGGTTCCGGCAGTAAAGATGTAGCGGTCTTTCAACGAATTGTTTTTCTGTCATTCCAACATTTTAACAACAACAACCACAGTCAACATTCAGTAGAGAATTTACAGTTACAATGTTTTTTTTTTGGTCAACATCAGTTGCGTCCCACACCATAGGCCTACTCAAGTTCCAAGGAATTATGATCATTCCGTCTGGCCTCTTCCCATCGTCGCGTGCCAAACCATTGGGTTCTAAAACAGCTGGCACTCCGGCGGTGACAAGAGCCCGACGGATAATGTCATTAATGCTTGCGTGTCGTGCCAACCGACCAGCGCTCTTGCTGCAGGAAAAGCCACGGTGTCCGAGGGAATAATAGGGAGCAGTTAAAAAACATTTACATAGTTATGCCGTTTATGAGGTACCAGGGAAGCCACATGTGCAGAAGGAATTATTGCCAAACTTTTTTATCTTCAACGTAGTCTTTAATCTTATAATATGCTTTTTTGGTAAATACACGTTTGATGTGGGTTTTGAACTTTCCATCGCTTAGTTCTATAACTGACTTTGGCTACTTGTTATAAAAGTGGATTCTGTTTTTAAGAAATGACTTACTTATTTTACTTAATTTAAACTTGGGGTATCACAATTTCATGTAATACTACGTGTATTTATGTTATGGAAATCGCTTCTTATTTTGAAAAGTCCTAAGTTTTGCGAACATACAAAATACTTTCTAAGAAGGCAGTATATAGCAGCAGCAGCAGCAGCAGTGTGTGTGTTCTTTGAATTTATTTCTAAGGGACTCACGAGGACTTATTTTGTAGATCGAGCCTTACTGTCCCACTGCTAGGCAAAGGCCTCCGCCAAGTCCTTCCAGAAACTGTTTTCCCGCGCCACCTCGAACTAGCCCTTGCGGTAGGTACGCGTCTAGTATCTACGTCGTTAGTATTTACCCGACTACGGCGAAGCGAAAAGGAGGGTTACGATTTCTGTTACCTCATAAACTTCTAAACTACCAATCATAATTTGACAAATGAGGTATCATTGGAAGCGTCTTGATCGTCCGCTGGTTATAAGCTATTGACAATTAATACCTAATATACCTACAGTACCTATCCCCATCAAAAGAGGAGTACGGCAAGGCGACCCCCTATCGCCTCGAATCTTTATAGCAGTACTGGAATCGATTATCGGCAAATTAAATTGGGATGGAGTCGGCATATGTGTAAAAGGGAAACATATTAGTCACCTTAGGTTCGCAGACGATATTGTCCTCCTATCAGAAAACAGCACAGGTTTGGAGTTAATGCTACATACGTTACAACAAGCAAGCAGAGTAGCTGGATTGGAAGTTAACTTGAGCAAAACTAAACTCATGACAAATGCCGCACAAAACTCCATATGCCTTGACAACACACCAGTGGAATACGTAGAGAGCTATATCTACCTAGGGAAACAAATTTCGTTCCAAAAACTGAACAACGATGCAGAAGTAGATAGAAGAATAATAACAACCTGGAAAAAGTTTTGGAGCCTAAAGGAAGTTCTCAAAAGTCAGATGCCGATGAAAATCAAGAGCAAAGTCATGGACACATGTCTTTTACCTTCTCTAACCTACGCCTGTCAAACGTGGAAATTTACTAAAAGAGTGAAAAATAAAATCACGTCCTGCCAGCGAAGCATGGAGAGAAGCGTCACAAAAATCAGAAAATGTCAAAAAATTCGTCACACTACCATTAGACAAAAGACAGGAGTGAAAGATGCTCTCACCTATGCTCTAAAGTTAAAATGGAGATGGGCAGGACACGTAGCGAGAATGAGCGACGATCGATGGACAGTTCGCATGACGTCATGGCCAGGTCCTACAGGCACTCGGAAAAGAGGAAGACCTGTAACTAGATGGGCGGACGACATCACACGTGTCGCAGGCAAAAACTGGCTGACAGAAGCCAAGACCGAGACCACTGGTGTTCTCTGGAGGAGGCCTTTACCCTCACTACTTGAGGGGTTCATGCATGCTATTTTTATTAACATTTAATTTTAATTAATAATTCAACGATTTTTATAAATATTTACAATCTAAT
The DNA here is from genome assembly GCA_963680765.1 of Agrochola lychnidis. Classification (NCBI taxonomy): domain Eukaryota; kingdom Metazoa; phylum Arthropoda; class Insecta; order Lepidoptera; family Noctuidae; genus Agrochola; species Agrochola lychnidis. Next base: position 25,340,891 of record OY796861.1, read on the forward strand.
TTAATTTATACTTTTTTAACTATTATTATTACTATGACTGTTATTATTATAATTTAATTTTAATTACCATTGGAAAATACAAATAAACAATTTTGGAATGATAGCAAAAACTACTGTGTATTACATACATAATACTTGTAGAAAAATAATAATTTAAAAACAAAATGTTAAAATGTTAATCTGAATCTTGTCTTCTTTCTAATGCATGAAATAAAAGGCTTTTTTATTTTTATTTTATTTATTTTATACCTACAGTAAAACCCAAACAATTTTTTATATTTAGCAAATACTTTATCATGAAATTATAACTCCAAAATAATTTAAATAAAAAGTAAGTTCAAAAACTAAAACCCGACTACTGAAAAATCACGCTCTAAAAAGTATGAAACAAGAAAATATTTCAGACAGAAATCATGACATAGGTACAAAAATGGTCAAGGTAAAGCCGTTGACGCGTGCCATTATAATGCCTGTACACCTAAAAAATTATAATGGCATGCGACCACGGCTTTACCTTGACCATGTTTGTCCATTTTTGTACTTGACCATTTTGTTTTGACCAGTCGGGTTTTAGTTTTTGAACTTACTTTTTTATTGAATGAAATTGCCTCTCTCATATTTATACAATAACTCAGTGTTAGCATGACTTATTCAGTTGAAAGAAACTGTCACACAAGAAAGGGTGGCAGAGACGAAACCGAACTTTGGAAGTGAAAACTTTTTATGACGCACTTTGCGCTGTTTCTGAACCGTGAACGAAACGGAACCATCACGCTCGGGTCGGTAATGCTGAATTGGGTATACCTACTCAGCTCCAGCCGGTCGGTGCTGCTGAATCGGGTATACTCGGCTCTAGTAGTAAGTTTTCACTTGTATCGTGTGGTCATATCATGTATCATAAGCACACACCCTCTTTTTAGGGTTCCGTACCTCAAAAGGAAAAAACGGATCCCTTATAGGATCACTCGTGTGTCTGTCTGTCCGTCTGTCACAGCCAATTTGCTCTGAATCTAATGGACCGATTAAATTGAAATTTGGTACTTGTATTATGTATTTCTGTAACTCAAATACGGACGTGAAACGTAAAAAATAAATTTTAAATATGGGGAATATCCCTTTTTGGGGGAAAGTTAAAAAATAAAATAAAAAGTTTTGTAAACTGTTTCACATATGAAATTAAAGTGCTTGTTGCGAGGATCTCAAATATATATTTTTTATAATTTAAAAATAAATATAACATAAACATAACATAACATAACATCACGCCTTGTTTCCCCGAAGGGTTAGGCAGAGGTGTCCCTGTAGTAGGTACACCCACATTTCGCCAGTTATGTTTTAAGTCCCATGTAATAGGGGGCGAGCCTAAAATAAATATATTTAAGAAAATATATGAAAATTGACCATGACCCCCCTTATCTCCGAAACTACTGAGCCTAAAATTTTGAAAAAAAATTCAGGGAGTGTTCCTTTACCCATAGATTACAGGAAAACCTATAACATGTTTTTCAACTAACTTTGCATTCAGGATAAATTCATCCCAATTACGGAACCTTTCATTGTGCGTGGTCCGACACGCACTCACAACAACGAGTTTTAGAAAAAAAAAAACCGGCTAGGTTTTTTTTCTTTCTAAAACTCGTTGGTGTCATATTTACGGAAGCATCAGTACAGTAAAATAAACACACAGTAAAATAAAATATAATTATGTAAAAATCTTTTTAAATCAAGCTTTTATTGAACTAAAAAGTACTATATAAAATTTATCTACGTAAACCAAAGTTTGAGGCTTATCGTTCACGCCTATAGATAGTGCTTACCACGAAGACGCGCCCCACTCTTCTCCCTAATCGCTTACAGTCAGTAATCGCTTTTAAAAAGAAGGATGGGGCGCGTCTTAGTGGATGCCACTATCTATAATGTTTTCGTAAGTTTTGTGTAGTACCGTTTAGTTGAATAAAATCTTGTTTTTAAAAAGATTTTTACTATTTTATGTTGTACTTAATGGACAAATTTAAGGAGCTCAACGCAACAGGGCTATCTTGTCTAATTGAGGAGTTCCTATGGTGACCTTACACCAACAAACATTGCAAGTTAAATAAAAGCCATTTTTGAAGTTAGGTACGTACACTAACATTCACATACAAGCTATTCAGTGGAACCATAAACAATATAAATAGACTACGTATGTAAATAGACTAGGTATGTTTACGTTGCGTTGACTTGTTGCCGTTGGACTCCCACGCATAGAAAACTCCTCAAAAAATTGCCTAAAAGAGGTATCTTTGACGGATTTTATGCAAAATTTTACTAAAGACGACGACGAGTGTTCCTAATATATTTAAGAACTTTGAGTTTTTTAATCAAGTTTTAATTTTGGTTCCCTTTGGGTAAACTTTTACCTCTCGTAATTCGGATCCATCATCAGTCCTAAGAGGCTTGTAAAGGTAAAGACTTCACGACTTTGAAACTTTTTTCAGGGAGCGAAGTTATTTTGGTGGTGTTGTGGTAAGAAAAATCGTAGTCAAGTAAGTAGATAAAATAATTATTGCGTAAGTCCACTTTCATAATAATTATTTTATTTTAAAATAACTAGAAGCTTTCGTTATTAAAATTGAGCTATCCACGATGTATTATGTGTTTTTTCGTAATTAAACTTGCGGTACTGTATAGTGGCTTTTAACAAACAAAAATATATAAATTTTATATAGCAATGCGATGTATATGTTGCCTTACGTTTAGTAATCAATATTCACGGACGTGAATGTATAAAAACGTACAAAAATCTTCACCTGTTTTGGAAATATTGTATGTTTTTTGATGTCTTTCAGTCGTTGTTGGAATTTTAATCTGATTCTTCTTAACAAGTATAAAACTTTCACACCAACATCGCTATCATGCTCAACTTCCAACATCTCTGCTCACCTCAAACTCCTGATCAACTCCAGTTATTTCCGACTAGCTGTTCGTGCGTGTATTTCCGACTTTTCCGGTGAATTTTCCAAAAAAAAAAACAGCCATATCGGTCGAGCCATTCTCTAGTGATGATCTACACTTGCAGCAATATATTTTTATTTTAATCTTATATATAAAATTCTCGTGTCACAATGTTAGTTACCTTACTCCTCCGAAACGGCTTTATTGATTTTTACCAAATTTTATATGCATATTCAATAAGTCTGAGAATTGGCTACTATCTATTTTTCATACCCCTAAGTGATAAGGGTTGTCCACCCCAAACAAATAATTGGCAAAACAACGTTTGCCGGGATCAGCTAGTATATGTATATATTTTTAATGTGTTCCAAATAAACTAAATGTGAATTCATGCAAGCCTAGTACTTTTTGTTAGTTTTAAACTATTTGTGCCAAATCTTATTAGTGGGATAATACTAGGTAATGATTGTACAATTTTTTTTTTGTATTATTATCTTGAATTTATTTTTGCAACCCTAGTTAGTCCTTTTTTAGGTTACTCTCAGAAATTGTGTACAATGTGTCGTCAACAGAATACCGTCTTGTATGACGATAACTTTTTTTTGCAACATCCGATTTTAATAAAACAAAACCTATATTCTGCTCCAAATTGATTTCTATCTACATGAAAATTCGCGCAGTCGTTCTGAAGATGTGCGCGAACAAACAAACAGACAGACACCGGATTCTACTATTTTATTATATGTATAGTAGATTATCTTCAACAAATGATGGTGAACTTGTAGCAAACTTATTTGGATATCAGTAGAAACGTGCTCACTTAACAAGACACCACTATGTACCTGTCCTATGTAGAAGAGTCGCTACGATGCTTTTCCTAACTCCTATTTCTAGAGGCACTGTATGGAAGAAAGTACAATCCTAACTAATCCTTTTTTTTTGTTTTGGAAATCATCAAATAACTTCTCCCGCTCTGGGCAGAGCGGGAGGGCGTGTCAGACTCTTACTGACTAAAACCCACCCATGTTCCTTCAGTTGCCTGCCCATCCTAACCATAAACATAATTGCGAAAGTGAGTTTGTTTGTTTATTACGCTTTGACGCTAAAACTGCTGGACAAATTTGGCACATGGATAGTCATGACTTAGGGTAGGACATGGAATACTTTTTAGCCTGATATTCCCAAGGTATAAAGAATTATGTGGGTGAACCTACGGGGCGCAGCTATTACATATTATAAATGCGAAACTTTGTTTATTACACTTTCACGCTAAAACAGCTGCAAGGATTTGGACGAAATCTGGCACATGGGTAGACCAATACCTGGGCTAGGACATAGAATACTTATTATCTCTGTAGTAAGTTTTCGTTGGATAATTTCCGACTTCCACGCGGGCGATGCCACGGGCAAAAGCTAGTACCTAATCAAATAAAAGATCGGTTCTAACTTTCGCACGATACTCAAGTGCCTCCCTATTCGACTTCGTAGGAACTCTCGGATATTGTGTCTGCTGTTTAACTTCTTTCCCAACTCTAAACCGCCATCCTATCTGCGATAACGCTTTTCCTACGCCCGACCCGTCTTTTTGGTGCACCTTGCATATTATAGAAATCTCCTTAAATCCCCTCCCCACTCAACTGACTTCTATTCCTACTCCTTCAGTGTGCACGCGGTTCGGTTGTGGAATTCGCCTGACATTAGAGACTGACAAACTTTTGCAGTTTTTAGAAGAAGAGTAAAGGAACACTATCTTTCCACTTCGTCATAGTTGCATTTGTATATATTATTATTTTAAATTACATTTTAATGATATGCATTTTAGTGATATTTATATTAGAAGTATGTATGTATTCTCATGTATTTATATTTAAAACATGGAATTGTTTTTTGATTTTATGTATTATGTTTTCTCTTCTATTGTTACACACATTGTCTACATTTCTTTCTATCTACTTTTCCATCACTGGCATGCTGGAAGAGATTTCTTTATTTAGAAATAAGCATCACCTTTTTAAGTATTTGACTGTTCTTGTCTTCTTGTCTGTTCATTATGTGTGTGCATTAATGATTGAATAAATAAAGATTGGTTTTAGGTATGTCCAATTAGATCATAACGACGATGGCGAAAATGGTGGGATGAGCATTACTACTTTAGCGACAACCTACTTAATGCGTGTCAGTCAAAATGGGCTAGTTATATACCTAGATAGGATATATTAGCGCCTGAATGACATTGACAGGAAGGCGTTGTTTGTAAAAAATTGTGAAACTGACCCAGCAATTGTATTGACAAAAGAAGTCGGTTAATAAGATGGCGACGTTATTTCTGATTTTAGCCACCCTTCAAAAGAAATTTAATTTACGTAGCTTTGAACATACATACGGATGTTTGTCTTTTGTTTTCACAGAGCAGACGTATTTAATAAAAAAATATTATGTATCTTTATCGCTCTCACCACCCACATAGGACTCTACGAAACATTAACAATACAGCACCCGAGAGAATAGTAGGAGCCGGAGTCGAGTGCTCGCACAAGTAGCTAGTTAGTTACTAGTTCTACAGTACACTAGTGTTTGAGTTGAGTGCTTTACTTAGACTTGAAGATGGGAATTTGAGCAGCCAATGGTTTAATAGTACTTACCTATGTAGCTGAGTTTAATTAAGAGGTGCTTGAATACAATTTGAATATTATTGTACTGTAATAATAATAATTATTTACCTTATTGGGCTTGTGGCTAAGTAACAACAGCTGCACGGGTCAATCGATCAAGTTAAGCTACGCTTGCCGCGGTTGGTCTGTGGATGGGTAACCATCTTTACATACCAAGACCCCTCCGTGCCTCGAAAAGCACGTTAAGCCGTTGGTCCCGGCTGTCATTTGTAGATCTTTGACAGTCGTTATGGGTAGTTAGAAGCCCAAAAAGTCTGACAACCAGTCTTACCAAGGGGTATCGTGTTATCTAGTTACTAGGTTGTGGAGGTCAGATAGGCAGTCGCTCCATGTAAAATACTGATATTCAGCTGCATCCGGTTAGACTGGAAGCCGACCCCAACATGGTTGGAAAAAGGCTAGGCAGATGGATGAATAATAATATTTACCTTATTGTTCCTTAACTGAGCGTATTCAACTTATTTCTTGAAGGCCTTGGAGCTATTTTCTCTTACTTGTTACTTACACGGCTTCAGGCTGTGATTATTTTAGTGCTAGTGCTACCAAGTGAGAGAGTTGTGTCGTTAAGCTGAAATCAGACGCTTCACTCGAGAGTGCAGTGTAAATTTTTGTTTAGTTCCACAAAATTACTTAGGAATAAACGTTAATCATCTACTTCTTTCACTGCATTTTTTACCCGACTACGGCGAAGCAAAAAGGAGAGTTATGATTTTGTGACCGGTATGCATGTATGTATATTCATCTGTTCCCTCATAACTTCTAAACTTCTCATCATAATTTGACAAATAAGGTATCGTTGGAAGCGTCTTTATTGTCCACTGGTTATAGACTATGTGACGTTACATTAAATTAATATGGTGCCCTCTAGAGAACATACTGTCATGAACATGCTTTCATCAGTATATATTCTAAAACTTTTAAAAGTGTGTGCAAAATAGCTAAAGTTCTTTACATTAGCAATAAAATAAAATCAGCTGATGATAAAATAAAAACTACCTGGCAAATAATCAATAATGAAACAGGTAGGAAAAAACAGCGTAATACTGAATTAAATTTAGAGACTGCACATGGCCCCATCAACTCAGATGTAGAAATAGGAATTTGAAAACTTTTTTGCTAATGTTCCCCTTAAATTGACTGAAAATTGAAATTCATCACCTGCGCCTTACTTAAAAATAATGTAAAGGTATGCCCCATAAGCCCCCAGGCTGTTATAAAAGCTTTTAAAGATTTTAAAATTAAATCAATAGAAGATTTATGGAGAACTGGGCCGGATTTAGGGGAAGGCAACCGGGACTACAGCCCCGGGGCTTCCACAAAAGAGGGCCCCCCCCCCCAATAGAGACTTCGAAAGAAAATATACCTACAAATTCAGACAAGTAAACGCTAACCTCACGTTTCTCGTTCTGGCACTGGCACTCACGCACCAGGACCAGAACGAGAAACGTGAGGTTAAATCCGCTCGATTACGGGAAAGCACAAGACGTAAATTTGTCACCGAAGGAGAAATACAAAGTATCCGCCTTTATCCCAGTGGTCGACCAACTATGTGTTTCTCTTACCGAAAGATTGCATGCCTATGAAGTTGTACGTTTGAGATTTGGATTTCTTAATCACATCGAGAAGATAGGTGCTGAAAATTTGAACGCTGCAGCAGAAGCATTGGTGAAAGTTTATTAGCGAAATCATCAACGATTTTGCGGCGAAAAAAGTTCGGAAGGTTCCGTTCGTTAACGCTAAAATTTAATTTTAGATAATTCTTGTTTCCGGTTATATTTATATGTTTGTTAAATAATAAAAGAATATAATATTTGGTTTCACAATAAATTATTTATTGGAAAACTCGACTGAAAAAAATTACCATTTTATTTGGAAAATAATTTGGGGTCAGAGGGCCTCCACTCGTTTGTTTTCCCGAGGCCTTCAGACCTCTAAATTCAGCACTGATGGGGAATGTCTGTAAAAGTCTGTAAATCTATCATCGAAACCATTGCGCCATATTTAACTTTCATATTTTACACCAGTTTAGACCAAGGAATCTTTCCGGATCTCATGAAACACAGTAAAGTAGTTTCTTTATTCAAATCCGATGATAGTCAGGAACCCAACAATTATTCCTTTGTCAATTCTGCCAGTTCTCAATAAGGTGTTTAAAAAGTTGATGTTCAATCAAATGTCACGTCACTTTAACAAAAATTCCATCTTTCATGAACGGTTTCAATAAAGGGCGTTGTATCACTGACCGGTGTCACTACCGGTGTAACCTTAATAAAGAACATTTTTAATGCCTGGGAAGAAGCATAAGATGCCATTGGAATATTTTGCGACCTCTCGAAGGCTTTCAATTGCGTAAACCATGAAACACTTCTGCTCAAACTAGAACACTATGGGATTAGAAATACAGCTCTTGACTAAGATCATACCTGAAAGATAAAAAGGTTTAAAATCAAGTAAACGGCGTAAACTCGTTGGGGTCTGAAATGGCAATGGGCGTTCCTCAAGGTTCGATATTGGGTCCATTCCTCTTTTTATTTTACATTAATGATTTACCCCAATTGCTTCAAAATCAACCGAAGATGGTGTTATTTGCAGATGACACATCATTGATCTTTAGAATATACCGATGGTCACAAAATCTTGAGGACGTGAATAACTCTATTCTTCAGGTCCAAGATTGGTTTATGGTAAATAATTTGGTAATAAATGAGAAAAAAACCAAATGCATTCAATTTAAATTACCGAATGTAAGATGTAGCGAATGTGACATCATATTGAATGGAGAAAAACTGGAATTTATTAATCAAACAGGTTTTCTAGGAATCATGATAGATGAAAAATTACAATGGGGACCTCATATAACATCTCTTGCGGGGCGACTAAGCTCGGTCGCTTATGCACATATAAAAGATGTAGATACCGCACGTTTGCTATATTTTAGCTACTTCGACAGCATTATGTCGTATGGCATTTTACTGTGGGGTGGGGCTGTTGACATTGAATTCATCTTTATTTTACAAAAAAGAGTTGTCAGAGCCATTTATAATCTATGTCGTCGCGAATCTCTCAGGGAACTATTTAAAAAGGTTAATATTATGACGGTACCTTGCCAATTCATCTATAAAAATATTATGAATGCAAGAAAAAATGTACATCTTTTTAATAAAATAAATGATCATCGCGCGTTGAACCTGGATGAGGCTGGTATAGCAGCGTGGGGATTGGCACAAGACAAAAGAGACCTATGCCCAGACGGGCTGTGGATGATGCTGATGAAGGACAACTTCTTGTAATTAACATGACCTCTAAATCAAAGTGTGCCACACACACAGGTAACTTAGTGGAAGTATATTTTGTCGAAAAACAAACCTTCATTCACTTACTCCTTCTACAAATTCAATAAATAGAAAGCTACATACTTCCTTAATACGATTCATTAGAATTATAACACAACACAGCCAAGTTCTCGAGTTCATTTGAAATTGTTAATCCATTACACGAGGTTCTAATTGGTTACCGCATCACAAAGGAAAAACTTCGTAATTTAATTCTGTTTGACATCGAGTTTCAGTCATTTCAGTAATAGGGTTACAGTTAGGAATGTTTAAGATGAGGAAGAAGTTGTTCATGTTTGTATGTGTAGTTGAGATTTTGTTAAAAGAGTATGAAGTGAAATTTGAAAAATATAATATTAGAGACTAGCTTAGCAAATTCTGTTGGTGGCCTGTGTACGGAAAGATATTTATTCATCTACTTACATCTAACATTACAGGATAACCCGATGTGACAAATGCGCCTGTCCTAACTTACATTTATTACTAACGATACATTATTAGCATCTATTTATAACAAATTACAAATATTGAAGGCGCATTCAGTTCGGATGGTGATCGATTTTACGAATTTTGCCAACGCTACATCTAAGTTGTGTCGTATTTGTACCTTATTGGATTTTTAATTTTATCCATTTTTAACCGACTTCCAAAAAGGAGGAGGTTATACCGTTATATGTTCGTCGCGTATGTTTGTTTTTTTTTTATGTATGTCCACCGTTTTCTCCGTCAATTGTAGACCGATTTCGAAAATTCTTTTTTTGTTTGAAAGGGTATGCTTTCGAGGTGGTCCCATATAAATTTTATTAACTTTGCTTTGGTAGTTTTTGAGTTAGCTTCAATAATACGTACTTTTTCCCACTTAGTATGTGGATGTTAAGTTCCTGTCACTGTTATTTACATAGCAGGTAGTGGTTTTCAAATTTGTGTGGGGTAGGTACAACAACTAAAAAGTGAAAAATAACTTTAATTTCGGAAGTCAGTGTCTTTGGTTTTGAATTTTAGTTTTGTCACCGACTTCCGAAATTAAAGTTATTTTTCACTTTGTAGTGTTTTTGGAAGTCGGTTGTTTTTTTTTTTGTAAAAAGTTTTTATTAATTATTTTTACCTATTGTGGTATATTAATCTTATTACAGGTGCATCGTCTTCACATATAATTATATCATTAATGTGTACAAAATATTGTAAAACATTTAAAAATAATAACGGTGGAGTTTCTTGCCTATTCTTCTCGGTCGGTATCTATTACACGTCGTGTTTCTGAACTTAGTTGAATCAATAACTATTGAGAATGTATCCGAGGACTTCAAAAGCCTTCTAGAACCATGTCCGTGTTCAAGTGGGTATAAAGTCGGTCTCGCTACGTACCCATAAACGTCTTAGTAACATCGTCCTTTTGATTATATCACTTTCTGCCACATCGAAACAGTTCAATAGCCTGGTTATCGTCGTCCCACTCAAGTTATAAACTGAAGGAAATTAATCGATTTTGCGGTAAATTTGTCGACGTAAATTTACGGGCCGCCTGACCTATGTCCCTTACACACAATGTATAACCGCACATATTAATATGTCAGCAGTTATTGATTAGTTTGCTTGTTAGATATTACGTGGTTATCAATATTTCTGATCTTTGGTGCCAGGATACATTATCGTAAGCGTCAATTTACGAAAAGTGTTTGTCAAAAAGTCTGACATTCAATTTGAATTTCTACCAATAAAATACCACACTGCCGTTCGTTGTTTGCTTGACCGGTACTTCATTAATTCGTTAGGTTTTCTATGTGATTGCTTTAAGTAGGTATACTCCACCCGAAAGGTCACACATCACTAAAACATAACCCTACTTTGGTATCGGGTAAAAAAATTAAATCTTTATCCATGATATTCTATTAACAACGATATAAATAAGTAAGAAGACTTGGATTCATGCAAGACATTTTTACCAGATAGTATTCTAGAAAACATCTTACAAATAAATAAACCAACACTTCTAAAAAGATATATGACCTAATACTGTCGTAATACAGCCTAACTGCAGCAAACTGCACAGCATCTGGCTTGCAGATCGTTCGCTGTGCATCGCTGGCCAGCATCGCACAGCATCTGCAATAGTACGTGCTCAGCAATCAATGGACGCAGAACAACTGCCACTGGCGTAGTGTTTGGGGATAAATCTTTATATAGTGTGGAATTATACTGGATTTTTGGCGAGATTTGCAAGGAGATTTAGGATTTGGTTTAAATAGGTCCTTATTTTTATTATTTTATTTATCTTTTATTTAGTTTATTTTCTTTTAGATTTTGTGAATGTGAGAACGTTGTAGGCTGTAGACTTGTGGACCATTTTCTATTTTGCTAAGTTCTTGGTACTTGTTAATAGGTCTACATTGTAATTTGAAAACATAGTAAAAACCATTTATTTTTAAAAGAGTAACCGTGGAGTTTCTTGCCGGCTCTTCTCCATAAGAAGCGACCAGTTGGTTGGAACCGTGCACCTAGCTTCTGACGTTTCATAAGTGCACTTGTAGGTTTATGTGTAATAAAATAATTTGAAATTAATTTTAGTTTCAGATGTTACATATTCTAGACTAACCAGGGAATGATATTAGGTATTCGAGTAGGTTATAATTTGATTGTGTTATAACTTATATGTAAGGTAAATCATATTGGAAGTTATCTGATCGATCCCTACAGACAACCTTCGAATGAATTCTACTTTGCTGCCGTAGTCATCATTGGGGTTTATTTTTAGCATTGATGATGAGCCTGGCATAAAATAGAAAATTGTGCTGTCCATATCAAATCAAATATGACTTTCAAATGTAATAAATTATCCTTCACGGTACAAAAAAAAGAAAAGACAATAAAAAAAACTATTTCGAAGAAAATAAGATTTTTCTTATTTTTGTATGTCACATAAGACTCCTGATTGAATTTAAATGAGAGTTTGTTGATTACATTTCTTGGAGATGATTTATGTCTCAACGTGACATCGTCAGGTTGGACTGATAAACAAATTACTTGTCATTCTTCCTTGTACAGACGCTCCAGTTTTAATACTGCTGGTTGTTCCAAATTGCAGCAAAAGAAACTTTCCATATGTTTTTTTAAACCTACGTTTAAAATAACTGACAAAAATATGAAATGGTGTAGATAGAAAAAAAAAATAGGACGTAAAAATAGTAGGTGAACTCCCGGTTTCTGAAAGCATTTCAGTTCGTGATTTCACAGGGTTGTCATTTAGCTCAACCAAACTTTCCTGACATTTGAAATTAGATTTACAGATAAACTTCAAAAAAAGGCGAAAAAAAACTGTTCTAAGAAATAAACCGTAAGACACCTTTTGTACTTTTTAAAAACAATCTCATAAGTTCTAAACATCAAAATGTACAGTAATACATTCACTTCAGAACGTTGTAAGTTGCATACTATAAAGTTTAGCACTTGGCAGCCGCGATCACAACGACACTTGCGACGTAGTTAGGTACACACTGCATCTGTGACCTAAACTTGTACTAGCTATCAAATATTACTTTAACAAACCTACACGGGACCTATTTTTACTCGACTACGGCAAAGCCAAAAGGAAGGGTTATGATTTTAGCAGTCTGTGTATGTATGTATGTTCATATGTTTGTATGTATGTATGTTTGCTTTTACGTGTGTTCCACCGGAGCGTCTAAACTACTGAAACGATTTTGATGAATGAGGTATCAATAGATTTATAATAATAGTCCGGGTGACATAGGCTATATAAATTTTCTCAAAATTTAATATGGTGGACTTTATACGTAAATTTTCAACCTCGAAAAAAATTAAAATGAGATGATCATGACATGTTTGGTATTAAAAGAAAGGTCTTGATGAGCACATTACAAATATGTATATAATATCATATTAAATTGTTAAAAAAAAGCAAAAGTGAGATGCGCTATGTAGTAGCGAAAGATGATACCAACGCGCTGTTGATCAAATCTTAATAATAATAAATAGTAACGATTTGTAATTCCACTCTTATAAAGAAAAACAAGTACAACTAAATATTTAAATTTTGGATTTTTGCGAAGCTCGATACATGGTGTTGGCGTCGAAATAAATCGCGCTATGGTTTCATCCAAAGCACTATGCACTGCTATTGGAATTTAAAATAGGTTTATTACTGATCTATTGTATTACTCTTATTTACGTTATAGTAACGTTTATCAAGCGTAAAAACGGAAAAGTATAAAATAAAAAATTAAGTTTAGTAAAAAACTGTAACCAAGCTACGGGAAAATAAAAATGATCTAAAAACTACGACACAACCAAATATTTCAGACAGAAATCAAGACAAAGGTACAAAAACGGTCAAGGTAAAACCGTCGTCGCATGCCATTATAATTTTGTAGGTGTTCCTGGCACCCACATGGTATACAGAAAATACGAATTCATTTAATACGAATTTCAAAATAAAAGTTCTTAGAGTTGTTACAAAATTCAGTGCTACAGAATTACAGAATCTTATACAGGTACCTACCGAAAACCAACGAAAAGGAAGCGAGGAAATTCATGGAAAATATCTTGAAACCTGAAGTTCATTCATATTAGAAGAGGCTTTTACCCTGGGAAAATAATAAGGTGTGAATATTAAGATAAATAAAAGAGTGTGAGGGACTTGTGGGGTGTCTTTGTAGGAAGCTAAGAGATTTCCTCGAGAGAATGAACACACATTGTCACATTTTACTCATGACCTTTAATATTTCCCTTCCGTAAGAGGCATTATCTTCCAATGGGTGATGAACAGTGATCGGATAATCGGATGCATATTTACCTAAAGTGTAGGTGTTGGCTATTATGGAATGCACTTTTGTATCGAAAAAATGCGGATTCCCGGATCGACTTTAAGAGTTGTGATTATAGAATCGAATGTTATTATATTTACTAACGTTCAGGTGTTGGCTAATATGGAATGCACTTTTGTATCGATCGCAAAAATCTCGCGACTCTGGAATTGATAAATTTAGTACTTTTTATCTATAGAAATGCTAGCTAATGTTGTAAAGTAGGTTGCCGAATTGGCATAGTACATAGCGATAAACAAATCGGTGTCTTGAGTTTCGTAAAAAAATGTTTAGTGGGTATATACATTTTTATGTTAACACCGCAAAAGTAACCTTCATAAGAGGGCTGATAAGTCATTTCCATACCATGTATCTGATTAGTTGTGTATTCCCGAATGTTATGGAATTCCGGGATTTATGTTAATTTTTTAACCGACTTCCAAAAAAGAGGAGGTTATATGTTCGTCGCGTATGTTTGTATTTTTTTTTTTTATGTTTGTCCACCGATTTCTCCGTCAATTGTGGATCGATTTTGAAAATTCTTATTTTGTTTGAAAGGGTGTGCTCTCGAATTGGTCCCATATAAATTTTATTAACTTTGCTTGGATAGTTTTTGAGTTAGCTACAAAATACTTATTTTTTTCCTACTTAGTATGTAGATGATATGATAAGTTTCTATCACTGGTAGCAGGTAGTGGTATTCGAATATGTGTGGGGTAGGTACCACAACTAAAAAGTGAAAAATAAAACTTTTTACAAAAAAAAAAACAATCGACCTCCAAAAAAAAACACTACAAAGTGAAAAATAACTTTAATTTCGGAAGTCGGTGGCAAAAAACGAAAATACAAAACCCAAGACACCGACTTCCGAAATTAAAGTTATTTTTCACTTTGTAGTGTTTTTTTTTGGAGGTCGGTTGTTTTTTTTTGCAAAAAGTTTTTTATTCATTAAGAAGCCACTTCCATAATTTCTTGGCCAAATATTAACTTTAGGTAAATATGCATCCAAATATCCGATCTCTAGTGATGAATGATAGATGATGGTAGCAGAAAAAGTAACATGAGGCAAAATAAGCTGAAACATGAAAAAACTCTCAGAATTTTAAATCAACCTTGAACCAGCAGCTTTATAATCTCCTTCGGAAATTAAATGCGTAGTTACAAAAGCTTAAACTGCTTCACATAATGTAAAATGTAATTTCGCTGGGAGTGCTGCCCGACGCAGCGCGGGAATTATGCTGCGTTCCGAATGGCCTCTCATTGCATCGCGTAATTAATCCTTTTTGAATGTTTACGGGACGTATGTGTGGACACGCTTGGGGGAATTCGTTTATTTTCGGGATGTTTCGGACTAACTTCGTTTTGTGGTGTATCTGGCTTCTGTTGCACGGTGCGGGAGAAATACAATCCTATGGTAGGTACGGATGTTACTTTAGAAACGTCACGTGTGTATATCCCAAAGAGGCAGGCAGAAGTCTATACTAGTCCACTCACGTTTTGCTAGATAATATAATTTACATAGGTTGCAAGGAATAGTGAGCGAGCGTATTGCTAACAAGAAAAAATCCAGACTTCGGGCTGTTAATCAAAAATTCTTGATAGAAAAACCCAATAACATTTTGAAGACTGTATAAAATCTATCCACCCGAGGTGTTTTGTTGATCGTCAATCCACCACGCGAGATGGTTACCTATAGCAATTGCGCCAATGATTTATTGCAGCGATCACCATAAATGTAAGTAGTGAACATTTACGTGTTCAGAATTTTATAATTATCAAACGCCTAATACTATTTCGTAAACAAACTATATGATTTTACAATTAAAAGCACATTGTTATCAATTTTTTTTTTTTTTTTTTTTTTTTTTTTTTTTTTTTTTTTTTTTTTTTTTTTTTTTTTTACATTCGTCCTTGACATATTTATTATTCTATTATTTGACATTATACGATACGATACGATTACGATTTAATTTCAACTTTTTTTTAGTGACTTTTGTGGACATGATAATTAATCAGATTGATTACAGTTGTAACAGCAATCATATAATTGCGTTTTATTAAAATAGGTTTTTTTACTTATATTAATTTATTTATTTTTTGTATAGATTCTTTTCTACATATTTTGTGAATGTGAGAACGCTGTAGGCTTAGTGGATTGTAGACCTGTTGACCATTTTCTATTTTGTTAAGTACTTGGTACTTATTGAAAGACCTACACTGTCCTCCCATACCTAGAAACTTGTTATATGAAAGTATTGTAAAAGCCAATTATTTTTAAAAGAGTAACCGTGGAGTTTCTTGCCGGCTCTTCTCCATAGGAAACGACCAATTGGAACCGTGCACCTAGCTTCTGACGTTTCATAAGTGCCCATGTAGGTTTATGTGAAATAAAATATTTTGATTTTGATTTTTTTTGAATAGTAAAATCTTTTATTCGTAGATAATGTTTTTGCACAGTTTTTATTTGTATTCTTCTTCTCCTTTCTGCCATTGTCTCAAGTTACTTAGGGTCGGCGCAACACATTTTTTTCGCCTTAATAAAACACACAATAATATACTCTCTCTTAGCCCACTTTTCTAAATCACAAAGCAACACCGAACATTATTTCTCATAATGTTATGGCTAAAAATACAGAGTGTTGAAAACGTATAATGACATAATTCATACCCCGGCTTTTTTCTCACCCCGAGGTTTTGTATATTTTAGATAAAAATTGTAACAACTGGTGGGCCTCGTTAAGGGGGACTTAATTAAGATAGCTGTGTAATAAATTATGTTAATAAAGGTTTAGAAAAATGCACACTTAAATTTTTCAGTTACAGACGTTACAAAATTTTGTGCCTGTATTTTTATCGATACCAAAACACAACAGAACATTGTAACTTTGCTGAGAGAAAAACATATGTTAAGTACAATTACCTTTGTAGAATGTTTCTTGTTTAAAAAATACATTCCATAACTTTTGCATTTTTTGCTTAAGATTTTTTTGCTTCAGCTTTGCATTTTAGCCATGCAATAATAAAAATGTAAGAATAAGTAAGATTTTAAGTAATCAAGCAATAGGTACCTACATAATCTCGGTGCCGCAATATATTGCGAAGAGACACTACCAACAAAGTTCCAAGTTGGAGTAGTTTTCACAAAAAGTATAAGACACTAAATAAAAGTAAAAAGAGAAAGAATGAAACAACGAAAAATAGATTTATCTGTCACAAAAAGAAAAGAGTAACAAAATAGATCTACATATTTAATCACGAGCAAAAACAGAAATAGTCTGCAGCTGCAGGTCATGACTGTGACAAAAAAAGACTTCAACTCAGCATGATGCAGTGCTATGTGGGACCCACAGCACAGCGCTGATTTTCAGTGGTCACCCGAAAAAGACGGACGGAAACCAAGTCAGGTTTAGTGATTTGTACATAAATAGGTCATCATCATTCTCGTGCTCTTACCATGCGCAACGTATCTTTTTCTTCCATACTTCTCTATTAGTTGTCATCTCAGTAGTCACTCCTTTCTATCCATATCATCTTTCACACAGTCCATCCATCATTTCTTTGGTCTTCCCCTACTCGTATAGCTATCCGCATTCATCCTCAAAACTTTCCAGATGATATTTCCCTCATACCTACGCATCACATGTCTATACCATGACAACGTATTACCACACAACTTTTCAGTCACCGGTGCCACTTTTAGACTTCCTCTTATATACTCATTTCTTATTCTATCCATTTGTGTAATACCACACGTCCCTCTAAGCATTCTTATCTCAGCTGCATTCAATTTCCTTTTATCCATCCCTTTTGTGGCCCAACATTCTGATCCATACAAGACAGCAGGTCTAACCATTTTAGTTTCATAATTCTTCTTTTTAAATTTAAGACGCCATTTAACTCAAGTGCCAGTGTTAACTCTGTGCCTAACAGTCCGATTTACTTCGCCATCGCTTTGCATGATTGAATCGAGTTATTGAAAGTCGGAGCAAACTGGAAGAAGCGCGCCATCAAGCTCGATGACACGAGAACTGGAGTCAACAGTTTCCAGCTTCTATTGCCATTTCTCCAATCTGCTCTGGATCTCAGTTTCGTCTTCACCGACAAGAACAACGTCGTTGGCAAACAGCATGCACCAGGGTGTCTCTTCCTGTGTGCCCGACGTCAGAGCGTCCATAATCACCAGGAATAGGTAAGGACTTAAAGCAGACCCTTGGTGTATAAATAGGTAATAAAAAAATAAATAAACAGTACTTAGAATATAATGCAACTATAACCTAATCAAGAGAATTTCTTTGTAACAATGATCGCAAAGGCACAAAATGGACCACTGTAATGTATAATAATAAACGTTTGTGTAAGTCAATGTCAGGGAAACAGGTTGCATAAGCATTATGCATAATCAGCCTATAATAATGTACCCACAGCTGCAGCTGGGACACACTGCAGGCCTTCTATTTCTGTAAGTGGGAGTGGACCTAATCCACCACGCGGGTTCAGTACGAATTGGTGATGTCACAATGTCTTCGAATTTTTGGTTCTAAGACATGTTGGTTTCCTCACGATGTTTTCCTTCACCATTTTGAGAGCAAAAACAGATTGGTTAATTTCAAATTGAATTTCAACTTAAATTTGTCTGAAATGTTAATAAAAACTGTAGTCTTTGTCAATAAGCAAGTTCCCTGACGTAAACTGAAGAAAACATTAACTTGGGTAAAAGTAAAAAGCAAGATAATCCACGTCCATTTCCGTAAACCAATGCTATTTGTTATAGTTAAAGTGACGATCCACGTGGAGGGGATGACTGTCCGAACTTGCTGCCATTACGAGCCGGAAGTTTCCGACAATATCCGGTCATTACCGACTCGGGTTAAGAGGCAGTTCGTGGCGAATGAAAATCGAATTATATTACCTACTGAGATTGTGGTAGTAACGAGTTGATTTGTGCTGAAATAACAAAAATACTGTTGAGTAAGAGTTAATGTATTGGATTTTCTAGTAATTTGTAATTTCTAGCCCTAAATAATTATGATTCTACAGTATTCTACAGTTACTACAGTATCGTATAAGTATCGTATACGAAAATGGAAGTGCAAGTGCACTACCTACCTTTTCTCGAAGTGCTTCGTCTTTTTTTTATCCTTCACTAGCTGCGCTCCGCGATTTCACCCGCGTAAGTTTCGATTCTGTACGAATATCGAAATTTAAAGTATCCTATGTGTTAATACAGATTATAAACTATCTGTGTGCCAAATTTCATCCAAATTGGTTC
The DNA here is from genome assembly GCA_963680765.1 of Agrochola lychnidis. Taxonomy (NCBI): domain Eukaryota; kingdom Metazoa; phylum Arthropoda; class Insecta; order Lepidoptera; family Noctuidae; genus Agrochola; species Agrochola lychnidis. The sequence continues at coordinate 25,359,918 of OY796861.1, forward strand.
AGCCGTTTGAGCGTGAAGAAGAGACAAACATACACACACACTCACAAACTTTCGCCTTTATAACATTAGTCACACTAATGTTATAAAGGCGAAAGCTTGTGAGTGTGATAATTTGGGTTTGGATTATACTAGATAAACAAAATTCTCGGGATATAATGTCAATAGTAGATTTATTAAACGAATAAAGTTTCAATTGCATAGCTCTTATAATTTAGATTTTATTGATTTCTAAAAAACCCTGATTTCGTCACTGACTCACTCACTCTCCGATGATCATCAAAATTCTTAGGGTACTTCCTGAAGTCCTAGAAAGCTGAAATTTGGTATGTAAGCTAGTATTAGTACACACACAACAAACAAATCTGAATCTGAAAATGTAAATCACCCCCCACCCTTTAAATTAGGGAATGGAAGTTTGTGTGTCTTTACAAACTCAAAAAAAAGGCAAAGATCGAGATTGTGCTTTGAAAAAGGCACCTCTGATGTGTAAGAAAGCCCTAAAAAAAGAAACAAAAAATGAACAAAATAAAAAAAAATATCACAAGCAACTTACAAAAAGAAGTGAAATCCCACCAAAAACATTTTCATGTAGGTAAAATGTTGCCAAGACGAGACCATATGGCTCGCACTGTCAAAAAGTTATCAGATCTCATGTAGAGCCAAGCTTCTAACTCTACACGCCCTAACTGTATAAGCCTTAACTTCACAAACTCTACACCTTAGTCAGAATATGTGGCTTGGCCGTTTCGCTACCGTCACATGGGCGTAAGGTGAAAAATGTATACACTGTCCATTACTTTTCTTTTTACAATTTACAATACAATAGTTAATTATTTATTAATTTACTTAATTATTCTCATGTAGAGCCAAGCTTTTAACTCTACACGCCCCACCAATAAACCAACGATGATCGGGCCGGAAACGGCCAGACATATAGACATACGTACAAAATTACTTCGTTACAATTTTATTATAATATGTAGTAGGTGACGCTCCAAGGCAGGTGTCGCCGATGTTGGCGATAAAAAAAAAAACTCAAAGTATTTGTTTCAAATAAACCAATTACAGGTACTTTTGAATTGTCAAGGGGTCGGTCAGTCAGAAAAATGAAGCTAGTTGCCCATTCCAAAGCGTAGTAGGTACCTATGGAGAAGAACGGGCAAGAAACTCCACGGACACTCTTTTAAATCAAAATATTGTTACAAAATATTGGTTACATCATTCGTGTTGAACTTATACATGTGAGAACAATGTAGAAAGACGTGCACGTTAAAAGGGTCCGTAATAAAAAAAAATAACAATTCAAAAAAAATGTATTAGGTATCAATTTAAGCATTCCAGAATAAATTCTCCAATTGATAGTAAAAACCTCAACAAAATCCGTTGCCTAGTTAAGAAAAATAATGCGGTCACACAGACAGACACAAAAACGAATTTTTAATTTATAATATGTTTAGATCATAAGCATAAAGATACCAGATAAGCACCTGAAAATACTAAGATTTGGCCCATGAAGGGTTATACACTCGTAGCTAGCAACTAAGAATTAAAGACATAAAACCCAATACGCCCATAATAATAACGCTACAGTCTAGACCCGAGTGAATGTCTTCGCCTTAATAACAGCTACGTAGTTCCCGTGACCTTAGCGCACTGCTGATAAGATAGGTAGGAATGTTTGTGTTTATTTAGGCTGTGGCTGGCTATTTATCAACTTAGCAACATTGGTTGCGCGAGGAAAGTGAGAACATCAAAATCTTATTAAAAATAAACTTTCCGAATTTTACGTAGCTATTTGCTATGATTGGCATCATCATATCGCTTGAATAAATAAAGACATCGGCCCCTCTTAAATTCTCATTTACTTGGATCGTCTGGCCATCTAGTGAGGGCTGTCTTACGTTCAGCTTCAGATATTTGACGATTATTGAGTGCATACCTTTCCCAATTGTTGTTGAGTCTCTTGACAATGCGTCTTGAATTACGAAATCTACAAACTTTTATCATCATAACTCCCATTGTTACTTCCAGTAAGTTGAAAAAACCGGCCAAGTGCGTGTCGGACCACGTACAATGAAGGGTTGCGTAATAGGGATGAATTTATCCCAAAAACAAACTTAACTTTGTAGTTGAAAATTATGTTCTCCCATACAGAATGTATGGGAAAACATGTTTTTACAACTGCAAAGTTAAGTTGGTCGATTATTACTCGTTAACTTGTAAAGCTTACTTAGCTATGATAGTTTTCCTTTTAATTTCGTTATATAAACTACTGCTGTGATTTTTTTTACGTATCCAAAACCAACCATTTAGCCGGCAGGGGGGGGGGACACTTGACTCTTACAAAAATTAGCAATTTAAAGCTTAATATTTCGCAAACGAATTCCTAAATCCAAAAATAGTTTTCACAAACTCACAATATTTATGAAAGACCTTTCTAATGATACCCCTCACCATGGGGTAAAAAAATAAACATCACCACTTTACGTGTATGAGAGATACCCTAAAAAAAATGTTTTTCATAATTTTGTTTTACCACTTTGTCGACGTAATTAATATGTATACTTATGCCAAATTACAGCTTTCTAGTACTAAGGGTCTCGGAGCTAGACCGCGGACAGACAGACAGACAGACGGACATGACGAAACTATAAGGGTTCCTTGTTTACTACGAAACCCTAAAAATGCAGCAAGCTCGAAGTAACAACTAGGTACTTCCGGAAATATAGCCTCCCCGTGAAATGAACAAAATATTCAAAATTACAAGAAAAGTCGAAAGTTACTTAGAGATGGAGAACACAAACTTTTAAAGAATATACTTATTAAACAGCGAGGTACCAAAGTTTCAGTATTTCCGTATGCTTATGAACGACTCATAATAAAAACTTAAGTTCTTTGCCTAAACAATAACAATGAAAAAAAAAGTTAGGATGGAAAATAGCACCGATCGATTAAGGTAGACCTTTAAAAGAAACTGTACCTTCTAATAAATTGTGAAGTAAATCTGATACATCTTGAAGTAGGCACTTACTGGAATTTATATTACCTATCTTTTATACACCATTTAGCTTTTTTTTGGGTCGATCGTATTGTAACGCGGAAGATATATGGCACGTTATAATAGATACAATCTGAATTGGATTACATTTTAGCAGTTTTTATGTTCAATTTCGTTTTCTATACGTATAAATATGTTACGTGGTTGGGATTTTTGATTCTACGAATAATGTAAATGAAAGTAGTAGTTTAGCCGATCAGTATAGCCAGTGAAATAATTGGTAGGATCAAAACCCATTCTTTTCCAAAATTAAGTTCGTGACCCAATCCCATTAAAAGCCTTGTATAGGTTTTTAAGCGTTTTTAGCTGTAATACTTTAAGATAAATTATATTAAGTAACCCTTCTTTGAAGCCGGGAAAAAAACATGGAGACAATATAATCTTTTCTTTCAAGCATCTATTTTTACATTTACTTTCATTAAACCTACTTCGAAAAAGGCTGATGTAACTTCTGATACATGGTTCGCCTTAGAAAACCGCGTGAATAATATATAAACATAAAATTTCACCCACTTTATATTCCAATTTTGAGTGTACAATCCCAGGGTTCCACGATTTACATATTTTTCAATATTTGGCTGAAACTTGTAAGGAGTAGTGCGGTGGACTCCCCTCGGTGTTGCAGTTTGGTTCGCTAGTATTAACATTTTATTTTATTAAAACAAAGTTGCCACTAGCTTTTCATTATTCCAAGAAAATACCTGGCTCTACTCTAGTTTCCCTTTTATATGGGCAAAATAAATAAAATTAGTTGTGTTGTAGTACTTTTTAAAGCTCTGGCTACACTGAGGTGAATATCGCGCGGGATGCGGGCCGCAACTACATGCGACCATTGTTTCAATGATGGGTCACGCGAATATTCGCGTAAATTTAAGCACCTCAATAATAGTCCGCGCAATCCACGAAGACGCGCCCCACTCCGCTCCGCGCCGTACTAGAGTTCAGCTTACAGTACAGTAATTGCGGAGTGGGGCGCGTCGTCGTGGATTGCACGGACTATACAAGGTTAGTTGACACAATCGGCGCGAGCGAATTTCGTATCGCATCTCGCGCGGGATTCGCTTCAGTAGGCCAACGCCTACATTTTTCAGTATTAATTAAACTGCACTGGAAAGCTGAACTGCTATTATGATAGAAATCCTTGTCGAAATGACTTTATTTCATTATATGGGAAAAATGAAATCGCCTTTGAAATAACTTGAATATTTTTAAATTCTATGACCATTTTATTTTCGATTAAAATTAAATTTCATCATCATTTCAGACGAAAGACATCCATCGACTGCTGGAAATAGGCCTGCCCCAAGCACCGCTAGATTGAAGACAGATACAATATGTTAAGCTTTTGTTAAAAGTACGAAAAAGGAATTTTGCTAAAAGTTTTGTCTGTAGCTTGAAAACTAAAAACTTGTTATTTAAAATTGATAAACAGAATCAAAATTGTATGAAGTTATTTGTCAGATAAATTACTAAACAACCGTAGAAGGGGTGAAACAGGCCACAAGTTTTATTCAAAACACTGCATTGTGCTTTATTCACCTGCACAACATAAACTAACGTTCTAACTATTTATTATGAACAAACTAAACTGTAACTCTTCTTTACAGATACATGGACCATTTACCAACTCGTAAAAGTTTCATCGAGTGATGTACCCACTACTATAATTTATGTGCATTGTGCAAGCTGCAGTAAAACTCTGCAGTCGCTGCACAAAAGTAATATTTTCTTTGAATGCGGGTGAGCAGAATATGGAAGTGGGTTTACAATAAATGAAACTAACTTTAACTTTTGTGGTATTGAAAGTTTTGCACCGTGGCTCGAGAGGAACGGTGAAGAACTTTAATAGGAGTTGCACGTACGTTTTAAACACGTACTTTAATAACCTAAAGGAAGGATAATTAATCTGCTGAGCTATGTCCAGTCGACCGCACGTCGATAACACTTTGACCGTGTCCTGTTCTAGAATAGTACGGAGAGGCCTGCTTATATTTGTTCCCACTCACGTGCGGCCTACTGTACCTATTGTATTTGCGGTAGATTGATCCAGGATCCTCTGAAGCCTCAAGTGGCACGCTGTGGCATAGGGAACAGAGCCTGATACCAATTTTAGCAGCAACCGGTAATCAGGGCTCGGTAAGAGATGAATAATTTTAGAACTGGGTACATATTTTAACACCTCTGGAAGAATAAATTGATACCTTTCGGCTTTAAAACAGGTATATTTTACTCTCCCAAAAAAAGATTCAATCATTATATACGTTTTTATATCTAGCCTATTTATTGTCAAATTCAAATTCAAAATATTTTATTTCTCATAAACCTACACATTTACGAAACGTCGGAAGCTAGGTGCACGGTTCCAATTGGTTTTTTCCTATGAAGAAGAGCCAACAAGAAACTCCACGGTATTGTAATAGCATTTCCCTTTTTCCCTGTAAAAGCTTTGTAAAGTAAAGTTCTCTGGCATGATAATGGGCCAGTGGAGCCGACGCACATTAACAAAACCTAGCCGTACGTTTATCTGCGAAATTATTCTTTCGCTTAAAGTTTACCCAAAACGTATAATTTCCGTTTAAATCCTTTTGGTATAGCTCAAGACTTAAGTGAGTAGCGAGATTATACTACATACATATTTATATTTACTTAACTAAATAAACATAATAGGTACCTAAGTAAACTTCTATGAGTTGACGTGGGGAGTCTCACACTTCACTCCCCCCGCGTCGGGGATCATGGAAGGCGCACTAGATCTCATGATCCCCGGTCCAAGTGTGGGAAGGGAACACCGGGATGGTTTTTAGTCAGTAGGGGACAGACCCCTCTACCCGCCCCAGGGCGGAGGATAACAATGAGAATTTTCCAAAAAAAAAAGGTAATTATTATTACTGCTTCTATGGACTGTGCAGTGTCGTGTGCAGGATTAATACCACGTGGAGCGATCGTAGATAAGACGTCTTCAGGCAGATCAGGTTATGAAATATAAAGTCCACCAGTGGGTGAGTCATAGTATACTTTTATTGAGATTATACGTTATTATAGGCGAGCATGTCAGCCATCTCCTCAAGGGGAACTGACGTCAGTGTTACTACACTATAATAATGAGTAGTAGTGTTGTACCACCTAACAACTAATACCTACCTACTACATCAAAAAATGTTTAGCAATTCAATTATCATAGAAAAAAGTAAAACTGAGGAAGTCTGACAAAATGTTTACTTCTATGATCGAAGGACTAGCAAAGCTAGGCTAGATTCCAATTTTAACCGAAACATGAACGAAAGAACTCGTCGCGAAACATTGCGTTTTTGGGAGACTGTCATTATGTAATTTTGACGTTTGAAAAGTGCTGATTCTCAGCCTAGTTTGAATAAATGACTTTTGAATTTTTTGAATATCAGGGAGCAGAAATCAAAACAGAAGCTCTGGTTGTCCCTGTCAACAAGTGAATTGGAGTTTATTTTTTCCTTATTGGAGGAGCTTTGCTTCGCCAATCGGATTACTTCTCCCAATTCATTGTAACAGGAAAGACAAGCTTAATTTTTGGCTGAGAGTAATAAATCAAATTTACGTTTTTACTGAAACCTTTTCTGGGTAAATAATGATAAATGTATTCTGTTTTAGTGACCCGCCTCTGCTTTGCAGGATTTTACGACTTGAAAAAACATCAGGATTTCGTTATTAAATATAACTTTAATATAAATGTGAATTTTAAAATTACTAAATGAAAAACCGCATCTAAATCCGTTGTAGTTTAGATGAACAACACGGTTACACAGACAGACATGAAAAACGACTTTAATTTATAATATGGATATGTCAGAGACAGGTATGCGACTCTTTCGGTATTATCAACGATATTTTAACTACTGTGGGCGTACTGTGGGTAGTGTTAGTTTATGCGCAATAAAAAAACCGTTTGCAGTTCAGATCACATTACAATTTTCTAGAAAATTAATCACACTAGCAAAACACACGGTGCAATACAAGGCGTTTATTAAAATCACAAATTAACACAAAAATCACAAATTACAATTAACACAATAACTGAGTACAAGTACAACGAATCGAGTACAATTCCGCGACGTCTTAACTCGGATGCGATCAGAGATTGAATCCTCCTCGCCGTGGCCTTAAAACATCACGACGCTGTAGAAGCGCGCTTTAGGTGTGGGTAGATCACATGATGTCACCAGTGGCGCGCTTGCGATTCGTTTCGTGTCCGTACTAATGACCGGATCCGGCATATAGTTATATATATGTCATCGTAAGATTGTGAGAACCGTTAGTTCATAATCTGTCGGAATTATTTCCGTTAGATTATAAACTGTCGAAAAATTGTGAACTGGGTGAAATGGGTTAGGTTAGGTTAGAACTGTGACCAAACGCGCGCTAGCCGAGCGAGCGAAGCGAACGGTGCCGCGGCAGCGGCCGGCGAGCGCTACTTCCAAGTTGCTCGCAGCTAGCAGCTCCATGGAAAGATTATAAACTAGCGAAAAATAATTCGTTAAATTGTAAATGGTTCGTTGCAGTTCACAATTTTTCGACAGTTTATAATTTAACGGAAATAATACCGATAGATTATAAACTAACGAAGTTCATAATTATACGGTGACATATATACTAATCGCTTTTATCTTAAGCCTTGTGGTACACACTTGCAATACTGATAAGTATCGCCTAGACATCGTTAGGTAAAAATGGTCTGAATTTGTAAACAAATAGTTTGCCCCGAGCCGGGTTGTATTAAAATTGTACAAGTTATTGTTCTGCTTTTTATTATTTTGTTCTTTACTTCCTTTTGTTTGTTAGCTGAATTTGTAATAAAATTGTTATAAAAGAGAAGTAAAAAGCTACACATTTATTATTTTGTTTTCTTTTTTAGATTTTTAATTAATTCCCAGCCGAAGAAACAGTTAAAATGTCTCGTGGGCATGAATTCCAGCGTTAGCAGTTGTTTCATCGGGTACAGAAAACAAAGGTTGTGTTGGCTAAGGGTGGTAATTTGAAGCCTATTCAGATGTAAGCGATATCGCTGTCGCGCTCGGTAGCGATACTGGTCCGCCCTCTGGTTAGTGACTTTGGACCAGTATCACTACAGAGCGCGACAGCGATATCGTTTATATCTGAACAGACCTTCATTCAGCAACAAAAGTCAATGAACACTTGAACAGTTTTCTAAATCTTAAATTAAAATAATTTTAACTCTTAGCCACTATATGAAACGCTAAAAAGCATAAATCGAATGGTTTTATGGCAATTTACCTAGACAAAACGAACGGTTTCGGTTTTACGTAAACGAAGCAAACGGGGAATATGTAAGGATCGTAGCAGGTGGCGTACTGTAGTTTCTGCCTACCCCCGTAGGAAGAAGGCGTAAGTGTATATGTGTATGCATGTTTACCTAGATAATTTGTTAAAGTAGCCGTGTTAATCGAGTTTTTTTATCTGAGACCCAACCGTAGTTCTAAGCCGACTCCCAACAATCAGACTGATATCACAAGAATAAAAAACGAGTAGAAGGCAAGCTTCCTAACAGAGTTCAAAATTCTTACCTACTTTCATAGGGCTGTCACTCGGTTATTACAGATTAAAAAACCGGGTAAGTGCGAGTCGAGATTCGGCGATGAGCACAGACGGACGGACGGATGGACAGCTGGACAGACGGACAGACGGACAGACGAACGGATACGCACTGTGACTGAGGTGATCCCGTGAGTTTTCCGTTTTCCAATTACGGTACCGAACCGGTAATTATTTTAACAGTTTGTTTAAAATTAAGTAATACCTATTTAATTAATCATACTGTGAAATAATTATACACACAATGCGTTCATCGTTGTTGAAATGAGACCCTCCCATTTTGAAGTCGGGTAATAAAATGAGCAGTGGTGGCCCAGTGGTAACGGTCACGACTTACTAGTCTAGGGTTCGAACCCAAGCAGGCACTTTATATAAATTATTTCATTACCACTGCTCTCAAAACGGTAAAGAAAAACATCGTGAGGAAACCGGCATGTCCTAGAACTAATAATTCGAAAACATATGACATCTACGTCTGATCTGAGACATCCACCAACCCGCACTGAGCCCGCTTGGTGGATTACGGCCCACTCGCTCTCACAGAAAGAGGAGGGCTATTTCCCAACAGTAGGAACATTATACCTAGGCTGATTAAGCTTATATGCTAATAAAACACAATAGTAAAGTATGTAAGTAATTATTTATACTGTCAAATAGTTATACATACATAGATGCATACGTTGCTTGCTTTTTTTGAAGTTGGTTGCTTATTAAAAATACCGTGACTTACAGACGGACGGACAGACGGACATGGCGAAACTATAAAGTTTCCTTTCTGGTTTTACTATTTCACGAACGTAAGTGGTACCTACAAACCTACTAAAACAAAAATACGAAACAAATAGGAGACAAACAATAACTCGCTAATATAGGCGGTAAACCATAAGATTAATAAATAATAATTCTTATGGGAAAACTTTATGGCCATCTTTATTTAGGATACTACCTATCTCGTAACTAAATAATTCTGCAATAAGCATTAAAAATGAGTAGGTATGGGTAGATATAGATAATAACCTGACAAAATCCTTTGGATAAAAAAAATAAACCTTGCTTTTCCTACTATTATTGATACACACAGTACTTACAACAATTTGCCATTTTTATTAACCTAAATGTCCGCGTCACTCGTACCGCTGGCACACGGCGCGCGGCGTACCCCTGAACGTTGGCTTCCGAATGAGCCGGCTCAAACCAGTTTGCCTCTAGCGGGCGCCGGTGCACCCCCCGCGCGCCTTGTCTGTGACACTGCACGCACACAAAGCTGTGCGTGTAGTAGTGATCTCGCGCAAAGCGTTAGTATGAAGCTTGCAGTCTGTTCCTTTTTTAGTCTTGTGCTGATATGTCTGAGCAATCCCTCATTGGAACGTGGATCGTGATCACGGACACCATTTGTCGAGGGTATGAAACAGCGCTGCGAGCTCTAAAACCACGAAGTGATTGACAATCAATTAGGTTCTAGTGAAGCAAATAATACTGAGATTGATGGTGTTTTGAGATTTAGAGAAAAGTGAAAGGAAGGAAATATCAAGTAGTTTTAAGGAGCCGTGCACGAAATCGACTGATTTTGATAAAAGAAAGAAAGAAAGAAAATTTGTTTATTCTGCACAAAATAAAAGAAAATTACACAAAAAAAAAATTACATAAATCATAAAAACACATTCACTAAAAGCCAAAAGCCTCGTATTCAATATTCTAAAACTAATAAAAAGTTCGACAAATTTTGTCTATTGCTTATGTCAAGGCCAGATACCAAAGACAATTTACAATTTTGTTTGCAATAACAAATAAAAACGACAAACATTCAAAACATAAACAAAATGCCGATTGCTGAGTGGAATAGTAAAATTTTCTGTAACAAGCAAACGACAATATCAAGAAAAATTCATCTGTGTTTCGTATCTGTGCAAGAATAGGTCATTGCTCAGCGAAATGCTGCAACTTCGGACGAACCTACGATTACGGCGCTGATTTTCATAAAAAACCTCGCGAATGACGTAATGACGTCCCCCTTTGTGACAATAAATATCAGGTAAGCAAAATTTATTACGGAAATGAGTGTAAATATAACTGAACATAATATGTACTTTTAAATAACAATAAAAAATATACTTAGGTATCTTTAACTAAGCGTAACTTATAAGAAACAAATAAAAGACATTTACATAAACTGAGAGTTATGTAAGTTAATTACAAGAAAAAAAAAAAAAAAAAATTATGTGGTGTGTCTTCCTAAATCCAATATTTTTGTAGGTAAGTAGTAGTATAAGTGCAAGCATTATGAGAATTGCGATGGCATGGCGGCCATTTGCAAAAAGCATGGCGTTGGCGAGTGACAACCATGCTCTATTCTTAGTTGAATAAATGTTATCTATTCTTAGTTGATCAATTTTTTTATTAGTTGTGAGAAAGGAAAACAGAATTTAAACAAAAGTATTTGTGTTTTGAAAAGTTGAATTCTTTGTCTTGTACATTTTTCGAAGGGATTTTTCGAATAATTAAGGATTCGTGGAAATCACTAAAATTCGCAGCAAGTTTTCCAAAAAGTGACGCGAGACTGACGTTTGATCGTTACGTTATAAGAAACTACTTTTGATTTTGAAAACTAAAAAATATCAACATCATTAAATAGTCTACTTGTACATGGAGAATCACTTTTTTCAGCTTCCATACAAAATATAGTAGATTTTTTTTTTGAAATAACCATTATTTTTTAAAACCTTGTCAGAAATGTATTTTTTTTTTCTATTATTTAGTAAACTATATCAAGAAATTTAAAAATCACACACAATCTTCAGCTATCCTTGAAATTAAATATTTTTTTTATGATTATACTAAATCTTCATTAAGTAAATTAAAGGCGAAATAAACAATTTTTTCGAGAGCGCAAAAGTGATGCAACTGTTAACAGGTGTTGTGACTGACACGAATGGCACCACTAAAACTATACTTTTATACTTATACAGATTTAAAATTTGAATTATTTCAAGCATTCATACAATCAGATAAGTAATTGACAAAAAAGGATTTTTTCGTGCACGGAGCCTTAACAACGACTACTTATTCTATAACGTAGAATTATAAAATGTTTTGAAGAACTATGAGAATTGTTTTGTTTTTAATTAAAACATTTATTTTAAATTCTCAGTTCATTTATAACCTAATCACGCTAAAGTTATGATTATAAAAAGCAATTTTGGCGTTACAAATCAAAGTAGAAAATTCTTACATTATAAACTTTTCTTTCAAGTCCAAATGACCGTAAAATCAAAGTTACAAACACTAATTCCCATCATCCACTATTCATTAATCCGAATCCTAATTTAAATTCCGTCTCACTAATACCCAATAGATTTAATCAAAGATAAACTTAGTAGGAATGTTATTAGATTAATCTCCGGGCGGGGCCATTTGTCTGGGCAAGTTTACAGTCGCTCCCTGGACGCGGCTATAAAGTCACAGTTCCATTGCTGCTCAAGGGCATGCTGTTGCTTTGCTTTGCATAAAAATGTAGGCCAAATCATGGAGACCCACTGCAAACTACGTTCATATAAGTGGCTTGATAACGTCAATTTAACACATGCTTGCGATGCGTCGTCAACAACCTAAGAAGGTCCCATTCACGACCCCGGTGAGTCAAGCGAAACGTTAGTGCATGCGGCTTCTTCATGCCATGTCACGACCTGTCAGAGGCAACGGCCACTTGTCAGATCGCTTCACGGAGCGCGAAGTCGTCATTCTTTTATTTAACAAAGCGTATGAACTAGAACTGACATAGCGTATCAATATGTGCTGCTGTGAAAAGATAGACACACGCTGACAGACATAAATTGACTCACGCAGCGAACATATCCCACGCTGCAATGGAACTGCGGCGTAACAAGGGAAGTTGAGATGATCGCGGCAATAACGCGGCAAGTTGGGATCAAACGATAGTTGCTCGCTGAGGACAATCTTTAATCTCTAATCTTTCTGCCGACTGTTTCGCTCTAACGACCGGCGGGAATTCGAAACGAACTGATATGGATGGCATCGTGTTCTAGTTTTTAATTGTTGTTCAATCTATCCAGCTTGTTAGAATTTTAACGGCTGATTAATATTTCAGATTGTAGGCTCTAATGAATTGAAAACGGGCTTTTACAAGGGTAGTATTGAAGATTTGCAACAGGATGATGTGTTCTTAGAATTCCAAACAACAATTCTTTGAACTGAGGCCTGTACTAGGTAATTAAGTAAATGTCTCAAGTAGGTGTCAAATAAAAACAGTTTTTTAAAATATCCATAATAATTATCAAGTCAGTTTTAAATTTTATTCATTTCTAAAAATAATTATTCTTCTGAATCATATCTAACATCAGCAATTGACACCATCTAAGCCTTCTCAAATTCCTTCAAACTCTCGTCAAAGATAACATTAACGAACGAACTTGTATAATAACGTCGGAAGTGCAAAAGCGCGCAGAAGTGAAGGAACGGTTCAAGTTAAACAGCAAACTTGAAATAGTGTTAACAATTAAACTCTCAGCTAACAAGCGTTGTTTGCTGACGACGCTAGGGACGAGACTAGATTTTGTAACTTTTACTACAGTTTAATTTTAATTGTTTTTGTTATCTTTGTAAGTCATTGGCTTCCGTCGTTTTATAGATTAAGGTCATGACCGGAAAATTTAACCGATGTGACAATAAATAAACTAAAGACTCCCCAGATCACTTATATATTAATATAAAAAGGCTTACTAACTAAATATACACACAGCATGTCACAATCTTTGTCGTAATTATAGACCTGGCATGTACCCATTTAAATTAAAGGAAAGCACTGCACTATTCAGGTATTCTGGAAGAGATTTCTATATTTTTCTGTTCCTTTCTTCTTGTCTGTTTATATGTGTGTACATAAACTGTTAAATAAATAAATAAATATTAATTAGCGTACTTGTACATTATACTATACAAACGAAGAAATATGTATATTCTATCATTTTAAAGCTACATGCCAAATAATGTAATGATAATGTATCGAATAATAATAAATCAATAAGAATTTTGGATTTCCTGAAGAAGTGATCACAGATCCGGTCTTCCCCGTCTTTTTTGATCACGTCTTCAGTTCAATTGCTTCTGAACAGCCTTCGCTAAGTATTTGTGAATTTCCGAAGGATAACACATCTGCTCCAAAGAGTCTTTGACCAAGACCTTTTTCAGACTTGTCATACAAAGGCAATAAATAATAAGAGACTTAATGATTGTTGCCCCTGTGTGTAACATTGCAATGATTGGAACTAACACAACAGTCACTTGGCTGATAAACGAAATCCAATTATCAAACCACAATGAAGAAGCTTTTCTATAACAATAAGCGTAAAAATAAGTACCTACACGTGTAAGCGACTTAGCAGTCACAAGTATAATATATTTCATGTTAAATTAATTGCTGTTATTGTTTTGTTACCACATAAAATATTTTGTGTACCGCCTTTGTTTTTTCTATGCTAGATTTAAAAAGAAAACCTTTTTTATTCTAACGTCTTAATAATGAAGTTATAAAAAAAGACTAAGGGCTATCTTTTGAGCATAATTTGAATAATTTAAGTTAATAACAGCCGCTGTTTGTTCACGAGTTGTGCTACTGACAGGCTGCTCAATTTGTTTATCTTTTTATGTTAAAAAGTATTTAATCTTTTACGTTTACAATATATTTATCTTAGAACTGTTTTTGAATGAGTTGAGTTAATGAAGCGCCTATTTATTTAATAGACAGGAGAATCAGATACCTATCTGAATTTATGTGAAATAAAATAGAAAGATGGTTTAATTTTAAATCACTCGTCCACTTTCATTATACCTACACTTATTATATTATAAGTCCTTATAGGAAACACCTTCAACAAGTAAAAGGAAGAAACATCACATGAATGAAAATCTACTTCATCAGAAAAATAGGAACTGACAAAAGTAATAACGTTAAGTACCACCACAAACCGCAAACCAAAGAAAATAAATGAAATACAAACGAACATTACATGTTTACCCAACACGACTCAACAATACAAATAATATAAAATCACAAAAAGCAGAAAATATAAAAAGAAAGATAAAACAGAAAGCACTGCACATCACTAGCGAGCAATTTGTGCAACAATGAGTTCGCACCTCTAGCGCGGAAGTAATTCATAAAATAGTTTGTTGCCGAGGATACTTACTTACCAGGGATTAACTTAAAAATAAAACCTGCCAACTTTGTACGAAAGTTTATTACCACGGTTTGATGATAAAAATAAGTTGTTTTCCAGGCGAAATAGGTGAAAACAGAAAGGTGAAACAACCTGAAACAAAGTCGGTAGGTCAACATCCTTAATATGTCAGAGTAAATACGCTTATTTAATTCAAAAACCCATACACAGAGTATCACGTTTAAAGCTCTGATTTAATACAAAGGACTCACTTAATGTTTTCATAAAATAACAACAAAAACACGTAAAATCATAAACCAGCAACAGAACTACCGTATTCATAATAACACACTTCATCGTCCCAATTCACACTTTCCACTTCATAAATTTTACCGGAACATAGTTTTATTGTAGTCGTAAACGAGTATTTTTCGTTAAAATTAATGCAATACGTGTCACAAATTACAAACGAAATTAATTACGAAAATTAACGAAAAATGACCGGCGAACCTTTGTTAGATGGTATCGTTGCCTTAAGGAAATTAATCACTTTATCAATCAATGCAATACCTACTATGTTTTAAAATAGTGTTCGTAAGTGCCCCATCACACGAACCAAAACAACTTCAAACAACTTTCGTGTTAGTAACGACAAAGCAACAACTTTATTTCTGCAATTTTAAACAGTTTGAAAAGTTATACTATTCTTGTAGCTGTAAATGACAGATGCATGTTTCCTGCTTACAAAGCATGCAACTGCATAAAAACCTTCTCAGAATAATTTTCGGTTTTATAGCAGATTGCATGAAATGACTGCCTCATTGGTCTAGTGGTCGCAAGCGCTACTGCTGAGCATGAGGTCCTGGGTTCGATTCCCGGGTCGGGCAAAGTGTTATTGGGTTTTTCTATCTGGAATTTCTCAGTAGCAGCCCGGAGTCTGGATTTGTGCCCGGTTGATGGCAATAGGCTCGCCCCCTATTACATGGGACTTAAACATAACTGGCGAAATGTGGGTGTACCTGCTACAGGGACACCTCTGCCCAACCCTTCGGGGAAACAAGGCGTGATGTTATGTTTATGTATGTTTATGCATGAAATGTTGCTACAATTTATTTATTTATTCCGTGATTCAAAGTAGTATAATATGAGATTATACGGAATTATTTCCAACGCTTTCTTAAGAAAAAAAAAAAAGTTTTCATAACTCTTTTAGAATTATGTATTACAAGGGTGTTTAAAATAATAAATTTAACAATAAAGAGCGCACAACATACATATTTATGAGATTGTAACAATTATGAACGTAGGAAAAAGCAATATAAAAAAAATTAAGTCGCTTTTGCATTAACTGTTTTTTAAGTTAAATACACCGTGGACCGCAGCACTAACACCTTCTTGAACAAAAGCACATATTATTGCGTGGTGCACGCGACCGAGACAGTGAAATAGCACAGAAACTTCATTTATTTCTTGACACGACTCCTTTTCATTACCCCCAGATGACAGCTCATTTATTAGTATATAGAGGTGCTATAAAAATTGGCTGGATTCGGCAACGGATGTGAAAAGATTTATAGGTTATAAAAGTATGCTTGAAGCACGCGATTCTATTTTGTTTGCGGTTATAAGACCTACATTGTGACTTCACGTTGAGTGGCACATGATAGACATGTCCAAGATTGAATTTTTGATATTCCTCTTTCGAAATTGTTATTTTTTTAATTGCGATAGTTTCATTCACTGAATAATGAGTTCGGTGTTAATGTTTATTTCTAAGTATTACATAAATACATAAACTCGCACCTTTTTCCCATGGCGGTAGGCA
Source organism: Agrochola lychnidis (assembly GCA_963680765.1). NCBI lineage: Eukaryota > Metazoa > Arthropoda > Insecta > Lepidoptera > Noctuidae > Agrochola > Agrochola lychnidis. Next base: position 25,376,557 of record OY796861.1, read on the forward strand.
GAAACCTAAATTCTAGGTGTTAGACGATATTGATAACAGTAAAATTTCAAAGTTAAGCTTAGTGTTACACTAAACTAACGTAACTAAACGCATAGTTAACTAAGTTACCAAGTACCTATGTAACTTAACTTAAACTTAAACAACTTACTTCCTCAATGCCGGTCGTAAGTAATATAAGACTTGAAACTTGCAAGCTATAATACCTGGTAGTTATAACGAGAATATAATAACGATGAGGATACTTCCGAGGTACTTTCACGAGTAGGTACGTACTTAGGCGCTTGTTTTTCATATCGATTTGTATCACAATGTATTTATTGTCCAAACTTTGGAATTGTGTTAGTTAGGGATGTGGACGTGCACCCTAATGATGAATGGGAGAATGAAAATCCATTTATCATTCAGTACCTAATAGCTTTTACTACTGTGTGTGTGTACTATTGGTACACCTCTGCCTTACCCTTCCGGAGTTACGGGCGTGATTTTATGTGATGTTAAAAAATCAAAATATTTTATTTCACATAAAACTACATGGGCACTTATGAAACATCAGAAGCTAGGTGCACGGTTCCAATTGGTTGTTTTAAACTTTGTAAAAGTCTCGTTTAAAAAAAAATACTAGACTTCACTATCACTAAGTCTCCCCCCACCGCATCTGTCTGTCTTAACGCGATAAACTCAAAAACTACCAAACGTATTTTTATACGGTTTTCGCCAATGGACGGAGTGATTTATGAGGAAGGTTTAAGTGTAAAATTTATTAAAGCTTTTGTGTAAATCGGCTGAAATTTGACGATAATTAATGAAGATTTCGGATAAAATCATGCCGACTGGGGAGCTTTACTGGCGTGCGCTGCGTAAACCAATAAATTAATATATCATTGACCTGGTTTAACACATAAGGTGTTTTTAATCCCAGTAGTACGTTTCCGTGGGATATTTTCCGACATCTACGCGGACGAAGCCGCGGGAAAAAGCTACTATTATTATATTTGCGTTTACAAAATTTATTTCAAATAGCTTTTACAAAACCTTGTATTAGCTTTTAAAAAGACTCCTTATATATTTTCAGTAAAAAAAAAAAAAATACTAGTTACGGAATATTAATTAGGCTTTGCTTTGTAATTAATAAAAATCCTGTGTTTTACCACAAACAATTTACTCTAGCTCCATGTTTTACAATTCCAAACTAAACTTGCTGTTTTTTTTACCTATTATAAAACATTTTCATATTTCTTGAACCTATTCCAGTTTCGTCGTTTCTTTCTTCACAGCCTCGCAAAACAATTTGGTTAGATATCCGTTCGCCGTCACTTAGTATGACAACGCCTCGTGGACGCCAGCCTCTTCTGTCCTCGTTGCCTTGGTGACATTTCCGAGGCACATTTTGTTAAATTTTCTTACAAATAATTTAATTTCCTTCAGTCAATCACTTTGCTAATATTAAGATGCAATTTCATCAATTGTAATTTTTAAGAAGATCAATAGACTCGCCTCCTATTACATGGGACTTAAGCATAACTGGCATAATGTGGTTGTTCTATAGGTACACCTCTGACTAACCCTTTGGAGAATATAGATGTTATGTTATATTATTTTTGAAGCCAGAAAATGTAACTTACTTTATCTAGCTCTTATTAAATCAACAGATTTTTCTTATTTTTCAGATATAATATCTATGAAACTCTTAACATGAATTTAAAAGTTAATAACTCCAACTAGGTACCACTGATCCAACCGACATTCCAACCATATTAGTACAGAGGCACATAACGATATTAAACCATAACAGGATGAATGCGACAGTTTCGCACTTCGAAGACAGATGCTCGTGTCCCCTCACTAATTAGCGTAACTTGCCTCTTAGCAGTTCCACACTAGCAGCCCCTTAAGTGCGCGTTATACGTAGGTAATGTTTGAAGATCTGATAAACACGGGTATTGATATAATCAAAGTGCAACCACATTGTTCTTGATATAATTTCAATATGAATGATGTAACCAATATTTTGATTTAAAAGAATTTTTTGCCGGTTCTTCTCCAGAATCTAGAACCTACACTTTGGAATGGACAATTAGCTTCATCTGACTGACCGACCCCTTGACAAAACAAAAGTGCCTGTAATTGGTTTATTTAAATATTTTTTTGAGGATACAGACCTTCAAATAGGTACCCAACCTAGTCAGTTTTATACTATACATTTTTTTTAGGTACCTATTAAAGAAAATCTGCCTACCTAGAATCTAGATGTGTAACGCTTGAGAGCTAATTTAGGCAGATTTTCTTTTCAGAAATCACGACAAAGCACAGTACGTAGTCGCAATAAAACAATATTGCTCCCTGGCTTAGCGCCAGCTGCGACTAACAATGATCTCACACTAAACGGCAAAATTCACACAATTTTTTCGCAGACAATTTTACAAAGGCTGTAGTTTCCCTAGCCTTTGTTATTCAACATAAAGATATTTCGTAGAAGGCTCTATTTTAGAACACCGTTCTGCTTCCATGAATAATGAATCTATAAGAGGTAAGCACTGAATACCCTATACTGTGAATCATTATTGAAGTTCGCGTCATGAATTTTACAAATTATTATTTATTAATACGAGATATGGTTTGGTTTTACTTTAATGGAAGATGGAAAAACGAAACCTTTACTTACATAATAATGTGGTTAAATAACCATTTACTTGTAGCAAACCGCAGGTAAACCTTCCTAAGCTCCCAGTGCTGAGCTAATGGTTTAAAAAAAACACTTTTTTATTAAACGTTTTGTCCGCTTTAAAAACTTGGAACACTTCATCTACGGATTTAACACTTTTATAATAACTACTGATTTTAATCAATTAAACAATAATTCGTTGTGATTTTGGTTGGATTAAAATTATGATATCATTCAAGACCGTTCATAGTACCTATGCCATTCAGCCATAAAACCGGCCAAGTACGTGTCACACCAAGCACAATGAAGGGTTCCCTTAGTTGAGATGAATTTATCCCAAGAACAAACTGAACATTGTATTTGAACAACATGTTTCCCATACATTCTAACTGCAAATGTAAGTTTGTACACACAATATTGAGTGATTTACCATGTTATTTTAAGACCATATACTTCTTATAGGTTTTCCTGTAATCTAAAAGGATATAACTATTCTCTGTATTTTTTCAAAATTTTAGGATCATTAGTTTCGCAGATAAAGTGGTAAATTTTCATCAATTTTCTTAAATATCTTTAAAAGTGTTTATTTTTAAATAATAAAAAAATATATTTATATTTGAGTTTCTTGCAATAAGCCTTTTCATTCATACTAGCAGCGCCCCGCGGTTTCACCCGCATAAGTCTCGATCCCGTGGGAAAAAAAAAAGTATTGTATGTTCTTTTCCAGGGCATCATCTATATATGTGCCAAATTTCATCCAAATCCGTTCAGCCGTTTTAGCGTGAAGGCGTAACAAACAAACATACTTTCGCATTTATAAAATTAAGGATGTCACACGGTACAGATCGCAATTTTTTTTTTAAATGTTCTTATTTGCCCCCAAAAGAGACCCCCATATTCAAATTTAATTTATTTACGTTCCGTGTTTCGGTTATAGAAATACATATGTGCACCAAATTTCAACTTAATCGGTCCATTCAATTAGGAGCAAATTGGCTGTGACAGACGGACAGACAGACACACGAGTGAGCCTATAAGGGTTCCGTTTCTTCCTTTTAAGGTACGGAACCCTAAAAAAGGTGTCATATTTCCTGCTTAACCCATCATCTGTTACGACGTCTCATTAAGGTGGATAACAATTAAAATTCTATTGTGTCTCGTTAATGACAGTTGAAAGGAACACTGATCACCCAAAGACGGCAAAAAGCCAATAATCCGAAAACGTCAATCCAATAAAAACGTAAATCTAACACAAATCCAGACACAACCGAAATGTTCACAAGATCTGAAGATAATCCTCGTTTGTAGAACTTTTTGTTTACAACTCCCACTGAGCAGTCACCAACAAAACGCCTGAAATTGGGCTCCTGAAATATTGGGTGAAGGTCTTGTTTGCCTTAGGTAAGGGATAAAAAGGAATTTCACCAAATTTTACCCTTCGCATGAAAAATGGTCGCTGAAAGTTTTGCTCGACAAATTCGGGAACAGCTTTGTAAGCAGACTTGGAATTCTAGAATTCAGGATAAGAATGCTTAGGAAAGTTAAAACAACTCTTTTTGCTGTAACATGCAAGGGTATGAATATTAAAGTGCTGTGTCCGTATGTTGGCCCACTCACGCGTGACAAAAGATTGTCATCAGTTTATCACACATTCAGTACAATGGTAATGTACCTTCACTGAATGAATTACGATTTAACAGGCTGGAGTGCTAACAACGACTTTCTCACACACTTTTTTGACGTATTGTGGGTAATGTTTGAATCATATCCTCCTTCTACCTACTCTAAGAAAAAACTACACTTTCCATTTGGTAATTTGCTCTATAAACACAGCTTCATATTGCCGGTCACCCACATTCTATATTTCAATATTGTGTTCTATTTATTGTGTACCGGCTAAGTCAATAACATTATACTGTTTGAAATTTTCGAGCTTTTCCCTGAATTAATAATATATAATTATTTGTTAGCATGAGTTGGACTTTTAGTTGAGAACCTAAGTATATAATCAAGCTACAGTTGAAAGTTTGTAGTTTGGGGACTTTTTTATGCAACAATAAATATAATGCAGATAGTCATCGAGCATTTTTTTCACCACCTGTGCGCGAACCCGTGAGTGCGTTTGTCATGCCGTACGGCAGAAGTAACGCACCGCATTCAGAAAAAAGAAACGTCGCAAATGACTATCAAGTATGATACTGTTTGATTAATCCGTCAATTTTAATAAATTAAAAAAAACACACAAAACTATTGATTATTACTTAATTGCAATAATTAAATAACGTAAAACTTAATTAAAATCGTGAAACAGAGTATAAATCTTTCCAGATTTTGAAGGATGACTGAATTCATCCAGCTAGGGTAGAATTAGATCAGACACCAACTGTTAGACATAAATCTTGTAAGTTATTATCACTTTCATCAATTTCACTCACGCCATTTAATATGAACACAAGACTTATTCACTTTTGAGCAGATAATTCATTCGACATTATTCTTTAAGAGATTGTTTCTTCAAGTAAGGTTCACCCACAAGCAAAAGTAATTTGAACACAACGTTATCATAATTAGTACGTTAGAATTATAAATCTGAGTGTCGTATTACAGCCATTATTAAGTATTTAAATATTATTCGCATTGTGAAACGTAAACTTTATGAGAAATGAATTCTCTTTAGGTAACCAGAAATATTACTCCAACTATTCTTTATATAACATAGAAGTCTCTTTGTTAGCGTCACTGCATATCAATGCATTTTACACAATTCTGCATAAAACAATCTTAAACGTCAAAAAAGACAAGTTATGTTTGTATCGCAAGATATTCAGAGATTTTTTGCTGTGAAAATACTTGCAAATTGTGTTCAATTAATAATGAGTCTTTATATAATCTCTGCAACCATTAAACCTTATTATGGGTCTCACAAATAGTTTATCTATTAAGATAGGAAATCCCCAAATCAAGCCTCATGCAGACAGGTGCGACGCGACACCGGTAATTGTTCTACCGTGAAGTTTTCTTTGAAATTGTTTTGTTAGAGTCGCGTCGCGCCTGTCTGCATGTGCCTTTAATTCTCAAAATAAGCCTGCCTACCTACAGCTAGTGCTAAACTGCTCAATAGTCCGCTTATATTATTGGCGCAGAACAGCGTCGATGGATGATAGCCGCTCGTCGCTTTCAGTGCTTAACAGCGCAATATTTGTTTGTTACTGTATTAGTTACGCACTAGGATAATAAAAAGCTGTTTTTTCATAATATCTGTATGCCCAAAGGTTTGTTCATGAAATTTTACGCGCTCGTTTTCATTATAAATCGTCGTCTATTTTATTAAATAAATAAACTGTAAATAAATAACTACTTAAAAAATAAATACATAAAATATAAAACTAAATACATAAATTATTATTGGTCAAACCCACCGAGTTCAAGCCGCTCGACTAGTGCAACCTCTGCCGTTTAGTCACAAGCTCCATTGAAAATCCTTATCGCTTAAAGAGTAATGGGACATTATTACATAGTATTGGAACGCAAATGTTATATAAGGGCGATTCCGCTATAGACGATTTTCAAAATAAATTCATTAATCTCATTATTTCTTACTTTTTTTCATAACAGTGCCAAGAAGAAAGTCTAAATTTATTATTAATATTATAATTTTTTCTTTTATTTTTTTGTCGTGCAATTTAAAGACAATGGTGCCGATTCCCTTGTTCACAAACTTAACTAAATTTAAGTTCATTGCATCCTTTTCTTTCTATTTCATTAAGAAAAGGACAGAAAATGAATTTTAGTTTAGTCCTGTCAAATTAATCAGCGCCTGTCACTACTCCATACAAGTTTAGACGTGATTAAAAACTTGTCCACTAAAATTACGTCAATTTACGTCAAGCGTATGAAATTTATATGCGTTTAAATGTTGCACCCGCGATAATGGAATCGCCCATAACGGGTGAAATATAATATTAGTGTGATTTTATGATAGGTAATGCTTTTTTCAGTGACAAATCAAATCAATCAATTAACCTTATAGCTGGCAAACAAACCAACAAAAGCGCACTTGAAGAAAAGTAGACACCTGATAAATGACGCTGCGCGTATAACACCCTGTGCGTGCACTCCCGACTAAAACCCGGTCCGTCGCACAATGATTGCAGAATCACCCGGCGTCCATTAAGGCGTGCCACACGTAAGCAAATATTAGACGCGCGTAATGGCCGTTCATATGGGAGGCCAGAAAGTTCCGGTTTACTCTAATAAAGGAGGGGAGGCCTGTGAAGAGTGTGTGGCGTACGTTCTTTTGTTTCTGTTAATGTGGAGTGTCGTAGACATTGTGTGTGTGTGCGACAAGTGTTGGAAATAACGATTCATTCTGAAAGAAATAACGAGCAAACCGTAACATTCAGATTTACTTTAGTAGATGTTTTCAGCGTAAAAACATAGCTCATACAGGTGTTAGATTTAATTTGAAAAGAGTTCGTTTTTTTGTCCAATCAAGCTAAGCCAAAGTTGTAATCGCCAGGCTTCTTATCTGGTTGCAGGTTTAAAACCTGGAATGCATTACTCTCACTTTTTAGGGTTCCGTTGCCAAATGGCAAAAAACGGAACCCTTATGGATTCGTCATGTCTGTCTGTCTGTCCGTATGTCACAGCCACTTTTTTCCGAAACTATAGGGAGCTATGCTGTTCAAACTTGGTAAGTAGATGTATTCTGTGAACCGCATTAAGATTTTCACACAAAAATAGAAAAAAACAAAAAAAATTGGGCGTTCCCCATACTTGGAACTGAAACTCAAAATTTTTTTTTTCATCAAACCCATATACGTATCTATGGATAGGTCTTTAAAAATGATATTGAGGTTTATAATATCATTTTTTTCTAAACTGAATAGTTTGCGCGAGAGACACTTCCAAAATGGTAAAATGTGTGTCCCCTCCCCTGTAACTTCTAAAATAAGAGAATGATAAAACTAAAAAAAATATATGATGTACATTACCATGTAAACTTCCACCGAAAATTGGTTTGAACGAGATCTAGTAAGTAGTTTTTTTTTAATACGTCATAAATCGTAAACCGCAATTTACATTTCATTCAATGTTACTTGCTGCTACGGAACCCTTCATGGGCGAGTCCGACTCGCACATGGCCGCTTTTTTAAACCATAAATTATTCATCCCACGTTGGTAGTGTTGTTGTTGGTGTCGAGTATTGGTTTGCGATGCATATTAATCATAATAACCGCATCTTCTGCATGTGCATATATTTGTGGGCAGGTTGATCTCGGAAACATTACAAATTATCGTGAAATGTAAAATACAATAGGCGCATTTATTTCTAGGAATAATAATTGTTGAACTGAACTCCGCTGTTCATTTTGTTTCAGATTCCTAGTATGGCACGGCGCCGCCGCCGCACGGCGGACGCCCAAGCAGACTTCCAAGTCACTGAAACCAGCATATTTGAAATCCAGCTCTGCATCCGTTTCTACTGGTACACTAAATATTTGGTCAACATTCCATGGCCGTGCAAAGGCATACAAAAGCGACATCGCATTGGTTCAGGAATGCGACACTGCACGGAGGCGGGTTGGCGGCGCGCCACCCTGTCTAGTGTAATCGTATTTTAATAGATGCTTTTGAAGTAGTCGCTGTAGCAAATGAGATACCGTATGCTGTATTGCTCTCAAAACGGTGAAGGAAAATATCGTGAGAAAACCGGCATGTCCTAGAACCGAAAATTCGAAGACATGTGACATCTGCCAACCCGCACTGGGCCCGCGTGGTGGATTACGGCCCACTCCCTCTCACAGAGAGGCCTGTGTCCCAGCAGTGGGAACATTATAGGCTGATGATGATGGTGATGCTGTATTGGAATTCAATGAGTTAGTGACGTTACGATATGTGTGACTTAAAGGCAGAATAAGTTGTCAATCGTAATTGCAATATATATGCATTCTGTTATAGTGTATAGGTAAACGTAAACTGGTCAATCATCTATATTTCATCCCAAGAGGTTTTGCCTCAATGATTGGTCTTGTGCTACCTGCGTAGTTCATTCAGCGTATTCCTGAAACTTTCAATAAATCGAGCCCGGTGGCCAGCAATGGGGTGAGAATAATAAAAGAATACAGTCTCACCTACAACAGTCTAACTCACGAAATGATCCTACATACATGTGTACTTTAAAAAGAAAAAGAAAGCGATAAGGCAGCCCACATTATGTTTTTTTTGTGTTAAATTTATTTATTTTTGTTTTATATTTACCTGGTGTAAAGTATAATAATATATTAGCCTCCAATACTGTAGTAGGGGTGTAAAAGTTTCCTTATATGGTAACTAAACTAAGCGGGCACTGGGGTCGCCCGCAGATCGTGGTGGGGTCACATTACACATGCATGGCTACTGGAGCGACAGCGGACGAAAACTTAAATGACAGAGAGACCATTGAGTTTTAGTGAGAAGCAAAGAGTCGCAGGCGCCAAACATTGCTCAGAGTTTTTTCGGGAAGTTTAAAACTAATATTGTCGATATTGAAAACTATGGCAAAATCTAAATTGAATCTTAATTTTTCCACAATATTATCTCTACGGTTAGAGCGTGGTTTGCCAAGCAAGAGGTCCACAGTTTTGCTTTAACTATTGTCGAAGTCAAACCATTTATTAAAAAAAAAAAAACTGGCACTGAGTTTTTAATTAACAATTAAAAACTCAGTGCCAGTTTTTTTTTTTTTTTATTTGATTTCGGTCAGTCAGAAAGGTGAACCTGGATGCAAATTAAAAGTATATATGAGAAAAACACTTTAAAACTGTGGTTTCTAGTGGTTCTAGTTTCTAAGTGTTAAAATATCGTTGAAAGGAACTTGATTTTCATTGAGTAGCTAAGTACTTAAACTATGCCAGTGACGTAACGAAACACGCTTGTACTGCTTAGTGCTACTGTAATAGGACTCTCCCACAATAAGCTTTTGTTCTAACTACCTAAGTCCTAAGTGCTTTCAACTTACTCCTAGTTTGAGCAGTTAACATGAATATAACTGGAATGTTTCTAAGTAATAATATAATGTTACGTTGATAGTCTTCGTTAATAGAATAGCTTCTAACTCTACAAGTATTTAGACCTTTATAGGAAACTAAGTAGTTTGATCTTTTGAATTTAATTTAGCACTAACCTATACACAACTACACATCATCAAAAATTTGTTCATGAATGAAGTGCTTCTAAAGTTAAATAATCCTGAGATAAGTCGCAATAATTCTCTATCCAAAGACTCCGCGAGAAACTTTCCACCTGACAAAACAGTTTAACACCGAGGAAGCTGCACAAGAAACCTCATTACTTCTTGCAGACATTAACAAAATGTTAGTCGTTGCACACCTTCATTAACACCGCTATTATCCTCATGCAACAAAGGCATTAGAAGACAAAAGACAACAGTCTAATGCCACCTTAACAAAGAGTGTTTTGTGCCCAGATGAGTGTGTTTAGCCCAGCATTGTGTGTAAGGGTACAATGTAACCAATCACTGAATCGGGACTTAAGTACTATTCCGAATTCGATTACTTTTCTTTGTGTCGATTTATTTCCCATTTTCTGGGCAGTTGAATTGTGTGTTGGTGCCTTAACTGATCCATTATTTTATTTTTTCAATTTAGGGGAAAATCGTTTGCGGATTATTTGTTGCTAAATCGAGACTTACTACTTCACTAGGTACTGGAAAACTCACAAATAATAAATAAAGATTTTTAAAAACTGTTATTCCTGGCATTTTGAGAAATTACAATGGAGAAAGAGATGGCATAAACTTAAAGGGGCCGGGAGCATTCGCCTATAATGTAACGTTAGAGATTCGATTTTGAGCATTACGTTATAATACTGCCTCCCTAGCTGACGAGCATTCGCCTGTTATGTAACATTTAAAATTAAATATTACAGACATCGTGCACTGTAAAGCTGGGTGAGTCCTCCCTCACTGATGTAATGCTCGAATTGTATCATTACAGATTGTGCACTGTAATGCTCGGTTCTCGTCCCTCACTGATTGATGTAATGCTAGACTCTGAACATTACATTACAGGCGAATGCTCCCGGCGAGGGAGCACCTTTAGATTAAACATATAATTACTTAAGACATAGAGATACAACGATCCCACAAGAACTAAGACAGTCGGTAAAGATACTAACATTCTGAATGAAAGCAACAATGCTGCACAACTACAAACTATCGCTAATCCCGACAAAAATAGATATAGCGCCGCAGTCCTGAAAGGGAGGCAGTAAATAAAAATAATAGCTCCAGCGATTAAGACTGGGCGGCGACCCCGGGCTATTAAGCAATTAATACCACTTACACACAAAACCGCTCATATTTAATTCAATTTGTGTTGATCATGTAATCTTTGTTTATGGTTCAGCTACATTTACAAGGAAGTGTTGAAGTTTCGTTTAAAAGACTATGTTTAGGATTTTATAAGAAAACGATAGTGTTGTACTAAAGATATTGGATGGCATGACGTTAGAGATTAAAATTACTGTTCTTGAATTGGGTACCTAGCGTACATTTTTTTATAGAAAAATTTACAAAATAATTTTGTTTGAGATGCCCTCAATTTGGTACCTTTTCTATTTTCACATCATAACACCGACGTGTTGATCTACCGTAGCAAAAAAATATAAATAGGTAGGTACTAACAAACAACACAATAGAAGCTTAAGATTTTACCCAAAACGTTACGTGTCTACGTACCCATCGCGGGGACGTACTAATTTCACTTCCTTAAAGTTTGCAGTAATCATGCAGCTAATGAAAACGATATGTTCACCCAAGTCTGCGTAATTGTTCGCATGTCTACTTAATTTGGTCGGGTGTTATAGTCATGGCTTCCTGGTTTTCTGAAGGTAATACCAGAAACAATGGGTGTTGGAGCAGTTGTGGAGAACTTCCGCGGTTATGGCGTTAACTGTAACGTTTGTTAGCAGGTGCGGAACGTTTATGATGACTTAGTTTGTTACAGTTGAAACATGCGTGAAAATAAGTTTATTTTGTTCATACTTTAGTTCAAAAATCTTACACGTAATAAAATCAAGAATAACATTGTAGGTTTAACTTTAACTTTCAGAATCTTTGAAAGGAAGTTCTTTAACGCGGCTTGCGGTAGGAGTTGACTGGTAGTAATCGTCACGTAAGGAAAAAGAGTGTTACACTCACATACAGAGAAAGTCGTATGCTATTTTCTCTCTTTCTCAGTGTGTCTCTTTCTATCATACTATTAAATGAGCAATATTTGTATACTTGTTTGTATATATATTTTGTACTCACGTTCTCGAAATCGGCTCTAACGATTTCTATGAAAGTTGCAATATAGGGGTTTACGGGGGCGAAAAATAGATCTAGATAGGTTCCATGTCTGAGGAAATTTCATTTTCTCTATTTTCACAGCCTAGGAATGTGATACAACGTTGGTATACCTGGATGATATGTTTATTTATATTTTCACCCGACCAGAGTTCGGTTGACCAGGTACTTATAATTATACGAGTGTGTGTGTGCGTGCGTGTGAGTATCGCGTAAAGAACTTCGTTCCTGATGGGCGTTTTGTTTTTTTTGGTCAATTTAAGTTAGTAGTGAGAGCGAAGCATGTGTGTAGTCTGTTATACACCAGTATAAGTAACGCATTACCTACATTCAAGCAACACCTCTGTTAGTTTGCTTTACCGAGTAATGTAACAGCTTCACAGCTTCATTTACCGAGATACTAACACATTAGTAAGCACTCAGAGTAATATACACACCAGTGTCATTTCGGGGTCTCTTGGACAGTTCTTGTCACGTAAAAGTGGAGTAAAGCCAAAGCTATGCTCATAATGAGTCGCCGAAATAACGTTGCCTGCAGTTTCACACAATATTGCAGCTTGCACCACACTCGAGTTCTCGCCTATTATGCCAATCAAGTTCCTCAACTGATTTCGAGTGACACACGTTCCAGAAAAGAAGGAAACTTTTAATTTCGAACAGTTTAATTGTTACACCCCCGATAGCCAATACGCTTCACCGAAAAGGCAATCACAAAACTAATCCCCAGTAACATTCAGCAGTTGCAGCGCTTTCATCGCTGTTTCGATATGTGGTTCACTTTGTTGCAGCGGATGCATTACATTGAACGAATGAATTAGGTTCGCGGGCTGCTGCCACAAAATACTGGGTGTTTGCCGCAATTTGCACATTTCCAATATCAGCATTTGGGTTGTTTTGTTTCCAAAATACATTGCTTTTCTGCTGTATTGGGATGGGATACATGTTTAGAATTTTTATAAGTAATTTATGTCCATGTCTCCAGATTTTTCTTTGTCTACAAAGTGCCCTGGAAAATAATAATAAGAGATTTTTTAAATCTAGTTACTTCACCAGGCAGAGACCAAAGTACTAAACAATTCTCAAATTCTTCTCCGGCAGCAACTTCAAACAATCCTAAACTTTTTAAGCCACACAATGAATGCTGAAAGTCTTCCCACATGAAGTCTAGAGGCTTCTGACTGCATCCGAACGAAAGTTTTTCATTTTCCGGTAACTTGTGGCTAACTTGAAGCTGTATTAACGGTCAGTGCCAGCTTTGAAGTCATTATTTTACTTCGAGGGTAAAATTAATCTACTTTTTGTAATATAATACATGTTACACGGATCGTTATTTTGCTATGTGTGTGAGTATTATGTATGTACGCCCTGGTTTATTTGTCGTGAAATAATTTATTTGATGTAAAAGTATATAAATGATGGAAATAAATTGATAGGTGATTATTTATTTGATGTGCAGTTAATAATTTCCTAAATTATAATGGTAGTCGTTACGGGTAGTTAGAAGCCCAAAAAGTCTGACAACCAGTCTTACCAAGGGGTATCGTGTTACCTAGTAACTAGGTTGTGGAGGTCAGATAGGCAGTCGCTCCATGTAAAATATTGGTATTCAGCTGCATCCGGTTAGACTGGAAGCCGACCCCAACATAGTTGGGAAAAGGCTAGGCAGATGATGATAATGATAGTTTACTCAAGTGTGCACTACAAGTATGTCTACCAGTCTTTCTATTTCCTAATACCCGATTTCCGATTTCCCTGACGATGACACCGTTGATCCCAACTTATATAAACAATCATGCACAAATCTGCCCAAACACATTCCAAACCAGCAAACATAATTCGACGCAATATATCTAATACCATTTGAGCACCCACATTGCTGACAAAGCAATCACTTCGAACAAACACAGCAATGGCCTGCAAAAGATAAACAAACACGTTTCCCGGCAGGATGGGAGGATGGGATACAGATTGCTGAATCACACTTGTTAAGTAGTTTGCTCACGGCGAAGGTAACAGCATTTCCTAGTTTTTGTCGACGATCTCGACACACAACTTTGTTTTTTATTGTGGTAAAGTGAGTTTGAAACAGAAGGGCAATAATTTTGTAATAGTATGCGGCCGTAAAAATATTGTGTTGTAGAAAAATTTTGGCTTTCTGGAGCATCGCGTCTGACATTCATACCAATGAGATAGTTTTTCTAAAACATATCGACAGATCGACATCAATCGTCTGTAAAGTTTTACTAGTTAATTTAATTGGACTTTTTTGGAAGATTGAGTTAAGTATTTTGTTTTGATTGATCCTGACACAATCAGTCATGGCTAAATGTCGCAAAGGTCAAAGGAAGGAAAGTTTGATATTAACCCATGTCAAACATTCCAGCAACTAATAATATAAGGGTTAATATTTCCGATTTGATCTACTGTAACCGATTGACTGTGATCAAACGACAGGGTCGTGGGAGGTGATCCGTTGATTACTTTTCTTGTGTTTACAGCTTTAGTTTACAGGAAATGTTACGAGCAGCTGGTCGATCGTGGTAACGATCTAATAAGTAAGTAAAGTATCTACCGAATAAACATGCTACACGATGTAGAGAGCCGTTTTTAGCATCCTGGTTAAGTATATTGAGAGAAACCAACAACTTGATGAAAAATGAACGAAATGAAAAACAAATGAAGTAACAACTGAGGTTCTAAAGCACCACTGAAATCAGTTAAATGTATACTGAAATCTTGATTTATTTTTTATTTATCAATTTACATTTACCATTACAGGACCATTACCCAATGCGATAAATACGATTATCCTAATTTTGTAACAGGCCCAGAAAGGTAGAATCATAATCGGCCATCGTCAATAATTCTGTATGCAAAGCTAACTTAATTCCATACTGATTACAAATTAAAACAGGTTACAGATTTATTTCTTCTCTTTCGTTTTAGCAATTTAAAGTACAATTTGTATGTGTCGATAAAACTGCTACATAAACAAAAAATTCTGTATAAATATTCTCAGCATGTTCCCAAACAGATAGATAGCTTGTGTGGGAGCGTCGGGATTCTCTGTAAACCTTAAACTTTAATAGAATCGAAGTTGTTGCCAAGTTGCTTTATTTCCTGCAGAGACGTGACTGTCTCACCAGGTGGAACAGACTTCAAGTATTCTACAGATGTTTCAAATTTTCTAGAAACTTCTAGAAAGATATCGAAGAAAGGGCGGGTATTGAATTTCGTGAGACTAAGTTACTATTTTAATTTAAGAAATAAATCGCTTTAAGAATACTGAAGTGACAAAGTTGTTAATATGGATATTAAAAGTTTATTTAAGAATCTGCTGATAATGTTATGATAGTTTCTCTAAATTAAATTAAATACTGCTGGAACACACTTCCATCTATACTTATATACTTAATATTATAAAAAGGAAAGATTAGTATTTTTTATATTTTTGAATTCTTGTATGTAACAAATAAATTTAAAAACTACTGGACCGATTTGAAAAATTCTTTCAGCAATGGATAGCTACATTATGAGCGAGTGGCATAGGCTATATTTTATCCCCGTACTCCCACGGGAACGTGAAATACGCGGGTGAAACCGCGTGACGTCCGCTAGTAATAAATATTAAAATCAAATTGTCAGTTGAACGCCTTTCTATTAATATTTCTGTTACCATTTCATCCTCCTAAAGGCGTGTACGCACGAACGAACAAAACAAGGTGAATACGAACATCGAATACGGAACATATGGTTCATACGTAATGGACGTAAATTTGCAAAGCGAACACGAACACCAATACGAACCAGTTCGACTTGTGTTGGCGCTCAACCACCCCGCTCTCTTTAGTAGCTATGGATTCGAAATTGGATCGCCACGAACATTTTTGACGAACACAGTGTTTGATGTTCGTTAGTGGTATGCACAGGCGAACAAAGTGTTCGATGTTCGTGTTCACCGTGTTCTTGTTCGATCGTGCGTACACGTCTTTAGACACAACCGAATTGTCAAGTTCTCGACACACATACATTCAATATTCCTTTTCCGAAAAAATATTCTCGAAATCTCATCAAATATTCCATAATAATAATTACTTAATCATCGATGGCGACATTTCCTATGTCAATTATAAATGTTTAATATGTGCTATAATGCTATTCTTCATAATAAATTATAAGAACAGAAGTTTGCCGTACGGGAATTTCGACTTTATGAATTGGTGGTAGAGGTTGAATATGCTTGGTTAGATCTAAGTCTTGAGATGTTGTCCAAGTGACAAAAAACTGCGAGTTATTTTTTTTTTTTCAAGGTCAAAATCATCGTAAGGCTATTTTCGCTTTTATGCCAGACTAACTGCGCACCGCGGTTTCACCTGCCTAAGTCTCGATACCGTAGAAATAATTTTCATGTACCAAAATTCATCCAAATCCGTTCAGCCGTTTTAGCGTGAAAGCGTAACAAACAAACAAATAAACAAGCAAACACAAAAACTCACTTTCGCTTTTAGTTAAGATTTGACCGCGGCAATAATAAGAAATTATACAATTTAATCATTTTCTTTCTAATTTTGTCCCTCAAGCTCGATGTTTTTGACTTTGTCCCTGTAAACTATACTCCATTTACTATATACTAGCTTCTGCCTGCGACTTTGTTCGCGTGGAATGAAATATTTATTTTATTGTAACCATTAACGACAGAAGAGGTATAAGCTTCGTGTTTTTCGGTGTACGTTCTTCAAACTAGCTATCAAACTTGCAAATGTTTTGTTCAAAGCTTTGTTCAAAGTTGACTAAAATAGCCGTCCATATAATGTGTCATGATTAATTGCTTAGCTCCATAATGGTATGATAATAAGCATTGTAAAGGTAAAATCTGTAACTATTTACAATATTCTAACCTTTTGACTCGTCTTTATACAATTTGCGGTAGCAATTAGCGTGATAATAATGTATGGCCTACTTATAGAAAATATCTATGTTTAATTTGAACAGAATCTATCCGGTAGTATAAACGTGATCCTGGAACATACATTCAGACAAACAGACAAAAATTCTAAAAAGCATATTTTCGGCATAAGAACCGTTCCCAGACCACTTAACACTAGAGTGCATGCGTGGGCTACATATACCCATACGCGGACTACCCAGCGTGTAATATTGTCGTATATAATTTTAAATGGATAGGTAATAATAAAGCTTTAAAAAAAAATAACTTCCGAAAATCTGTGTTTGACTGTAATACTAAACTTCGGAAAAAAATACTAAGTTTCCGAAAAGTCAATATGTTGTGCTACAAAAGTTAATGACAGAAACGAATCGTTGCAAAACCGATTCCACGTAGTCTTGTCTGCCCTACCCCTAGAGTTAATTTAAGCTCGCGTAGACGTGAAGGGGCGAGGCGGCCCGCGAGCTGAGGAGCAGGTGGTTTTATAACCGTGGAACCGGCCAGCAAACCGAAGCTGCGGTGACCGCCGATAAGCTCGCGTGAGACCGCCGGAGCCTCGCAGCACTGGAGCCATGACAGAAACCATGTCTGGTGCATATTGCATGCTCGCTTGCATGCTGCATGCATGGTGTTTGCTTGTTTGCATGTTTGAAAAATATTACGTCAGCAAATTCTGTATTGATTTTTCGGAATTTTCAGTATTTTATTCGGTGGTTTCAGTATTTTATTCGGTCGTTTCTTTATTTGTATTCGCATATAAACTGTCGGAAAATTAGTATTTATAGCAGTAAATTTCATATTTTGAGTATGCACATATTTTAATTTGATTTCCGGGGCGTTTATTACTACCCATTTTAAATTGCCGCGCTACAGCGCAATCTTCTAGTGTATTCCTCAAGCTTTAACATACAGATTTCATAATCACACTAATAATAAATTGTGAGTGTGTGTGTGTATGTTTGTCTCTTCTTCACGCTCAAACGGCTGAACGGATTTGGATAAAATTTGGTACACAGATAGTTTATAACCTGAATTAACACATAGAATACTTTTTATTCCGATATTCCCACAGGATCGAGACTTCTGCAGGTGAAACCGCGGGGCCCAGCTAGTATAATTTATATATGAAAATAATCACACTAATATTATAAAGACAAAGTTTGTGAGTGTGTGTGTGTATGTTTGTTTCTTCTTCACGCTCAAACAGCTAAATGTATTTGGATGAAATTTTGTACACAGATAGTTTATAACATGGATTAACACATAGGATACTTTTTATCCTAATATTCCCACAGGATCGAGACTTCTGCAGGTGAAACCGCGGGGCGCAGCTAGTAAAATTTACATATATGAAAATAATAGGGTTTCGGGGTGAAGAATAGGTTTCGTAAAAATGTATCTGTGTGTGCTGCAAAGCTGACGGATGACAGACGACTCGTGTCAAAAAGTAAATTAATAGTTTAAAAAACACTATAAAAACACGCTTTTATAAATGCACGTAAAAACAAAAAATTGTTATAACCTTGTTGAAACCTGATCGTGTTCAAAGTTCATTACGTGGCCTTTCTCACAAGTGCAAACACGACTATGATACGATATTCCATCATGCAATACCAGTGCCTATCTTCCGGCTTCATCATCAGACCTTGAAACCTAATCGTGGTCAAAGCACATTACAAGATTTTTCAAAAAAATCCATAACAGCTATGATATGATTTTCCATCATGAAGTTCCAGTTCATATCTTCCGGCTCCATCATCAAATCAGTTTGACAGTACCATATTATTGTATTGTCATCAGAACTACATACAGCTGCCAATTTTCATTACGCTACGACCCTTGGAAGATGGTTAAATTAGTTACCTTAGATTCCATTACATAGTTACATACAGGTCGACCTAATAAAAGCGTGTTAATATATGCGTCGTCTGTCTTTCGGACGGATTTTAGAACATTCTAGAAGTTGCACCCTCATTAATTGGACGAGCGGATTGTGGCGGAAGTGGTTCGAAATGAGTTCGCGTTAGAATGTATAGTTTTGACTTCGCTACAATTTTAATATGTATGTATAGTTTAGACAAATAACGGTTATCTCCTTCTTCTTCTCATAGTTACACCGTTATTTTACGATAAATACAAAGCAATGTTATCTACTTACCATTTACATTTTAAACATAACACTAAAGTGCAGTAATTTCAACAATATTACACAATAACTGCCGTTATTTGTCTAATGGAGTACAGGCCTTATAATTCCTAAACAACACGCTTCGTCTTATTCCTTGTACCACACAATTAGCTAAAATCAACAAAGTGAGCAGACTCCGCTATAGTTGGGTTGCTCCGCGATTCCGTTTGAAGTACTCGATTCAATCTATTATATAATAGAACATCCGAGTCGACTCGCTTGCCGATCATAATTAATGAGATCAAATAACTCGATCGCAATCGAATCTTCTATCATTTTATTTGAATAAATTTCAATCGGATTGTTGTTTTTTTTATTTTAGATTTATAATAGAATTTTCTCTGGAAGTTCTCAATGATAATTTTATTGGTTATGCAAAGACCTATGAAATAGTGGTTGTGATCGCTAATGTTATTTATTAATTGATTTCATCCACCGTTTGTCTAATATTGTCTAATGAATAAACGAATATTATACCTAGTTAATTTCCAGATAACTATACCTAAGTTTATTCTCATGAATACTTCTATAAGAACTTGAATAATCATATATTAATATTTCGGGTAACCCTTTTTTTTTTTTTTTTTTTTTGGGTGGGAAATTATCAAATAACTTCTCCCGCTCTGGGCGGAGCGGGAGGGCGTGTCAGACTCTTACTGACTAAAACCCACCCGTGTTCCTTCGGTTGCCCTGTTGCCGGGGGCCACGATTTCCCGATCGGTTTTCTTCGAACCCCCGGCAGGCATTGGCCCTAGCGGACCCCGTCAATTCTGCTGACATCTCTTTGAGGCGCGCGTGGAACACAACGCGCCGTCGACCCGGGCTTGGTCCTTATCGGACGGCGAGCTACCCATTGCTCACCGTCCGCAAGCCCGCGCCTACGGTGGCCGGAAATCGGCTCGCGATTCCCGCCCCGGGCGTCTCCTTCTATTGCGGCGGTTAGGGGCGTGAGGGCGCGAAATTTGCCTCTCCCTCACGCGTTCCGCCTCCTCCTTCGCGAGCATTACCGCTTCGCAGAAGGAGGTGACGGCCTGCCATTTCCTCTCGCTCCGTACCATGGCCTGAACCAGGGCCGGTCGCGAGAGATCACCGCCGCCGATCGCCTCTACGAGAACACGGCGTTGCTCCGCCCAAGCCGGGCAGACCTCCACCGTATGCTCCACCGTGTCCTCAGGCCGATCCACACAATGGTGACACCCGGGTGTTTCCTCCCGCCTTATCCTGAACAGGAACCTCCCGAAGCAGCCGTGTCCGGTGAGGACCTGCGTCAGGCGGAAGGTGAGAACGCCGTGGCGTCTCTCCAGCCACTCCTCAAAGACGGGTCTTATCGCCGCGATTGTGGCGTGCCCAGCGCGGGGTTGCGACAATCGCACCCTCCATGACGCCATGAGATCCCGCCGGAGCTCTGTCCGCTGTGCCGCAATTTCTTGCGGCATCGGGGTTAAGCCCCGGCGTTTCGCCTCCTCGCGCCACTCCCAGACGTGCGCGAGGACCTTTGCCTCCAGATCCCATGGCGGTAATCCGGCAAGGAGGCTCGCCGCCTCGCAGGAGACCGTGCGGTATCCTCGGGCCAGCCGGATGGCCATGACCCTCTGGGACGCGTTCAACCGGCGGGCTGGCCGCAGCCTCAATGAACGCGCCCACACCGGTGCCCCGTAAAGGGCCATGGACCGCACGATCCCCGCATAGAGCCTCCGGCAGGAGGCGTTTGGATCCCCTAGATTGGGCAGGAGCCGCTTCAATGCAGCCCCGGCCCGCTCGAGTCTGGGAGCCAAACGTCGGAAATGTTCTACGAAGTTCCACCGGCTGTCGAGGACGAGTCCCAGATACTTCATCGTCGACTCGACACCGATGTGAACCCCTCCCGCCATTACCTGGGAACCCGACGGTGGCGCATTCCGAGGACCATGAAAACCCATGGCCTCAGACTTGTGCAGGGCCACCTCGAGTCCCAGCTGCCGGATCCTATCGACGATTGTCGCAACCCCGCGTGTCGCTAAATCGGCCGCCGCCTGGTACGACCCCCCCTGCGCCAGGACAAGCGTGTCGTCAGCGTAACAAACGACGCTGACGCCGCTAGGGAGGTCGGCGCGCAGCACCCAGTCGTATCCGATGTCCCACAGATGCGGCCCCAGGACCGAACCCTGTGGGACACCGCACGACATCTCTTGCCGGTTCCACTCTCCTTGGTGACCGGGGTAGATGACGGCCCTGTCCGTCAGATAGGCCTCGACCACACGACAGAGGTAGGTCGGCATCCGGTGATACCGGAGTGCCTCCCTGATGCAACTCCAGGGCAGGGTGTTGAAGGCATTGGCGATGTCTAGAGACACCGCCAAGACGACCCCACCCCGGGCCACAGCATCCCCCGTCGTGAGGGCCCGCACGCGCATGATGGCGTCCACCGTAGAGCGCCCCCTGCGGAAACCGAACTGGCTCTCCGCCAGATCCGGCCCCACTCGCACCAGCTGCCCGACGAGGCGGTCTGCAATGACTCTTTCAAAGAGCTTGCCCACCTCGTCGAGCAGCACAATGGGCCGATAAGCGGACGGAGAGTCCGCTGGGCGCCCCGGCTTCTTGATGAGGACCAGTTTCCCCGTCTTCCAACGAAGTGGGAACTGGCCCCTCTCCATGCATGCGCTTAGGAGCCCCCTCAGTCGAGGCCCGAGAGCCCCCATGGCCAGGACCCAGGCTTTTCCGGGTATGCCGTCGGGTCCTGGGGCGGTATTCTTCGCACTCATCTTGCGTACCGCCACTCTCATTTCTACCTCAGTCACCTCAGGAGAATCGTCGTCGTCGGTGTGGTCCGCATCGGGCATCGCAGTAGGCGGAACCATGGGCGGAGCAGTATGATCCCCTCTAGAGGGGAACAGAGCGCTCACCACGTCCCCCACAAGCTGGGGCCGGAGACTCTGCGTCAGCGGGGGAGCCCATGGGCGGAGTTTCTCCCGCACCATCTTGTATGGGCGCCCCCACGGGTCCCTGTTGAGAGTCTCCAGCATCTCCTCGCGGGCCAGCGCCCTGGCCCGCAGGATCTCCGCTTGGAGGGCGGTCTTCGCCGCTCTGTACCCCTCGTACAGCTCCGCCTCAATGGCTTCCGTATCCGGAGGGCGGATACGGAGCCTGCGATGCCTGGCGTACCGGCGTCGCGCAGCAACACACGCCTTGCGCAGAGCCTCCAGCTCTTGCGACCACCAGTACAGCCGGCGCGAAGCATGTCTAGGATGGACCCGGGGCATTGCCATGTCACACACATTGGACATGGCCTCCCGGAACCACTCCGCCTCGTCGTTGATGTCGGCAGGCCTGTCCGGTGATGACACCCAGGCCTGCACAATCGAGGCTTCCAGGAGAAGCTCCCGGTCCAGCTGCTTCAGCGCCCACCGCGGACCACTCGGGGCCTGTCGGACCGGCGCACTCGAGGTCTGGGTGGAGACGTCAAACCGGATGTACCGGTGATCGGAGTAGGTCTCCACCCCCTCCATGACGCGCCAGTCAATGACACGCGGCGACAGAGCGGGGCTGGCGAACGAAATGTCCACCACCGATTCGCCCCGCATCCGCACACACGTGGGGACAGAACCCCGGTTTAGGACGACCAGGCCTGTCTCCAGAGCCCAGTCCTCCACCATCCTGCCCCGTGTGTCCGTATACCGGGAACCCCAAGCCAGATTCTTGGCATTGAAGTCCCCGAGTACGAGCACGGGGAGGGAACCAAACCCGACGACGACGACTCTTAACTCCGCAAGGGAGTTGTGGAACTCGGCAAGAGTTCGGTTCGGGGAGAAGTAAACACCCACCACGACAATCTCCCCGAACCGTGCTGCAACGCAACCCCGTCCTCTCTTGACCGACTCGAGGGACGGAGTACCGGCGGCGGCCGATGAAATGAGGGTCACTGAGCCGCTCAGGTCCTCCACCCAGTCATCCCTGGGCGGGACAAAGTACGGCTCAGCGACCACGGCGATGTTGATCGACCACTGCGCCATGCTCTGGAGCAACAGATCCTGAGCGGCGGCGCAGTGGTTGATGTTCGCCTGGAGGAGGCGAAATGGGGCCGTTATTGGCATTCCATCTCTACCTCCCCCCGAGCCCCCTGCGAGGGCCCTGCCGCGGCGGAAACGGCAGCGGCGACAGCGATGGTGGACGCGGCGGTGGCCACGGTGGAAGTGGCGGCGGCTGCGGCGGTGACGGCGGTGGTGGCTGTGACGGCGGTGGTGGCGGAGCGCTTGCCCCTGCCTCTGGCCTCGGCGGGTGGAGCGCAGGTCCTGCTCCCAGCCCGGTGATCGGCCGGCTTGCCAGCCGCCGCACATACGACACAGTGCGGCGTGGCGTTACACGAGCCGGCCTTGTGACCGGGCTGACCACAGCGGAAGCAGAGGTCACTGCGGTCTACCTCCGAGGTGCACTTGACCCCAACGTGGTGGCCCACCTGGCAACGGAAGCACCTCAGAGGTCTGGGCTCCAGCAGTTTGACCTGCGCCGAAACCCAGCCCACCAAAAGCCTTTGGCCCTCCCCGGCTATCTTTTTGGCCGCCGTCACGGGGCAGCTCACCCTGATAGCTTGCATCCCCGTGTGGTCAGGGTGGATGGTGCCTGCCTTGATCTGCTCGACAGAGCACCCTCCAGCCTTAGCGACGGCGGCCACCACCTTTGCCTCCGTCACGGAGTCGTCCAGGCCCTGGATGCGCAAGTCAGCGCACTTGGTGGGCCTGGAGACTCGGGCCTCGTCCGCATTTAGGGCTGCCCTGAGCTTTTCAGCCAGAGCGTCAGCGGCCGGGCCACTGGCCGCACCAGGGACCTCCAGCATCCGGGCCCCGGTTGCCGTGATCTTAATCTTTATACCCTTGGCGGCGCCGATCTCCTCCAGGTTCATCACCCGATCCACCGTCGCGAACACGTGCTGGTAGGACACGCCCCTTTTCTCCGCTTCCGGCTGCAGTGTCACCACCACAGCTGCGGACTTCGGGGCGCGGAGCCTAGCCGCGACGGTTCTCTCTTTGCGCCGCTGCCGCCTCGCCCTGTTTTTGGCCGCCCTTGCCTCCTTACTAGCCTTCTTCCTCTCCCCGGCCACTTGCCATCCGGCGTCGGCCGGAGGAGAAGAATTAGGAGGCGGAGGTGGCCGTTTCGCCGCCGCCTGGGCCGGAGCCCTCGCCGTCAGGGCCGGGGCCTTCGCCGCCTGTGCAGCCGCTCCGCTCTTGGCCTGCCCCTGTCTGCCTTGGCCTGGCTTGGCCGCGGCAGATGCGGCGGCGGCATACGACGCCGCCTTCCGCTGGTCTATGGCCGGCTGGCTCGCCGCTAGCGGGGGGCGCAGGACGATAGCCTCTAGGGCAGAGAACCTGCTACGCAGGGCGGCCATCTCCTGCCGCACCAGGGCCAGAACCCGGTCCTCCGCAGGCACGGGCACGGGCACCTGCCCATGCCGCTCCCCTCCCTGCGGCGCCTCTCGGGGGCCGGCTGCTCGCAGCCCAGCCAGGTCCGCTCGGAGCTTCTCGTTTTCCTTTCGGAGAAGCTCCATGGCGGCAGTCAACTTTGCGACCTCCGCCCGCATCTCGGACATACCGTCCGACGGAGGCCCAAAGTGCAGCTCCTTCGCTGCGGGTAACCCTTGAGACTAAATTTTCAGCTATAAATATCCACATAGGAACTTCGTTAGAGGTCTTACGAAGTTCCTGTGTGCTGCTTAGAGGTCGAAGCATTCAAATATTCAGTACTAAAAGTCTAGAAGCCTAGGTTTAAATTTATAATTTAGGATGTTTTACTAAATTAGTTTATTATTTAAGTATTTTAAGTTTATCAAAACATGTTCACGTTTTAATTAAATAAAGAAGAGATCTTTGGAATCAATATTAAAATAACATTCCTGTAAAATATTGTCGCCATCAAATATGCAGACTAAACTGTTCATTAACCTCATTTCAGCTTGTCAGCAATCACACTTGAGAAATATGTCATTTCATCAATGAGACGTAAAAATTTGAAACGCGTGGCAAGAGAGCGAGAAGGAGGAGAGACAGAGTGATAGAAATGAACTCAGTTATTAAATTAAATTAAAATTAAATTAAATATCATTTATTTCAGGCAACTATAAAACCCATAACATACAGACATACACTCTTAAACTAATACAAAAATTCGATTACTAAAAATATATACTAAAAGTCTTTTACCTCTCTTGCAAGATGGACGACACGGTACACAGCTTTTACAATTTAATTCTTACTCAGGGTTACCCTTGTGTAGAATGACACTCTGAGCTTACTTAGCAGCGCGGAAAAGACGGCAACGTTGCTCTCGGCGAACATGTCAGTCGCACTACACCGCCAGGGCAAGTTCATCATAGCCCGGTAAGCATTATTATATTGTACACGAAGAGTGTTATACGCACTCTTCGTGTACCGGTACCAAAGTTGGCTGGTGTATAACGACTGACAGTAGGCTCTGAACAGCGTCACCTTCACTTGATTCGAGCAGTGATAAAAACGTCTAGCTAGCATATTGCTTCTACAAGCGATACTGCGTCTCTGTCGTTATACAATACTATATTATAGAATTTGTAAAAAGTTTGACGAGAAAAGTTTGAGGTAGGTATGTACCATCATAAATCCTACAGACTGTGTCGATATCAAACCTCAAACAGTTCTACGCAAATACCTCATGCGGTACAAAATATCGCACAATGTAACTTCATCCAGTTTACCCACGTTACGCCGGTAAATCGCGCGTCAAGCGACAGGTGACTCAGTGGGTAGCTCAGTGGGCATTCTGTCAGTCTAGATTTTTTCACCAAGCTCAACATTGTTTGAAGCCAGTTTCTGACTATTAAGTGATTTATCAAGTCTGTGCGGTACTCGACTATAAGACAGCAAATTTTAATGATAATTTAGTTTGACGGTATGTTTTTTGGATGGAAAATGAGTGTTTTATGCGAGTTTAAAACGGTTCGGCTTTGGAGTTAGAGACATAACACTGCTATGAGTGCATAACATAATATCACGCCTGTCGTCCGTACAGGGTTAGGCAGAGGTGAACCTACATTACATAGTAGGTATCTACACCCACATTTCGGCAGCTATGTTCAAGTTCCATGTAATAGGGACCGAGCCTATTGCCATGAGCCTTTATTTTTAAATAAGGTTAATTTAATGAGAATGTTAGCACGCAGAAAGCTTCACCTGGCTACCCTACTCTTTGGCACTATTCTCACAAAGAAACCAGACTATTTATACAAGAAACTGTCTTGGTCGCGCGATGTTAACAAGATTAAAACCAGAGCATCTTCGTACCTCATGTTGGCTTCATCGCACAGAACTGCTGCTTTCCGTGGTAGTTTAAAATTCGCTACCTCTCGTTGTTGGAATGATCTGCCACCGCCTTTTCATGCTATAAAGACAGTTTGGTACTTTCAGAATCAAATTTAAACAACACTTACTACAGCTTCAAAAGGATACCACACATTAAACTTACCCTTGATATGCACGCGTCTGTCGATGGTGGCGAGCATTTGGCAGCGATTGTTCATTGAGATACAACAGTTTCGCATTTTGTCATATTTTTTCTTTTTTGTTTGTCATTGATGAAATTTGAAATTCTTGAACCACTCTGAACATTAGTTTATCAGTATTTCTCCAAATGCCGATAACCAACTGACGGTTTACCACAAAACACTTTTCAGCAGACAGACCAGAGACTTTTGTGCAGACACTCGGACTGCATAATATATATTTTATTTTTTTATGTTTCACATATCAATTTTTTTTATTTTATTTATTATTTATTCTGTATCTATCTATCCGTGACATCACTGCGGGCCCTATCAGAATACCAGCGCTGGGACATTCATTTTTAAATGCCGCAGCATCATGCTGAGATAGGAGCCTTTTGGCCTCGTACAGGACTTTCTGCTTTTATTTTAACTTTACTTTGTTTTTTATTTATGTTTTTATGAGTGTGTTAAATACTTTTTCTTTCTTTCTTTTTTATAAGCCGGACACGAATCCAGACTCCGGACGGCTACTGAAAAATTCCTGATCGATAAAATTACACTTTGCCCGACTCGAGAAGCAAACCCAGGATCTCATACTCAGGAGGTGGGCTTGTGACCTCTATACCAATAACGCGGGGCTATGAGTATAGTTCGTAAGTTTGGCAAACAAGGCTGCGGTATGTCATTAGCTGGACTGGTCGTTTGTGCAACAATCATTCGTTCGAAGAAAATGGAAATTAACATTTTTTATAAAATCACAAAATATTTCATGAATTTATTTTACAATTTTCTACATTATAAAGCACATCTTCTTTATTTTATTACAATAGAATTTTAAAAGGTTTCAGTACATAATTTTTACCCAGATTGTAATTACTAAAACATTATACGCAGTTCATTTGTTGTGGCCCTGTGAGCTGTGGTACAAAGGGTCTATTTTATGGCCACAATAAAAGGTAAAATAACGCAAATTAAGACAGTTATTACTGCCCTGTTAGGCACTCCTACACTTTGTTTATTTTTAATGTATTTTTTAATAACCTAATTCGGGTATGTTTTTTAGTAAAATATTGTAATTTTTATCAAAATGATTTAGTTTTAGGTTTTATAAACAAAAAATTAGTCTGGTGACTTATAAATAACATAATATCATGCCTTATTTCCTCGAAGGGGTGGGCAGAGTTGTACTTACAGTAAACCCACATTTTTCCAGTTATATTTCAGACCCATGTAATAGGGGGCAAGCTTATTACCATCAACCGGGTACAAATTCAGACTTCGGGCTGCTACTGAGAAATTCCAGATAGAGAAACCCAATAATACTTTGCCCGACCCGGCAATCGAACCCAGGACCTCATGCTCAGTGGTAGCACTTGCGACCACTGTCAAACAAGGCAGTCAATTTATAACTAAACATGAAAATATGGCTTATTAGTGACTTACAGTAATTTTCTTGCTTCTCTTCATATAAATGAGGTAAATAAAAACTTCTATCAAGGTTATAAAACTATCTTCACATACACGATTTTCATCTGTCGAGCTACCAAAATAAAACTAGTCAATCTGCAGAACAATGAGTTGAGAACTCGAGACGCTGCGCTGGCAAGGAGTGACTAGACAGACAAGTAAATAATAAAGCTTACCAACTCATATTCAATCAATTTCTCAATGTTTCACAAAACAAAAGTAGGACAATAGGTGTTATAGTTGGAAAAAGTATCTCAATAACATCGGGAGTGGAGTCCGCTTGGGATTGAGACATAATTAAACATCGTTTGATTGAGCTTCCCCGCAGCTTTTCCGCGGATCCTTGATTGAAGCGCCTTTGTGTGAAGCTTCCTCATTTCACGTAAAGCTTTTAGGTGTGGTCGCAGCAGTAGTTGAGATGGAGCATTGATACCTTTCTTCCATTAGGTATAAACACTCCATGCAGTCCAAAATGGAACTAGTGCAATGAGATCAAAGGTGGTTACAATAAAGGACATGATGAAGCAAAACGTTATTGAGAACTAAGGCTCAGCTTACTAGGGCGGTATGGCGTGAATATTTGTCAATGCTAGTGTCTCGTAGCATTAAACATATTCTAAATGGGAAATCCTTCACATAACTCAAAAACTTACAAACGCATTATATTAATAAGCAGTTTATTTTTGTAACTTATGGGCTGTATGACGCAGCCCCTTTTTTTTTTTTTGGGTGGGAAATTATCAAATAACTTCTCCCGCTCTGGGCGGAGCGGGAGGGCGTGTCAGACTCTTACTGACTAAAACCCACCCGTGTTCCTTCGGTTGCCCTGTTGCCGGGGGCCACGATTTCCCGATCGGTTTTCTTCGAACCCCCGGCAGGCATTGGCCCTAGCGGACCCCGTCAATTCTGCTGACATCTCTTTGAGGCGCGCGTGGAACACAACGCGCCGTCGACCCGGGCTTGGTCCTTATTGGACGGCGAGCTACCCATTGCTCACCGTCCGCAAGCCCGCGCCTACGGTGGCCGGAAATCGGCTCGCGATTCCCGCCCCGGGCGTCTCCTCCTGCGGCGGTTAGGGGCGTGAGGGCGCGAAATTTGCCTCTCCCTCACGCGTTCCGCCTCCTCCTTCGCGAGCATTACCGCTTCGCAGAAGGAGGTGACGGCCTGCCATTTCCTCTCGCTCCGTAGCATGGCCTGAACCAGGGCCGGACGCGAGAGATCACCGCCGCCGATCGCCTCTACGAGAACACGGCGTTGCTCCGCCCAAGCTGGGCAGACCTCCACCGTATGCTCCACCGTGTCCTCAGGCCGATCCACACAATGGTGACACCCGGGTGTTTCCTCCCGCCTTATCCTGAACAGGAACCTCCCGAAGCAGCCGTGTCCGGTGAGGACCTGATGACGCAGCCCCTCAAATACAGGACTAGTTACATCTAATTCGGTATACTTGCGCGCATTTGCGACACCATAAAACCATTCAGACAGGCTCTTCCTGCATCATGCTCTTTGAAATTTGAGACCTTAGCAGAGATATCCTGTCAGTATTGGAAGTTTGCAAGATATTTAAATAACGCCTTCACTAGCACCACACTTACCATTCCCCACTGAACAGAACTCGGGGGTGGAGCGATAACAATTTAAACCGACGCTTGGTGCAACACAATGTGTCACCGGATCACTAATCTGTCACTAATTAATGACTGACAGTGACTGCTGTATCAGTTGCTCATCAGCTCATTCATTTATAGTTAATGAATGGAATGGTGGACTGAAGTAGATTATGGCTGCACAGTGAATGCGTCAATTTGGGGCTCAACGCAATAATTGACATGACATTCCGCAGTGTCAACCCTTATTTCGAAAAATCCAAAAAGGAATATGTGACATGATGTTTTGTCTCAATTGAATAATTGTACCGAGTAAATAAATAAATAAATCTTAGTCATTGTGATATTTCAAGCAATTTGAGTACAAAAAAGCGAAACTACAAAGTCTTTGATTTTTAAGTAACTTTATTTTAAATTATAAAAAAATTAACGATAATTTTCCACACTTATTAGAAATTTTGGTTTTGTTAAGGCCTATGAAAAAAGGTAGTCATAAACAAATTGACAGCAATACAACTTTGTATTTTCAAAAAGTTAACAGGCACTGAAGAAAACTTACTTGAAAGATAAAGTTTTTAACAAAACATCCATACTACACAGGCTTATGATGGCTATAATATTATTTAAAATATAACTACGTCTTACTTTGACGACTGATCAATTTAATTGCAATTATCTTTAGAAGATATCAAAGTTAAAAATAGTTTCACAACGCCAAAGTCAATGACAAAGTTCACATACAATTCCGAAAATTGTTCACAACCTCTATGCACCTTGAGTAGTCCTTATTGTGAAGAAACACGGTTTAAAATTCGTGGTCTGGAACGCATCAATATTGTAAGAAAATCACAAATTGTTGATATAATTCTCGCGCCTTTACGTGATAACCTCTCTTGTGATATACATGCAAGTTATCAGCATTATAAAATTAACTAATTTTGTAACAGAGGAATCTATGGATTTCCTTTCTCCTATAAGTTTTAGGGTTGTGTTCCTTGACTTAAAATCTGTTCCATATATTTTGTTATAGCAATATCATCTGCCTAACGTTTTTCCAATTATTATTGGGGTCGGCTTCCAATCTAACAACAAGTAACATGATACCCCTTGGTAAGACTGGTTGTCAGACTTTCGGGCTTCTACGGGACCAATGGCTTAACGTGCTCTCCGAGGCACGGAGGGTTCTCGGCATGTAAAGAGCTTAATTTGATCGATCGACCCTTAGAGCTGTTATTACTTAGCCTCTCGTCCCATTATGTTATGCCAGTAGTGTCTCTAAATACATTGCATTTAAATAGTTCGAAGTACTATAGCGGTAATTAAAAAAACATGATTTAATGAGCCCTTTTCATTATACAACATTAGGTACATTTTAAAATCATCAGTCATTTGACTGTCTGTCGTAACGTTTCAATGACGTCTCATTTTAACAGTATTAGATATAGGTTAGTGGCCACGGACATTGAGGATTGTGAAGTTAGCTTCCCAAGTTAGGATAAGTGCTATGGCATTAAGTCCGCCTCTGTACATTTCTGTGCTTGAAGTATTAAATAAATAAATAGGTAATATAGTTTAATTAAAAGATAGCTGAAAACAGCCAACAGAATTTACGGTGTGCCCTAAACGTAAATACCTAATGTATTTAAGAAAACATAATTTACAAAAAAAAAAAATTTGTTTCCGCGATACCTATTCGATAATGTTACTCGTAAACCTTGTGTAACGACACGCTGGTGATTTAGTATTATTTAGTTAGTCGCAGTTGCTGGGCCAATTGGTGATGTTGGTTTCTTAGTGAGTAGTTAAATTTAATTGTTATCCGTATCTTATGGTCGAATTGGTTCTTCTCTTGGAATTATTCTAGCATAAAAACATTATTTCAAACAAAACGCTAGGATAAAACAAGGTGAAAATTATTTTAGCCCCAATATCGACTCCATAGTTTTACAAAATCTGCACTAATGTCTCAAAGTGCACGATTAGTGTCATCTTGACACTAAGCGCCGTCCTGCGCGTATGTGCGGTAGTGCCCGGTGGACATTAAGTGACAAAACGGTACTAATCCAACATGGGAGTTGCCGATGAAAAGGAAATTGAAATCCTTAGGCCTAGTAAGTATTGATTAATGTGTTTTTTCTTGAAATTGAGTCGGCTGAAAAATCTGAAAATTCATGAAACATAAACTTTTAAATTCAAGTACAACTCATAATTTTACTAAGGCAACTAAAATAAAGACAAAAATGGAAGACAGTGAATGCAAAGCGATACAAAGTTTAAATTATTCAAAGTTAAATATTTGTTGATTCATATTTCGATATGTTTCGTTGTTCAGACCTAGGTAAAGTCAAGGAAATTAATTGTTAAGCAAATTAACTACCAACTTAAATAAATTGTCCGTATAATCAAGTCACAACTGTCATTCTTTGACAAATGTATGAAATGGTTAGAACACGTTAAATTGAAGTAGAATGTCAAATTGCTTAACAATTAATTACCCCGACTGTACCTTGGTCTTCATAGCAAAAGTTGTTCATAATCATTAGTATAATTAATCATGTCTTTTTTACACTGCTGTCACTGTTACAAGTTATATGTATATTAAACAATGTGAGTCTTTATAATGTGCACATATCGAAATGAGGGAATACATGCTTAATTTTACTGACGGAAAAAATATTTAAACAAATCTAATATTTTTTAAATATTTTAAATGGAATTTTTAAACAAAAACGGTGTAACTTTTAAACTTGATGATCTATCGCAATAAAACAAACTCCATAATGGTTGGAAGTAAAAAAGCGTCCTCATAAAATGAAAATTGTGAAAAAAACTACCCTCATCGAAAAATAACATATTTTTTTAGCAAAAATCTGTTTTTTTTTTTCATAAATTTTTACAATAATCGTAAAATGTCTCAATAAGACGTACGCACCATTAAGTACAAAAAAAAATATTATTTAGATTTATTTTAAAATATTTTTTCCGTCGATTAAATTAAGCATAGATGGGCCTCATTTCGATATGTGCATATTATAAAGACTCACACTGTTTTTTTCATCTTGAAATAAGATATAGGCCGATATCTATAAACGTTAGTTCGCTTGTGCCTTGACTTTGACATGTTTCCGTTTCTATCTTGCACTTGTAGTTTTACAGTTGTGCGGAAGTGATAGGAATAACTGTTTGCCAAAGTACGCGTTAAGTTACTTTTATAGATTTCAGCCGTAAAAGGCCCCGCAAGAAGGCACGATTCAAAGTCAAATAATAATTTATTTCAATTAGGCACATAAAAAGCATTTTTGAATGTCAAAATTTAGAAAAATATAATTGATTCTAGTCGCCCCTTCCAAAGGTAGTTTTCGTATGGAGAAGAATGTGCAAGAAACTCCATCGTTACTCTTTTAAAATGTTTTACAATATTTTATTCGACGGTGCGACTCGATTCTGGTATATTTCCATGAAGTTTTCATATAAATGGTTCTACTAGAGTTGCGTCGACCTGTCGCGTCCCGTCTATCTGCGGGAGCATTTAAAAGCAAAGTGTCCTTAACTTACGTCTTAAATGATGCAATTTGATGCCTGGGACAAATTCATGTGTAGGAGTTTTGATGCTACTATAATATCATGAACTTTGCTGTTTCAAACTAAGCTTAAAGTTTCATGGTGTATCTGAGTTGGACTTACTTAAATGTTACTGTTGCACCAACAACAAGTGTAAACAAAACTTATGTACAAGATCTCTCTCTTTCATCATCATCTTTACTGATACTTATTATTTATTATCCACTGTTGAGCATTAATCGTCCCAAGGTTTTGTTATTCTTTCTTGGACTTTGTTTAGCATTCAATTCAGATTAGTTACATTTGTCAATTTTATTCAATTTTGTTAAGAAGATTTTGTTTTTGCAGGTTCATGTTATATACCCGTTTTCTTTCTATACTGCTTCTTTCCTTCAAAAGTCGATCCTCGTTGCCAGTATCCAATGTCAACGTTGATCAAATAAAGAGCTCATATAGGTTAGGACTAACAAATTCCCTTATGCTTTTACTTTTCTACATCTTAGAATTCCATCAGTTCACGAAACTTGACCAGATTCTACACAATTTCTGTTTCAATTTACAGAGGGCTTGGGAGTCCGCCACGCGCAGACGGCGCTACTGTTCTTCGGGATGCTGTTTGCCTTCACCATGAGGGTTAACATGAGCATGGCCATCGTTGACATGACAGACGAGAGGAAGAAAACTGTGAGTCTAAATTACATACTTCTTCATAGTTGTCTGGCTTTTTGCTGAACTGGGCCTATTTGGCGCAGCCGTAAGGCACACAATTTTTTTGTTTCTTTCTTCGTTTATAAAATATTTTGTCATTGTGTGAACAAGATGAAATATGTGGCAAGTATACATTTTTAAGTGTGTGAGAATAAGTCATGGAATGATCAAAACATAAGCCAATCGAGGTAGCAGTGAGGTTGACTGACTTGTGCGATGGATGTACCATACAGCGCGGACAGTGGTGGTTGACAATTTTCAACCATATTGCTTAGAGATATACATAAGGATGAAACGTTGTCCGCGGTTGTCCGCGTTTGTAAATACATTCCACTACACCCCCAATTAAATACCTGCCTACTGTATTTTGTAGCAAAATTATAAAAATTGCACAATGTTTGTGTAATTTCTAGAGTAGAACTCTATTAATAAAGCAAAATTTGGTTTGACAGACTTCATGGGATTTAAAGTCAGCTTTGTTACGGTGTTCACAACAACATAATTATCGCTACTCGTAAAACTGGTTTTATGTCAGTTATATCAGTTGATTATTAAAAAAGGTTATCATTAAACTACTTTGAATTAGTAAGAAAGTTCACTTGATGTACAGATCTTAGTATAGTTGTATCAACAAGTTAGTCAACGAGTTGACTTGCTGATGCAATTTGTAGTTGGCTTGAATTTACTTGAAGCCAATGTCATCTTCAGTGTGACGTAAGTTCCTTCCAGTTTCCTGTTAAGTATTTTTATTTTCGCAGATTCAATCTCTGGCTATTAATAAAGTTTAGGTTTATTTTTATACATTTTTGATAAAAATATTTAAGTTCATAACACGAATAGCAAACATGAAGGCACACTAACATACCTAGCGTTTATTTTTGACGAAAAGTACAATAACACGCTTTTCACCGTGCTCTAACAAGATTATATGACCAAATTGCACGATAATTAAATAGGCACATATTATAACATAACATAACATCACGACCGTAAGTATTCCCCGAAGGGTTAGGCAGGATTGGTTAGCAGCCCGGAGTCTAGATTTGTGCCCGGTATATGGAAATGGCTTACCCCCATTACACGGGAAACATAACTGGCGAAATGTGTGAAAATAAACAATTTGTGAAGTCAAAACTTATATAGAGGTGAAAACGACCATTAAAATCTTAATCATCTTCTGAGAATATATTAAATTCTGAAGTTCATCAACATGCCTAGTTTTGTCCCAACGACGTTGTGCAGTTTCGGTCGCACCGGATGCAGCTGATACCAGTATTTAACATGGAGTGACTGCCTATTTGACCTCAACAACTCAGTATTTAGTAAGACTGGTTGTCAGACTTTTGGACTTCTGACTATCCGTAACGACTGTCAAAGATCTACAAATGACAGCTATAAATTCTAAGCAAGTAAATTTATTTTGCCACTACTAAGTATTAAAAAAATTGGTTGTCTGTAAAGTCGGTTTACGGACGATAATTTTACGTGATAACGTCACAAGCCAAACGCTTAGGCCGATCGTGCCTCTCTATCGCTTGTTCCGCGCTCTCGCTTGCACGCTCGGCTCAGGCGGAACGTGACACCTTTTCGTGCGTGCAGCCGTCGTTTATCGATGTTATAAAACGTTATCACGTCAAAAACTATTAAGTCATTTTAATACCTAAATTCTTGATTAAATACTAAGTTTCTTAAAATTAAATTTTTTTCGAGTATTTAATCATTATTATTTGCCCTTGCAAAAGCGTACTTATCTACCACAAACTATTGTCTTGACAAAGGATAAAGTTTTTTTGAATGCATTAGGTATTTGATTTTATCAGAATTATTACAAATTAAGTAGCTTTAAAAAATAACCTTAGAATCATCAGAGAACAATATTCTCTACGAATGTTTGACCTCTTAGCAAAGAGTTTATTTGGTTATCTTATCTATATTGAGTCAATTAATTGGATCGTAAAAATTAAAACTCCAATGATAAAAAAACATAACTTTGTTATCAAAATAATGTAGTTACTAACATGTGATATTCTCAAAACAAAACAAAATATGAGCATTTGTGATCATGAAAACCAAAAAAAAAACTTTTTTCTTTTGTGGTGAAACATAACGTCGCTCGGCATCCAATACCGCGAATGTGAAATTTTTTAACGAAAATCAGATTTTTGTTTAATTTCATTCTACACGTTCAAATAAGTGATCCTGCATTAAAAAAAAAAACGTAAAAAATGTGCGACGATAAGTAAACTTTTGAAACAACTTCAATCTATAGAACCAAGATATTTTAGCTTATATTAAACAAACACCAATTAGGTATTTCCTTTTTGTTAAAAGTTAAAATGCCAGCCACGGTTCAGGTAGGTATTATTTTAAGAACAGGTAAATTTTATGAACTTTTAGAGGTATGAGGAACAGAGTGTACAGTTCACTTATCCACCATAGAAAAGGGAGGATCCTCCGACCAGACGAGTGTTGTGTCTGGCGGGCAACTGTCCCATGATTTTTAATTTTCAATTTTTAAATAATAGGGCATCTCGTAGTTGAACTCTGAGATCATGACTACTTAACTGAGCTTTCCTGTGGTTGCTTTACGCTTCTAAACTTAAAACCTCCAACCAGGGGCTAATATAAACTATGCTGATTAAAACTAGGTGAACGCTCGCTAAGGTCACCCCCCTGTGGGGTACGAACCTCGGCTTAGGGCGTCTACCGGAGGGAGAATGTCCCATGGTTGATGTCGGATAGTTTTATATATGTCATTCGCGCGGTAATTTCTAATTACGAGATGCAGGATTTATGTGACGTCATGTCTTTATGATGCGTAGTTCGTATGTGGCTACAAACTCATGCCACTCAAAGTGTCAAATGTTTCCTAAAGAAACATTACCAGTCTATGTGTCCATAGTTGCTACGGTCGATCGGCGCCTCGGTCGGCGAAGTTTGCTTACCTTACACTGAGCAAGTACTATTTTCAAACAAGATATTATACTCCCGGACACTTGAATCGAGCTACGCTGCATATTTTTGTTCAAAGATCTCTCTCTACCTTTTGAAATAATGGTTAAACAAAGACCAAACACGTGGTTTTGAAGCCAGTATCATTTCCGTCAGTCATTTTTCCAAATATGAAATCGGAATACTAAAAAAACACACAATAAGGCGTCTTTTTGCGTTTCTCGAGGGCAATTAACGTAGAATTTTTGAAGAAAACAATGGTTTACATAGAGAAAACGTTTATTTAGTAACTTGTGTTATCTCCAAGAACATTTACGACGGCCGTCACGCGGTTTGGCATGGAATTAATTAATGCCACTATGACGTGCTGTGGAATGTCGTCATGGATGAATGGTCTCATGATATTGGTTGCCTGATGCCGCTGAGTGTAGTAGCTGTGGTTGTAGAACCTATGGTTATGTGGGTAACTACTCTGTATCCACGTACGGAGTCATCAATAATGTTTAATTAAGTAAAGATTCGAGCAAAATCTACAAGAACCTACTGTCGAAAAATTGCTTTGCAGTTTGGCAGATGTTACATTCAGGTAAAACTCTGTGAAATTATGGATAAACTAAATAACAAAAATATCCATTTAGCGCTTAATTAACTAGGTATTAAAATATTTAATCTAGAGTTCAATGAAATCAACGTGGAAAATTTTACAAACGAGATAATTCCGGTAATACATAATATATAATTAACCGTATCAACTGAGATAAATATTAAATAATAATGTTGAATAATTACAATCATTTTACGACTTTTTAATCATAAAAGTTCTGCGCATTTACTATTCAGAATATTTTTTAATTGCACCAGATAATAAATATGTACCGAAAGACCAAAGACCGTGCACAAGCAACTTAAACTCCTGTAATGAAATCAATATAATCTAATAATAAACAATATAATAATCAATTAATATTAATTTCTTAATAGGATGCTACAGTGTTTCCGCAACTACTTATGAGATTGTAGGATCATCTTAGTGTGTGGTCAACTGATTATAATCAATGCTCTTACTATTGCTCACATGTGAGTACCAACATTATTGTTATTGAGATTATATGGATTTATAAGTAGGCACGTACCTACATTATTAGCAATTAATGGTCGTTAGAATTATGTGTAAGGCTTCGACCACCCTCAACTATTTTTTTATTGTGATCATTCAAGGACTCAAAGTAAATCGACCTAGGGAAGCGACAATATAAATTCTATTTATAACCTTGTTTCCAATTGATGTTATTTCCCCTTAAAGAAACATCAACTATATGCAAGTGTAAATAAAGTTGTTTTCAGACTGACTAGTACTGTTGAAAAAAGTCATAAAAAATATGAAGTTGTACCGCAAACTGAATCTTATGAGTAGGCATTACAGTAATTATTCCTAAAACTCGTGTTTGTTTACATGTTTGGCAAATATATTGCAAACGCAGATTATGTATAAAATTCGGGTTCTGTTGGGTCGACGTTGTAGCAATTCTTGGAGGAGGCCGCTAGCTGAAATGGAAAAAAGAATATATATCCATGGCCTCGTTGGTCTAGTGGTCGCAAGCAGTACTGCTGAACATAAGGTCCTGGGTTCAATTCCTTATAGGTTAGGCAAAGTGTTATGGGTTTTTCCTTCAAGGATTTCTCAATAGCAGCCTGGAGTCTAGATTTGTGCTTGGTTGATGGGTATAGGCTCGCCCCCTATTACTTAACTTACTAACTGACTTAAACATAACTGGCCCCTATAGGTTCACCCCTGCCTTAACCCTTCCAGGAAAACAGGCGTGGTGATATGATGATGGATGATGAAGTTATATCCACAAAAACGTATACATTTATAACTCAGGCCATTTCCACTCAATAAAGCAGTATCTGAATGGAAAGTTTATCATGCCAGTCGGTCGCCTGCGCATCTGTGACGCTCTAACCCCGCCCACTTAGATATGGGCGACCTTATCCCCCGTGACGTCACGTATCGTGCAAGCACGCTAAGTCTGTTCGTATAATGATACATTCTTCCAACAAAAGAATTTATGAACGGAAGAAATTTTCTTCTAGCTGTTTGTTTGTTCGTCAGTGTTTGATTGATACACAATGATAAATTATTTTTCTCAAACATGCATGGAAATATTGTCATTACTTTCGAAAAAAGAACACGCGAAGTATCGAATTTACGGTCAAAGAAAATCAAATCCATTGCAGGAGCGTTTTTTGAATTTGGAACATTACAACGCTCCAGCAATGTTGTATGAAATGGCGTGCTGGGGTTATTAAATACTCTTTGATTGGATCTCTTTTATCATTCTTGGCATACCAAAGTAAGTCTCTTTGTTTAGTACAAATTGCGTTCACGTGGCTGTATGTATAGCCATAAATGCGTTTGCCTTTCGGCACAGATGATAAATATTAGAAAATTAGCGGCAAAGCTGAAAATTCATCTTGATTTGTTATTTACATACATAATAGATATAAATTTAATAATTAAAATGAGTTCCAACGGTTCAGAAAGTGAAATGGAGATTAATTGTACTCCACAAGATCTAAGATCAAAAGCCAAATTAGCAATGGAAAACCTACTTCCAGCGAAGCCAAAAGAAAAATACATGAAAGTATATGAAACATTTTTGATTTGGAAAAAACTAGAATAAAGTGAACATTTTCTACAAACTGTGTATTTTTGGCGTATTTTAATGAGATTACTAATACTAAAAAGCTATCTACATTATGGGCAAGTTATTCCATGCTGAAATGTACAGTTCATGTTAAAAACGGCATTAACTTGAAACATTATGGAAATTTAACTACTTTTATTTCCCTGCATTCTTTTGAGAAAAGCACTATGTATGCCTCGGCGTAAATGGCAATTGCTTGTCTCGTATTAGTGAAGTGCCCGCCTACGGCTCGGCCTTCAAACTCATACTCGACCTGCAATTGCCTATTTCCCGGCATTTGCAATGATGTACTATTATTTATATAAGTAGGTTTGTGCAAACACTTTTGCACGTCAATTATTTTTTAAACTAGATGAGGTCGGCATTTCCTATCTGACTACTCTGAGAAGAAAGGCCGAAACAAACTCATAGGTCACAGTCTCTTTTAAAGTTCAGACATAATATTGGTCAGAGATCATGTGAAGATCATGTAGAATGATGTTTGAAATGGTCTTATGAGGAAAGAACCTCACAGATTGAGTGGACCTGTTCAGTCAGTGCACTCATTTATCAATACAGCTGCTCAACTCAGAATTTAAGGAGCTCAAAATTCGATAAACAATACCTAAGAAAAGACATTTGGGTAGGCAGCATAAATTACTCAAACTGCTAGATTATCATTAAATTAGCTGAGAGAAAAAAAATAGCAGGAATGGTGAAAGGCGTTGGTTTTATCTCATGAAGAAATCTTAGGGTGTCCATGGAAATCTAAACTGTGTCAGCCCAGAACTCAGTTTGGCACGCAGCATATGCAATGGGACGTTTATTAAAAATTTGTTAAATTGATTATTCTGTGACTATTATTTATAGTTTTTGAGATAGTATTATTAATATTCGTATGCAGTAACTGTGGACACAAAACTGTAATATCTAATTATTAGTGTCGTTATCAGAATACTTGTTGCTGTGACAGTAATTACGTAGCTTGGTAGAAAAAGAGCGAGTTTGTGAACTAAATTGTTTAGTAAATTAATTAAATCGCGGGCAAAGTTTTAAGGCTCTTAGAAAAGTAAACACTGACCGGACAGGGTCCACTTTGCAAACATTGTGGACTTTATCTACCCGTGTCATAACAATTTTAAATGTAAATAAAAATGTTTGGCATTTAATTTACTGCATTATAAACAATACAAACAACAACTCATGTACCTAATTGTTTAGACAAGCTATTGCAATAATTTGTTATTGTTAGCTCGTTAGTGAAATAGTTCAAATAGCTAATTAGAAAACTGGTAATTAGACCAACAATGTATTGGGTTGACTATTATAATTGCATTTATGTATTGTTGAATATTCTAAATGTTAAAAATAAGACAAGTGTGACCATTATTCAATTAGAAACCCTAAGAACTTTTTATCTTTAAAAAAACGAGGGGTATCGTGGGACATCCGGTTGGAACGAAGATCCTTTCGCTTTCGCAAGATCCTTTTTAGGGTTCCGTACCTCAAAAGGAAAAAACGGAACCCTTATAGAATCACTCGTGTGTCTGTCTGTCTGTTCGTATGTCACAGCCAATTTATTCCGAATCTAATGGACCGATTAAGTTGAAATTTGGTACACTTATGTATTTTTGTGACCCAAACACGAATGTGTAACGTAAATAAATGAATTTTGAATGTAGGGGTCACTTTTGGGGGCAAACAAGAAAATTAAAAAAATAAGTTACGCTAACAGTACCGTGTGACATATCAAATGAAAGGAATTATTGCGAGGATCTTAATTTTTTTTTTTTAATATATAATTTAAAAATAAACTTTTTTAAAGATATTTAAGAAATTCAATGAAAATTGACCATTCCCCCCTTATCTCCGAAACTACTGGACCAAAAATTTTGAAAAAAAATACATAGTATGGCTCTTTACTCATAGATTACAGGAAAACCTATAAGAAGTCTATGGTCTTAAAATAACACAGTAAATCTCTCAATATTGTGCGCACAAACTTACATTTCGTCGCTCGGCATCCAATAGACAGTGGCGGTACCTCCATAGAAGCCGAAAAGCCCGGCTTGCATTCAAAGATGAGCCCACAAAAAAAAAAAAATTACACCCGTAAACTTGTAAAGCAACCAAGTAATTCATTAATGTCGCAAGAATTGATAAGAATAATAACATTAAACTCCGCGCTGCACCGTATCAGCCGCGCGCTTTAGAAGCTACGATGCCAGGTTTACGTACTCAAAGAATAATATTTAAATTCCGCGCCGTTTTCATCACGCACGTTGCCAAACTATCTCGGATGCCGCAGTTGCGATCTCACTCTAACACTATAGCGTTAAGCAGGACGCGAGATCGCATCGATGAATGAAAACGTCAATTCTGTGGTACATTGCATTGCTTTCTCGCTCACACAAGGGGGCTTCCTATGAGGCTTCATACCTCTCATCTTTCGCATAGAAAATTGTTAACGTTGTTGGTACCATTAGTATGTACTCATTTCGCAAAATGTTCTAATTTTTAAGCCCGGCTTTTGATTTTTTATGAATGGAACGAATCGTGTATTTGATTATGAATAGTAGGAGTAAAGCAACTACCTATGTCGTTGCAAGACGCTGCGCAAGATCTGCGCAATACGTGATTTTCTATAGAATGATACAATTTTCAAGTTAGTTCAAATTTGTTTTGAGCGGCTATTGGCGCTTTTTTTTTGCTTTGATATTTTTTTCATTTTCTGTGAGTTTAAGTGTTGTGAATTGTGATTAGTTTTTGCTGTGATTATTATCTTTGTTTTGAAGTGATTAAAAAGTTTCTTATCATTAAAATAATTCGGAAACGCATGCAATTGTTCCTTGTGAAGGACTAAAGTGTGTGAAATTGTTACTCGGAAAGGTAATTTTATCATCAAAATGGGAATTCGGAAACTGTTCGTAAAGGTATTTAAATTGATTTTTCTGACAATAAGTAACTCTTTACTTCACCGTAACCAACCTCAAATTATTGTACCTAATTCTCGGAAAAAAAACATGTATTTTTGTCAGTCGAAGAATAGGTTGAAATGGCATTCGAATGTCTATTACACAAACTTATGTAAGTAGCTGGTGCCATGAAAGCATATGACTAGTGTTGTTTTTATGGCAATGTAGTTTTGGAAAACTACTGAAAAATAAACCATCCTATTATGTTTAAGTACATCTCATTGAGATCACAAAACAATAATGTTCGTATCGAAGAGATTCTTCATAGGTGTTTTGAAATAAAGATTAGAGTTGGCTATTGTCATTATGATTATGATAAATTATAAAATTTGGTTTAGGTAGGT
This sequence comes from Agrochola lychnidis, assembly GCA_963680765.1. NCBI lineage: Eukaryota > Metazoa > Arthropoda > Insecta > Lepidoptera > Noctuidae > Agrochola > Agrochola lychnidis. The sequence continues at coordinate 25,419,488 of OY796861.1, forward strand.
AATATCTCATGTTAACATTTTCAATCGACATTAAATTTTAAACTCATAAAATTATGCGTTCGACAATAGAACAACAAATCGATACTATGGGAGCCATCTAGTGGCTTTTGATTGAAAAATTTTGCATGAGACAAGCCAATATGAATTATGGTAAAAAGGTTCGACTAAGCAGTGTAATTACGCGCATTCGTGGCGATAGATGGCGCTTATGACAATTACGTGCCTGACATGTCATGACCTTTTCGCATTTGAAAGGTTTTCTAACCAAAATTATAATAATGTTGTACCATGAACAACATAAATGAAAATAAGTCAATCCCTCACTTGGCAGATTTTTTTTCGTAAAAAATCTGGCGGCTTGCCTTAATTTTGACCCCTAGGCACGCCACTGCCAATAGAACCATCTCTCTAGCTATTATAATATCAATATCAAAAGTGTTTGACAGTCTGCTTAATACACAAATAAATAAAACTGTAAATGCTAATGACAACCAATTCGGGTTTCGGCGTGGTTTGTCAACAGAAAGTGCAGTGTTGTGTCTTAAGCATACTGTCACATTCTATGCTTATACACAGCGTGGGACGCCGATTTATGCTGGCTTCCTCGACTTATTCAAGACTTTTGATCTGGTTGCTTATGACGTAGTGTGGAGAAAGATGGAGAAGGATAGGTTGCCAATGGAACTTTTTTTTTTTTTTTTTTTTTTTTTTTTTTTTTTTTATTATTATTTTTACGTCTTTGACATTTCTCGAGACCTTAGGGTCCCGGACCTTTGGAAGGCGTACGAGGGGCCGAAGCCAACTCGCAGAGGCCCCTTAGACGTTTTTAATGAAATGAGGTACCAACCGACGATTATCCCTGTTCGTACTATGCAAGTGCAGCCAAGGACAACCCCCGGTTGGTGTAGGACTATTGTAATTAAGGAAACAAAGATATTGGACTATGGGTTTGGGTGGCTAAAGTGGACTGATCACCTGAAACTATGGAAGGACTATGGCCCCTGCCTGATCAATGTTTTATATGCACACGGATAAAATGGCAGGGGGTGACTTGCACACTCATTAATGGGCCCCCGAAAACGGTCGCTAGCACAAAGTGTCGTAGCAACAAGGGGGCAACATGTCTTGAGGTGCTTGAGGAGTGGAGAGGTATTCCACGGCTTTCAGAACAATCCCAGAGCCCGGAAGATGGTCAAGATCCCTACGAGCACTTACTGAAATACTTCCTTCCTCCGAGCACGTTTGCTCTTGCGAATCTCCACTCAAGCCGGCCAATAAAGGCGAGAATGAGGTGGGAGCTCTGTCCCTCGTCAGTGCTCACTCCAACCGGCCAATTAAGGCAAGCCAGAGGTGAGGAACAAGATTTCTCCGGGGAGATAGGGTCCGTGGGGTCGCTACTGCCCAACAGCTCGCCACATGCTGCCCTGCGGGTTTTTGTATCTCTCTTGGTCTGGCTCCTCATCCTAGACCTGTTCCGGCAAAATAAACTACCGGCACAGACCCAGAATTCGGAGCGCGCAAGCCCCACCACGACGTCAACGTAGAGATACGGCGGTGGGGTTATTATTATTATTTATTGCAATCTATCAATCTTGCAGATATTCAGCAATATGTGTAAGACTTTATATGATTAAAGGGCTTGCACGAAAGCCGTCCAGTGACTGCTCCGTTTATTCTTGTGCCTCTCAGAGAAGAAGGTCTTGAGGAAGCTTTCTTTTCAGTCTACGAGCAACTGTTTGGGTGTTCATTAGATTGACTGCCAGCATATTTGGATGATTAGTGATTCGCTTCTTGTACGCTTTTGTCCTTTCCGAGATTTCTTCTATAACAGTTTTGCAGCAGAGGTCGTGATGGAGTCTAATGGAACTTAAAAACATTTTTAAATATTAGTACTTATGGTAACCAGATCAATAGTGTACGATGGGCTGGAACTTTTTCCAGGTCATACAGGTTGAAATGCGGGGTGAGGCAGGATTGGCGAGCTCAGCAGCACTAGAGTGGGTTGCTATATAGATGGTATTTGTGTAAATAATATTAGCTTTGCAGAGGATATGGTGCTTCTGAGCGCATCAATCTGTGGTCTCAGAAAGTTGGTCGCCAAATGTGAGCAGTATGCCAAAATACATGATTTGATGTATAATAAGTCGGAGATTATGGTCTGTGAGGCTGGAGGTAGACCGGGTTCCACCTGTATTACTCAATTTTTTTTAACGAAAATCAGATTTATGTTTTATTTCATTCTACACGTTCAAATAAGTGATCCTGCAATTAAAAAAAAAAAACGTGTGGCACTCGGGGACTGCCGCGGTAAAGCTATTGCATAGCATTTGTAACCTCCATACTTCCTATTTGTCAACGCTACACTTGGGATGATGACGTGATGACATAAAACAAAAATTACGTTCCCATGACAACATCACGTTGTCATGGGAACCGTCATTACATGGTAGGCGGAGTGGGGGGTGTTAGGTTTTATTTTCGTTACGGTTTTATTTTCGTTACGGAATTTCTTGATTCGGTCGCCGCGCTCAAAGCCCGCGATTACACATTCGCGGTATTGGATGCCGAGCGACGATTTGCAATTGGAATAAATGTTAAGTTTGTTCTTGAGATAAATAAATTCATCTCAACTACGGAACCCTTAATTGTGCGTAGTCCGACACGCACTTGGCCGGTTTTTTGGTACGTAACAAAAATGTCGTGACGGTCAAAATGTTACCTACACTTTTTCAGTCTAGCTCTCATTCGCCAAGTATGCAGAGTATAACGTGCGATAAGAAATTTCGTTCCAAAAACACAATTAGAGAAATGCAGGCAACAAGGTAGAAAAGTTTAACATACCTTAGGCATAAGAAAAATAGTTTAAGTTTTAAGCTGTTACCTACGCGCAGCACAGCCTAAGTAGATGGCCTAGGCTGTGCTGTGGTCAACCTTACAGACCACTTTTAGGACTCTAAGTTAAAAATCAAATCTGATGCAACATAATATAAACAACAGCCATCTTTGAACAAACTTCTTAAAATAATCACGTCTTAAATTCCAAGTCATTGATAGCATTTGCGCCTACACACTAAAAAGTGATAGCAATTCAGAAAATTATATTAATGATACGAAGAATCATGAATGGCAGGTATATTACTTTGACTGATAAAATTGATAGGAGCTGTCTATCGTTTGAGACTTCAAAATTACCTCGACTCTTGACCTTTCTGTAATAAGAACAAAAATATTTTTTGGTAGACATTTTAGATAAAAGGATGGAGGAGATAAACGGTGAATAAAAGAAGGAAGTTTCTTAAGCTATTAAAATGGGTATGGTATTAATTATGAATTTGGATTTCGAAATAATACAACAAATAGCTTGTAACCAACATAAAGAAAATAAATGTAATTCCGTCATATTAAATTTACAAATTCTTTTGTAAGTAGGTTGTTATTATTCCGGGAGGTCCTGTTTGAACTTGTTATTTTCTTTGTTAATTAGTGACAAAGTTTTGGGGTCCACTTGAAGGGTGCGGTGGGGGGTGGGGGGTAGTAATCTTGGACTTATTACTGGTTTGGGAAATTTGCTGGGTAGTCCGTTTTGTAAACGAGGAATTAATCGTGCTGGGCTTGAAGTATTTATTAATGATAAGGCTGTCAAAAGGACGGCGAAAGATTGTAATTAATCAGAACCTACCTATCTAGTAAAATTTGGCTAAACATTTTAGTGAGTATGAACCCTCTGACTCTCCGCAAACTACACACCTTGGAACGTTTTTAAAATATATTTTTTATATATTATTAAACAACATTATAATCCCTGCTATGACTTCTATGCAAACTGTCAATCCCTCGGTTCTTGCAAATGGGCATACAGGCGTCAGAAACCACTTGAAGCTTCCAAACCAACTTTCTTGATCCTAAGTTCCCCAATTAACCAAAGTTTTGGTCCTTATTTTCATTTGCATATTTTCTTTTTCCAGTTCTTCGCGTGGCCCCACAGCGTGCAGGCGGTCATTCTGTCCTCCTTCTTCTGGGGGTATGTGATCCTGCAAGTGCCAGCCGGAATGCTAGCTAGAAGGTTCGGTGGCAAGTTACTGTTCACTATATCAGTGTCCGTCAATTCGCTGCTGTCGTTGTTGCTCCCTGTTGGGGCTGTTTGGGTGAGCTCAATTGTTTTTATTTGAAAGGTGGTGTATAACTGCTACTGAACAATTATGATCCAAGTACTATAGAATTATTATTCTGCTTTTTGTCGACTCGTGCAATAGAATTTTAATATTTAAGTTTTAGCGGTCGTCTTGAATAAAACTCCTTTAAAGTGATCTTTAACTTTTCGAGACCAGCAATAAATAATAATAATACATATTATATTTATTTCTCATTAGTATCAGTAAGTTGATACGTTATAGCAACTTTGAGCCGTTTTAGAATATCTGTTATTTGTTGCTATTGAAGACACAAAGGCGCAATACTCGTTAGCGACGATAAATTTTTTTCTTCATTTTTATGAAGACCTTCCTCTTGGCAATTAAAATACATAACATTTCGACTAAACATGCCTATTTCCAGGGTGGTTGGCGACTAGTCTGCACCTGTCGAGTGCTACAGGGTCTAACACAAGCTTTCATCTACCCGAGCACGCACCACCTCGTCAGCCAGTGGATGCCGCTGCAGGAGAAAGGATTCCTCACCACCTTTGTATATGCTGGTAAAACAAGAACTAGAATTAATTACAAAATAATATAAACTCAGTACGTAAACCTTATAAGACAAACGCTTATACTGCCTCAACGAACCGCTACGCATGGCATTCCAATACAACAAACCCTATCCATTCCGCCTGTAGTGAGCGATGGTTCATGCAGTATTAATGTACGAAAATGATCAAAAAGGGCTTATGAGTTGCAGTGCGGCTCACCCTCATGTGTCTGTTGATCGCTTATTATACTAATTTTCAAAATTAACATCCAGTTACTTGGAAATTAATCCTCTTTTGTTGTTTATTTGGGTACTTTTGCCTTTTGTTGGGCAAAGCTTATTAATTAGACCTTAAGTGAAGACTCTTAATTACTTTTACTTTGACTGGTCCTCTAATCAAACTAGAACAAAACTTAGTTTAAGCCGTGTCAAAGGTTTAACAAGAGCACCTACATGTTGCTACTTATAATTTGTAGCACTCTACAACTCGCAATAAATTCACCAGCAGGTACAGTTGCATCGCATTATTCTGTAAGGCAAGTGCAGACGACAGACTTTGTCGACGACACGACGGCCAAAAATTTGCATAATTTCGCGGTGTGAAGGAAGAGATTTTTCGACGAATGAACTGGTTTGCCCATTGACAGGCTTTTTGCGCGATTAAGTTTCCGGTGCCCTGATGAAGTTTATCAGGTCTGCATATTTTAAAGTGAAACGTTTATAACATCGTCTCAAACTTTTTCGTCTGTGTGTTGCATGTCACATGACGGTCAGCCGTGGAGTAGGGATGAAGTGGAAGGCGCTCGTCAGAGCAGCCAAGGCCAATATGGCGGCGCCTATAGTTCGCTTAAAAGTTTCACTTTTACCGTAGTTTCATAAAACCACACAATCTTTTTTTTTGTTAAGGTCATCAATGCTATAATGGTACGTGGTAGACAACCGCCCGATCTCGGTTAATTCAAACCTGTGTTTCAGGCCATCACGTTGCATTTCAATTAAATTGGGACACTTAAATTTAAAGTTATACTGATGTTTATTATTTTATGTTTGTACAATGCAATGTAGTGGCGTCCAACTTTGGATTAAAATAATCCCACAGACTTCGCGCATTGCAGACTTGATCGCATATAAAATCTATCATCTGCGTTGACCCTTAGCAAGTTGAACAACAGAACGCATTACACTTGGTTCCCGAGTTAAAGCTCGCGTAGTCGGACGCTTGTGAGTCAAAGAGCTACGTTTCATTTAAATGAAATATGACGACATATTTATATGAATGGAGAAATTAATATAGTTTTGATTTTGCGTCATTTTATTTTTCGGTCGCTTTTAATTTTTCTGGCAGACATCTCTAAGACATAAAGGAACATAAGTGCAATCAGCTGTTTGATCTTTTGGTTAAGCTGCTTAGTTTAATTTATTTTAAATTATCAAGGCAAAAGCGTTTTTACTTACCATTGTTTATCCCCAATGACTACTTAAGATAAATCCTTCTCAATAAAAATAGTATTGCTTATCAGTCCACTATATAAAATTAGTGCAGAGGAAATGGATGCTATTTAAATTGCTGAAACTCTACAAACAACTTCTGCAATTATTCACTTTTTCATTCAATTACCTACTCGTTTTCCATTCTACTTAATTGTTCCAAAAATAAAGAATAACGAATGAACACGAAACACAAAACAAATTGGTACCCATTCAATTAAAAGGTCAGTAATTAAAAGGACTTAAATGACTTATGTTTATCTTTCAGGAGGGCAATTGGGCATAGCTCTACAGTTACTGGCGTCAGGATTTCTGGCCACGTCGTGGGGTTGGCAGGCTATATTCTACGCTAATGGGACCCTGGGAGCTATATGGGCACTCATTTACATGATCTTTGGAGCTGATTCTCCAGAAACATCAAGATTCATTTCAAAAGAAGAAGTCTTGTATATTCAGACTTCTTTGGGAAGAATTGGGGAACAGAAGGTAAGGACACATTTATTATGAAACTTATTTTAATGGTTAGATTATTAACAACCAGATATTTAAGGTTTAAATACTTCATTCTCAAAAAAGACAAAAGAGCCACACACATGAGAACATAGTATAATAAACTTATTCTAGGTAACGGTCACCGAAACAATATGGCTTAAAATTATTTTGTTTTCTTAACTGGTTGGGTTACATGTTCAACGGTTCTATTTCTCTGTAGTACATACCTAGGCTAGTAACATTGTTAGTTAGTAGTTTTAATTATATCATTCAATTGTTTTGACTTAAGACCGATGAAAGAGCTTATAATTTTTATATAGGATGGTAAATTACTCCTTCAGTTATATTATTTTTAGCATAATTTGTACGTGTCTTAGGCGGGACAAGTAAGCTGGGTCGACGAAGACTGCGTTTACATATTTGAGATTTGTTTCCATCTATTATTTTTCTAATCAAGATACAAGTGTTATACATTATAGAGTTGTCTGATATTAAGTTATGTTTCTTTAAAAAAAAGTACGTTGCGTTGGTGCCAAGTATGGGTAGCGAAACAGTGTTTTTATAATCCTATTCCACATTCAATGCTGTTCCTGTAGCTTTGTTTTACCGGTGCAGGTGCTACCCCAGATTTCTATGAGATATAATAAATGTGATTTGACATTAGATTTGATATAACATTGCTATTAGAGCCAGTTCAAGGAAAAACTATAGCTGATAAATGAAACCATTTAAAATATTATTTAATGTTTCAACTTTACTCGAAAATCTTAAATAATATACAGATTATTTATTTTGTTAGTTGCATTTTGTTAGGCAACCAATAGTTTATAAATCCAGCCTACTGTCATGCTTATTAAAGGCATATTGACGTTTTATTATATTTTTCTGTTTGCAGAGGTACCCAACACCCTGGCTGAAGATAATGACGTCACTGCCATTCTGGGCGGTGATAGTGGCCCACTGTGGACAGAATTGGGGCTTCTTCACGCTCATGACTGAAATGCCCACCTACATGTCAAAAGTGCTCAATGTTAATCTTAACAATGTAAGTTATTTTTGATTTTATTTTTATTAATAATAATCCATCATCATCAGCTTATAACAGTCCACTTCTGGAAAAAGACCTATCCAATTGTATACCATTTATATCGATCCTCGGTCACTCTCATCCAGCTACTACGAGTTACACTGTGAAGGAGTCTCTTGTACCTTATGATTTAATTGATAGTGATTTGTCTTTACTCCTTGTGATTTAATTGATAATGATTTTAAGTATTTAATTTATAAACTTTGACTTTTATATTAACTTTGGCATGTTTGCTTCAGAATGGTATTCTCTCGTCTCTGCCCTACCTCTCTATGTATTTGCTCAGTTTCGTCATGGGCACCATGACAGATGTCATTATCGGAAAAAAGTGGCTCAGTGTTTCCAACACCAGGAAATTCTTTAATACTATAGGTGAGTTTTACTTTACAATCTTTTCGGTCCTATTTTGTGTTGTGATAAGTACACTTTCAAATTTACCTGATGTTCTTTCTCAAATGTAATACCTATTTCTATTCACATTGAATGCGGCTACTTAATCTACTCTATATTTAATTTTTCAGGTCTATGGGGCCCAGCAATAGCGTTAATAGGCTTATCGTATTGTCCTGAAGGCAACAAGGTGTATGCCGTGGTCATGCTCACCGTAGCTGTGGGAATCAATGCTGGACAATACACTGGATATATGGTAAGACATTTATATATAAAGTAATGGATTTATGTATATAGGAAATTGATAAACTCCAACACCGTTTGACTGAATACGATGAAAGTTGGTATATATGCCGTGGGCAAAAGCTAAAAAATTATAAAAGTTATTCGATCATCATTTGCCTAGCCTTTTCCCAAGTATGTTGGGGTCGGCTTCCAGTCTTACTGGATGCAGCTGAATACCAGTATTTTACATGGAGCGACTGCCTATCTGACCTCCACAATCCAATTACGTACTGGGTAACACAATACTTCTTGGTAAGACTGGTTGTCAGACTTAAAAAAAAGTAAAAGTATAAAAGAAATACTCACAACTTATAAAAGTTATTCATATGATTGCAAAAATATAACTTATGTGAAAGAAAGAAAGAAAGAAAGAAATCATTTATTTGCTGATAATGTAGGTATACATATAAGTTGGAATATTTATTAAGTGTCCCGATACATTTTACCTTACGGCATGCGAAATACTTAAATGTTAATTATGTGAAAAAAAGAACAGAGTGCTTATTAAGTGACTCAAAATAGCCAACAACATGAATGGAGACCCAAATAACCCACGGAATAATCCCATTGAAAAATATAATGAGATAATTTTTTTTCATTATAATTAATTAGCTCATCCACTTTATTTGATGCGTCATCGCCACATTCAAAACGCCATCGAAACAGATTTGATTCGTTAACACAATCTTGCTAGCTTGCAACAACCTGAAGCGTTGATTAATGAAATGCATCAAGTTTCAGCGCTCAAGTCATACATCATCCGGAAATGTTGTGAAGTGAAAAGCAGAGTGGGGATAACATGGAAAGATAAATGACTCATCTTTGTATTAGACGATAAATATACACTAGTCAACGTAAATGGTCGCGAAGCTTCCTGGGGATATCCTTCATTCATAGTTTAACTGCAATTTGTACAAGTTATATTTAAGAACTTTACCGGTAGGTAATTTGCAATTTTTTTTAAGCAGACAAGGTTGCAAATGAAAAAAATTTTGAAACAAATCAAGGAACTAGCGCAATTTTAACCAGACTCCAACTTTATTTGAATGCTGAACTAATTAAATAATTATAGTACTGGCCACAAGACAGGTCATTGTGGTACACTTAAAAAGTTTAACTAATTATCAGCCAGAAGTTGTAGAATGTTAAGTTCTCTTAAGTTTTACAAGAAAGTTTCTCCGTGAGAAGATTTGATTCCGGGTGGTTCGTATTTTTAAATTGCGTTTGGGTTCGGTTTGTATAATATTTTTAGATGGGAAAGGGTATGCGGCTGGTACGAAATAACAAAGATTTAAAATATATTGCGCACAATATGTGATTTACTGTACAACATTTGAGCTTGATTCCTTAGAAAATAATTATTATTGTAGTTCCTATATTTCAAGACATAAACTTCAAACCTCTAATACTTCAAGAGTCTAAATGACTTTTAATATTTGTATGTTTTATCTTCCAGTTGGTCCACATCGACCTGGCTCCAAACTTCAGCGCATGTCTGATGGGCATCACCAACTTCTTGGCCAACATCATCTCCATCATCGCCCCTCTCGTTTGCGGGTTTATCGTCCACGATGAGGTAGCTAATTATAATCTTATATTCTTTTGCTTTCCATACCTAAGTTAAGTTAAACCGTTTTACTCTATAATACTGTTAATTTCAATTCTTTGTTTACTCTAAAGTTCTGGTCTTTTGGCTCAGGTGTTATAAATTCATTGCCATTGTGACTTTACAAAATAAGTTAAGAAGCACAATTTTATTTTGAACAGCATCAATTTACAACATTGTTTTTAATTAAATTAACGTAGCGTTAAAAGTTATAGATAGTTTAACATTTCTCACTTTAGTTGAACAGTGATCTAAAGTAGGTAATATGAAGATAATTTCCTACAAACTAATATTAATATTTCTTACAGACGAAGCCTTCGGAATGGCGCAAAGTATTCTTCATAGCCTCAGGAGTGTACTTCTTCACAAACTTGTTCTTTGTGCTGTTCAGTACATCTGTGAAGCAGCCCTGGAACGAGCCTAAAGAGATTGATGTTGGTAAGCAAAATAAAACTTTATCTCCCTTGTTATAAGTTTGAGTCTTCCTTGAGTGCGGAAATTAATTAGATTTTTAATATTTCCAGAAATGAAAGCTGCCGAAATTAAAGAACCTGAAAAGTCGAAGTTGGAAGCGAAATGGAGTCGACGTTGAGTGATATTTGTTTATTTGTATTTATGTACCTGAATTAAGTTTGATGTAATGTTGATGTAAATAAAAAGTCATATTAAGTTTTATTTTAGTAAGTTTGAATAATTGTTTTCCTACAAAACTTTACAGGTGATCCTACCAGATTATATATCATGCCCTTTTCTAACTGAATTCGTTAAAAAGATTTTTTTTCTAGCTGCTCTTTGCAATGCTAGTCACGGGTTCTGGCAGATCAAACACTCCTTTTCAAAACTTCAAAAAACTTGAAATCAAGACACGTTTCCTTGGCACAAGGGTCTCAAATGAGTTCATCATTCATTCATCCCATGATGACCTTTTCCGTACCCCGCAAGATGGCTTTTGTCCTTCCTCACTACAATCATGTTGGTTTCCATACATAGTTTATGTGTACTTGATACGATGGGCTACGCTACCAACAATGTATAGGCATGATGAGTTATACATTTCTATGCACAATTCGTTATGCTAGGGTAAGATGCTACCAAGAATAACTGATAGGGTTTGGATACTTCTAAAAAGAGAGTCTAAATTCTCCCGTAAAAATATTGGTTTTATTTTTGTAAATAGACTTTAAAAGTTTATTTACAAAAATATTATTTCTTTCAAACATTGAATCAAATAAGGCTACAATTAAGTATTCTATTTCCCAAACAAAAAATCTGTTCCTTCTAATTCAATCTACAGTCGTCCAATTAACAAAAAACAATAATTCCGCTTGAACCCAAACGACAAAACGCTTCAATTAAGTATTGTATTTCTAGTATTACGAGTACTAAACCATCTCAGTACATCAATTCGGAAGCTTCATTCATCAGTTCAGAGAAAAGATTGAAAAGCTATTTGAACAACCTTGACTCGACCTCATTCGATTTTCACTTAAAAGGTCAATCTTCAAGTTCATTTGCATTTCAATTGGAAATCATTCACGTGTTGCTAAAAACTGTTAAGAGTGATCTTTCATTAGTTTTTTTTTTAGTAAGACTAGCTTTTGTGATAAGGTGCATAAAACTGAAATGAAGATTCCTGTTTTTATCATTTCAGTTTAGCAGTCTAGAGTTAAGACATCAATATTAATTTGCTTTGTTTGTTACGTTACCTAATTTAAATAAGATTCACTATTTGACCTATAACGTCCGAAACGTAACTTTAACGTCCCAAACACCTTATAAAAAACTCAACTGCATCGTTCCTTAACCAATACTTCCTTTCATATTTTATTGCCGTATCACAAACGTGCGGACTACACGATTCATCTCAAAGGTTTCCGTCACACGTTCAGCGTCCAACACTAGACCAGACCATCGCTTCAAAATTCACATGGCCATTACTACTTGTCCTCAAGTCTACGTGTCAAGACTTCGAGTGATACTGGCCTAATATGTTACGTGGTAAGAATGCGAGATCGGTGTGAGTCATAACCTTATGGTGACCTTTTCCGTGAGTATTGAACCCAGAGTACATGCCACGTCGCGTCGTCCCGGTATACTTAGGTGCTCTTTGGATGCAAGGATGGGATCCCGGAGAATTATTTAGTGCTGTGCGGATAAGGATGCGTTTGGGATTAAAATGTTCGTGCTGGGCTTCGTCAAAGGATTTGAATTTTGTGATACAAAAATGTATGATATTGTTGGATGCTTAACATCTTTTCACGACAGTTTTAAAAGAAAATACTTATTATGTCTAGTAGCAAAGTACTTAAGTCTCTTAAAACAAACATTTTTATTCGAGACACATCGTGGCTCAGTTTGCTTACCACTTTACTGCAATTGCTTCACAAACAGCTGACTGCGCTCTATTACAAGATTTTCCAAGATCAAAGAGCGAACGAAAACAATAGTAAACTAGTTGAAAAATAACAATTTAAAGCACTTTAGATGGCAAAAATACAAACTTTATTTCTTTAATTTATTTTAGAACCATTCAAGCTATTGGTTTATTTTCAAACGATAATTAGCAGAATCCTCAAACAGATTGTATTTAATATTCTAAAAGTTGTTTGTAAAAATCCGAAACAAAATTCAAACTTCAATTTCTAAAAGTTACTGATGTCTAGCAAAAAGTTTAGAAACAAGTTACAAAAAATCTAAAATGTAAAAGAGGTAAACTTAGTCCGATGAAGTTTTTTTAGTTGTAAAAGCTGACGAACAGTTTAATTGAAAATAAAACACGAATTGATGAAGTCGTTTAGTGGCTCTACTCTGAATATAATTAACGCGAGTTTGATACTCCAAAGAGTTAACAAAGTCCATTCAGGTACTGATTGTTGCCCTTTTTTATTCTTTGAGATGGGTTCTTGGTTTTACTTTATTTTGTGTGAAAATAATTCTGCACCCGAAAAAAAAAAAGAAGCATTTAATTTTTTTTCTAGATTTGAGTTATATATATTGCCGGAATCAGTACCGGATTAATTCACATTACAATATAGCCTATTAGCTAATAAGTCATTTAAATGTAACGTAAACTGCTACGTAGATAACTATAAAATTAAGAAATTGTCCATTAACGTCTTTCTTGTTCACTTCATGTTACGGGGAAGACACTTAATTCACGTGTTCTTTAAAATAGCCAGCACCTGCACTGCAGTTTAAGTTAACTCACACAGACTGTACTCACTTAACTCAAAAGGTTTTATCCTTTTTTCTTTTCTTTTCTCCACACTAATTCAGTGTGGTCAAGGAATTGGATCCCCTGGACATACACGTGATGATGAAATCAGTGTCCATGAGTTTTGGCAATTTTTATCACTATCTTTACGACATAGTATTCATACATAAAATGCTAAAGTGCAATGCCATAGTTTATAAAATCTCTAGCCACAATACACCCAGTATATCAATGTTCAAATTCAATTTCGGTATAACTTACAACACAATTCTGCGGTGCTGGTACTTTGCAGTGTCTTGTAAATCAACCAAGTTATTATTGGGTGCAATTCTGGGGTAAATTGAATATCTTCGGAGCTGGTGCGCAAACTGGCAGGCTAGTTTATATCAGACACCTCTGGTGCTCGAATTGGCAGGCTAATTTAAATCGGGCACCTCTATACCAATCTCTCAGATTGCATATAATATGCAATGTTCCGAGAGGCGAAATCACAATACATTAGAGACTGCAATGTGAATGGAAGCCATTGTACCGCTTTCTAACATAAAGATATTGGGTCCTAGTTAACACAATTTCAGTGAAATTGTTTTGTGTTTTAACAAAATATGGAATAAATTAGAAATAGAAATAGAAATCATTTATTTGCCAATAATGTAGGTATACATATATGATACATATATGAAAAAAAAAAACAAAACATAAACAATCATAAAAAGAAAAAAATATAAAGAAAACAAAAAAATGATTCCATTTACTAAGTAAAATTACTATTCTTTGTTAAAAATACTTATATAACATCTAAATTCCAACAATATGAAACCATACCACCATACCAATCATCAATAAAATAAGATACCCATCTGAGTTCCATCTGCAGAGTAGATCTAAGTAAAAAAAAAAAAACGTGTGGCACTCGGAGACTGCCGCGGTAAAGCTATATTGCATAGCATTTATAACCTCCATACTTCCTATTTGTCAACGCTACACTAGGGATGATGACGTGATGATATAAAACAATAATTACGTCATTACATGGTAGGCGGAATGGGGGTGTTAGGTTTTATTTTCGTTACGTTACGGAATTTCTTGATTCGGTCGCCACGCTTAAAGCCCGCGATAAAAGCTATGCAATAGCTTAAAAACATTTTAATTAATATTGAATTTGATATTTCCACTGTCCAAATCGTCCTCCTCTCTGCAGTAATGGGATTGTGCAAACAGATTAATAATTGATTTTCATAATAATTAGGTTTGACCATTACTTAAGAAAATCAGTTTTTATTTATTTTACTTTGACCATTGGATAGGGACACTAATTTACTTATTTGGTAGGTGTTTACAGGGCAGATAAGAATGGAAACGCTGGAAGGGCACGCCCTAGAAGGATATAATACCTTCCTTATTGGTAATGTTCTTCAGGAAGGTCAGGTGCAACGCAGCGTGCGTGTATGACCAGCTGATGTATGAACGTAAACGAACCAAAAGGAGTATGTAAGGATCGTAACAGGTGACGCCTATGAAAAATTATTTTACAGCATAAAAGAATTTATGACGGGAAACATTTTGTAATGTAAATATTTGTATGTCAAGTTAAAAGCAAAACAATGTATGCTCTATAATGTTTTTTTGAAGCAACTTTATACACCATGTTTTATGCAAATATTTGTATGTCTATTTCTAATACGTTTAAGCTTTGACACATTTTCACGAGATGTTCTTTAGTCTATACATTTACAGGAATGAAATTTTCTGCTTCGTGACTTTGGAACATAAAATTTTATTGTAACACAAAGAGTATGTGCTCTCTACGGCAATCCTTTTAAAAGCAATCCAAAATATGAAATTGAAATTGGAAAATGGATCCCGATAGAAATTGCGTGGATGGAACCTTTTATGATATTACACAGGCCATTTTATTTAAATTATATTATAATTTAAATAGGCTTCCGATAACGATAAAACAGGTTTCATAAACAAAAAGCTTTTATTAAATTATGCTATTTTCATGAAAACAGTTCACAAAATTTCGGGTTTCGTAAACCCATTATTTTCCAAGAACCTTTTTGCTATGCACCTAAGTCACATCTGGAGGTCCCCTTCACACCTTATTAGTAGTTGACCGTAAGGGCCCTCATAAAGAACGCATGTAATTTTCATAAAATATCGCTAACGACTTTAGGGACTGTGTCGTAAAAAGTATTTTAGATAAATAAAATCACCCCATGGGAAATTTGGTGAGATTGCATTGGTTTTAATTCATTGACTTCTGATTTTTTAAAGAAATATCTCGCAAAGAAATATTTCACTGCGATGATATTCTCAAATACGTTACCCCACACGAATATTATGCTGTAACAGTTATCAATCAAAAGGTTAATTTGCTGGAGGTAGACCTTTACAAGCTATGTGGATGATGGAAATTGGAATGATGCCATAACATTGGAAAATAGCGCGATTACATCAACTAATCAAAGTGTAGAATAATTTAAATGCCGTAAAGTGACGCATAAGGACATAATACGAGCAGTGACAAACATGCTAATCATTGTACAAGACAGCATATCAAGTTAAGTATTGTGATCACATCAATGTTAGTCTAGGTGTAAATAGAAATTAAATGGGTTTAAAGTTATAGTAGAATAAAACGGGCAATGGGTCCGCCCCAAAACAAAGCTTTACTCAAATGAACCACATTGACTTATTGAGTGGTTGATCGTAGACCCAAGTTTTAGTGCGCGTGGTTTATTACCGACCCAACTAATTTGACAGATTAGATGATGACTGTGATTTCGCTCTATTAGTTACTAAATTACTAGCAATTAGATTAATTCAAGAAAACTGAAAGTTGTGACTTTGCTACTTAGATCTATTCCTAAAACACAGATAAACAAATGAAATTGAAACCTGAAAACACAATAGTAAGGCACTTCCATAAATCACGTGACTCGGAGAGCGCTCAGCAGAAATCTGTTCGCCCACAAAATATATATGGCCGCGCCCGAACATGGGAACCCACTTATTGTATTTAATGATAGAAGTAATTTATGCTCTGAAGCAATTGTTTCCTTACGCAATGTTAGTATTCAAATAAAAAGCTGAAATAAACCACATTTTTAAGGAAGAACAGACCCGGTGATCCTTGTTTTGGGTCCTTCATCATCATCATCATCAGCCTAAAAATGTTCCCACTGTTGGGACACAGGCCTCCTCTCTGTGAGAGGGATTGGGCCGTAATCCACCACGCGGGCCCAGTGCGGATTGGTAGATATCACATGTCTTCGAATTTTCGGTTCTAGGACATACCGGTTTCCTCACGATGTTTTCCTTCACCGTTTTGAGAGCAATGGTGATGAAATAATTTACACAAAGTAAAGCGCCTGCCTGGGTTCGAACCTACGACCTACAACTCGTAAGTCACGGCCGTTACCACTGGGCCACCACTGCTCTCCTTTTTTGGGTTCTTAGACCACATAAATAAATTCAGCAATACAAAATGGATTTATAAATCGTGATTTTTAATTAATTTATTTAACAATTTAAGTATTCACATTTAAACAGGCAAGAAAAAAACGGAAACATACGTACAAAGGTGATGCTTATTTCTAAAGAAACCTCTTCACGCATACCTGCGATAGAAAAGTAGATAAAAAGAGATCTAGACCCTGTGTAGAAGAGAATGAAATTCAAACTTTTGTAACAATTAGGTACTAGTTTTAAATATATAGATAGTTGAACTAACAACAACTGAATCTGCCCAAAATGAAGACATACTTCAATTAGTGAGAAAATCGAGACCTAACACTTATCCTGGACAATAGTGGACAATCTATCTAAGGATAACTACGTTTACTGAAAGATCATGTCTTAGAACCCCACAAATTCAGTGAAGTGACAAACTACAGACAATAGATTATACAGAATATTAGGCTATCAATCAATAGACAATCATACTAATTGGAATAACGCAGTGATTGCCCCGAGCTATTACATGCCAGCAGTTGTTGCTAGCTTGATCGATGACGTCATGCGTATGAAGATGTATATTGTAAGCAGGGATAGTTGCTTTGTTGTTTTTGGTATAAGAAAACAGAAACAAGCTTCTATGCGTGGTGTTTCTAGCCCAACTCAAGAGGAACGCCTTGGAACGGATAAAAAGCTTCAACTTTCTGGCTAAGTAACAGACTTCTTCACGGTAAATTAAAAAATGCTTGTAGGTAAATGATTTAATTAATAAAATGCATTGATTTTGAAACTGAAAGTTAGATCATAAAGCTCCAATATTATTGATAAAAATCAAACAACATCTCTCGGAAACTTCTATAAAAGAGAACCGCTTTTTTCCGAAGATACGGCTGAGGTAAAAATTCTATGCAAACATAAAAACTTTAATACGAGCACGTCATCATTGGATACAGACATAAAGTTCTATTTCATAAATATCACGCCACAAAGCCACATTTTTTTCTAGCACAAAATGTATGCAACAGGTACCTTAGGGATGGTCAACCCGTAAAACAAACTGAAAAAGAAAAGAAAAAAAGAAAGAGAAATTGTTTATTCTGCACAAAATAAACGCAAATTATACAAAAAAATACATAAATCATAAAATATACATCCACCAAAACCCAAAAGACTCGTATTCAGAATCGAAAACTAATAAAAAGTTCGACAAATTTTGTCTATTGCCCATGTCAAGGCCAGATACCAAAGACAATTTACTGATCACACTGTTTGTAAAACAGGACGAAACAAATGAAATAAAATGTTAGTAAGGTTGTTAGTAAATAAAAAAACCGGCAAAGTGCGTGTTGGACCACGCACAATGAAGGGTTCCGGAGTTAGGATGAATTTATTCCAAAAACAAACTTAACTTTGTCTCCCATACGGGATGTATGGGAAAACATGTTTTTGCAACTGCAAATATAAGTTGGTCAATTATTACTCGTTAACTTGTAGAGCCTACATAGCTGTGATAGTTTTCTTTTTAATTTCGTTAAATACGTAAACTACTGTTATGATTTTTTTCACACATCCAAAACCAACCATTTAGCTGGCAGCGGGGAGGGATACTTGACTCTAACAAAAATTAGCACTTTAAAGCTTAATATTTCGCAAACGGGTCCCTGAATCCAAAAATGGTTTTCACATACTCAATGCTTTTAAAGGACCTTTCAAATGATACCCCACACCATGAAATAGAAAAAAAAAACATCTCCACTTTACGTGTAGGGGAGGTAACTACCATAAAAAATCATAATTTTGTTTTACCACTTTGTCGGCGTAATTAATATGTAAATATTATTAGGCGTTATATATGCCAAATTACAGCTTTCTAGTACTAAGAGTCTCGGAGCTTGGCCGCGGACAGATAGACAGACGGACATGACGAAACTATAAGGGTTCCTTGTTTACTACGGAACCCTAAAAACATAACAATACTATAAAATGTATACGGCAAGACCATTAAAGTTCTTTTCTTGACCTTAATCCTGAATCAGCGCCAAGCTTCCACCAAAAGTCATAACACCACTTCAACACTTTAATAAAACCTTCCTACCATTGCGATTTGTCTAAAGAAAAATAAAATATGTCACGGTCTTAATTCTGCACGTGATGGCCCTGGGGGATAGAAGGCGAAGTGTCACGCCACTAACCAAGATCTCCGTGACAGAACTGTTTTATGTTTTCTCTCGTGCGTAACGTCTTTTCTAATTCCCAGTTGACAGTGGGATTTCTATTAGGTACTTGAAATAGGTATCTGAAACGGTAAAAGGTAAAATGCCTTTCATAGTAATTGTAAAGACTGAGATAGACCGACAAACATCCACGATATGTCGAGGTCACTACGCTTTAAAAAATCTACATTAAGTATGTTTGTGCTGCTAAACCTTTTTATTTTATTATATGCTATATAAAGGGAACAAAGGTGGAATTAATGGTTTAAGTAATCTCTACCGACCAACCAAGAGTGATACAAAGATAACATGGCAGGTGCTATGTTTGAGTGTAGGAAATAGAACATATATAAAGATATTACTATTTTATTTGAAAACATTATTTATCTTGTTTATCATGTTATCACAATTCAATCAGAGCTACATACCAGTGAATGTAAATCACAGTCTAGCTTAATAATCCAGAGGACATATTTTTCAAGAGGTGACAATCATGTGCTTATCAGTACTTACCTACCATGTTTCATCATCATGACAGACAAAAACTAGACCACAATAATACGAAAGCTAGTATTCGGGTATCTTAGCTTAGATCAAGAGTCAATTTTGAGAAATATAGACCAAATAAGAAATAATAATAATAGATATATTGTCCAAGATTTAAAAGATAATGATGATAGTAAAATCCGCGTGATTGAGTAAGTAGTTTTAATTGGAAATATGTCAGGAAAATTTCTAACCTTGATCTTCATCTTCGAAAAAATCTTCCGTGTTTAGGTACACCAGACATTCCGAAAACAGCGCATTCCAAGGTATAAGAATTTGTCCGTTAGTAACGCCGGCCGGGTTAGTATGACCGGTGTGGCTGCCATACACCTAATTTCTGAAGAAAATAAAAATGAAAGATTTTTTAAATTCTTTACTATTCTTCTTCTTTTCGAGTCGATGGTAAAACATGTATTATGTTATACGAGTTGAGCCCAATAGGTGGCCACGCCAATCGTGGCATTTTCTAGGTCCTCGGAATTGCAGGTGTGTGAATAGACAAAATTACTTATTTTTTTTTTTTCCGTCGACAAAACCCATTTATATGGTAGTCATGCTACGCTTGCAGGAATAAATGAAAAGTTTTAGATCATCGTTAAAATAATTAGTACCCTAATTGCGTAACTTTTTTGTAAACGATTATGCCCAATTTGTTTCATTTTGACAGTTCAACAACATTCATTGCGTTATTTACGTTGCTGAGCAGATTTTTTTTCCAACTTATGAAGCAGTGGATTAGCGATCTGTTTCAAATCGAAACATATTGCGGTTGTGTTGTATTCCGCAATTAGGGTACAGGTCTGGTATACATTGTGGTAGGTATATTATGACACACCTGAATATTAACAAAGACACTTTCGGTACCTACCTAATTTAACTGCACCACCACAATTTATAGTTTTCTGTTTACTACAGGACCAAACACTCGATTTTTTTGTTTTTGTAAGACATAGGCATGCCAGGCATGTAGTAGCCACTTTCCACCTAATCTGTTTTTGGTGAATTTGTATTTGTGCTCGCGACCTCTCAAAGGACTTTCTTCTGATATCTCCGAATGACACACTAAACTTTGTTATCACTTGCATATTGCATTACCACTTTTTCTGTATGCGTAAAAGCGATAAAATCGTAATTGTATCGCAAGAGCAACAGTGACAGATATATGGGCCTATCAGATGGCCACACTGACTCTATTGTTTTACTGGTTTATACCCAGGTAGAATTTTTGCAATCCTTTCACGGCTGTGTTTTAGTTTTTCCAGGATTTAAAATAATTGTTGTTCTCTTAAATTATACAAATATGGTTTTTAAAGTATTGTTAAATTTAATTTTATAGCTGGTCCTCCGGTATAATACGTGCACCTGCGAGATCAGGGCCCTCAGGGATGTTTGGTTGATATAATTATTTTAAAAACCAAAGAAAGAACCTTAACGAGTAATGGTAGGTCCTTGTGTATAGCTCGTCCACTCTGAACTGACGCGCCCCTCTACCGCATTACTGTGTGCGTAAAATGCGGTAGTGGGGCGCGTCATTTCAGAATGGACAAGTTATAACTAAGATTACATGCAGCCATTACAATACAACTGATAACCGTAGAAGTAAGAATGCTTAGAGTCGTAATTGCAATCTACTTCCTACTAAAAGCAACAAAAACTGTGTCGACGAGGATGGGATTCGAACCCACGCGTGCAGAGCACATTGGATTAGCAGTCCAACGCCTTAACCTCTCGGCCACCTCGTCTTATGACGACTATGTCTACATTCAGGGCCCTATATATAACTGACAATGCGACTGAATATTCGACAAAATTGGTACAATAAAACAGAAAATGTATAAAATTTTATTGTCGGATTGTCGCCTGTCAGTTTTATTTATAAACTTTCTTATATAATCTTTTGTACCGCATTTATAGCAAATAAATGACTTTCGAATTTGAAATTCAGACCCTGACCTGACCTGACCCTGCGCTGCTTTTCATGTCACAGTTTGTACATATTATGTAGGCGTGTTTAGTTCTTCTAAACTACAAAATGGATTTTGATGCAGTTATCACCACCATTTTGAGAATTTATTCTGAAAGGCGTACGTGTATTACATTAATGTTCAGTTTAGATAGGTACAGTTGAAAACGAGCGTCAGGCACAAGTTGTCTGGCATTTTTGCTGAACTGGGCCTTTTTGGCGCAGCCATGAGCACACTCCCCCGCTAATTTTTTTACATCGTTCTTTACACTTTTCATTTGATTTTCATTTTATTTATTTTTTATTTTTATCTGCTGTTAATTATATTGTGTGCTTTTTTTTGGTCTGTGCTAAATAAATGTATTTTCTTTCTTTTCTTCTTTCTTTCTTCAGATATAGCACTGAAGTCTTAATGTTTTGACTAGTCGCCTCGTCAGTAGTTCGCACCCGTGCAAAGCAAGGGTGGGTCGCTAGTTAGTAACAAAACTATCTCAGTTAACTTACACTGACCTTCAAACGATCTTCACGATCAACAGGGGATGTTTTACGATCCTCAAACATAACGCCCTCGACCAGTAAACGTCATGTTGTCGTAAAGTGGCTCCCTCGATGACTTAGTAATTTGATCGGGCAACTCCGGTGAGATTTTAATGGTTTATGCTTGAGGGAAATGTTAGTGTTACAGTATAATCTGTGTAAAGCTGTTGACCCTGAAGTGACCGTGGTTACTTACAGCTCGTTTATTACATTAGTTTAGTAGTAGTGGTAAAGTGGTAGTTCCTTAAGAAAAATTTAATTCATTGAATTAATCCATTTTCTGAAGTAAAGTAGTCAGATTTGAGCTTGATGTAACTCAAATTAATAAGGTAGGTGATTTTCCATTAGATACGCTATCATACAATGATATGGACAAATGCCTTCTAAATATCTAAGCAGCCAATTGCAACAAAGATTGGCTCAGCAGTTTTGGTTTTCAGATTTTGTGTAATAGGTACTAAGAATATTATACGAAATCATGAGCCTAGCTCGAGTATCTATGTGGATTAATTTACCTGCAAATAGAATAATTAATTTGACACAAATTGTTTACTGTATCGTAATTTATTTACAGCTGATCTCATTTCAATAATAATCATTCTCATTTACATACATATCAAATGGGCGTAAATTAGGACTAATGACTTAATGGATATCAAAACGTAAAATTCATCATTTTACTATTGAATGTGAACAGTAATTATTTTGGACCAAAAACATTTAATTTAATTTATCATACATCTGATAAAGTCCTATTCATTTAATGTGTTTCTCTGTTTAATTTGGTTCACTTGTTTTAGTTATAACGTTATATATTTTTCAGTTATTTACAGCATTACATTACAGATTGTTGTGTGTAGTTATTTTAATCATCAGTGCAAAGTAATAATAATAAAAATAACCCCACCGCCGTATCTCTACGTTGACGTCGTGGTGGGGCTGGCGCGCTCCGAATTCTGGGTCTGCCGGTAGTTTATTTTGCCGGAACAGGTCTAGGATGAGGAGCCAGACCAAGAGAGATACAAAAACCCGCAGGGCAGCATGTGGCGAGCTGTTGGGCAGTAGCGACCCCACGGACCCTATCTCCCGGGAGAAGTCTTGTTCCTCACCTCTGGCTTGCCTTTATTGGCCGGTTGGAGTGAACACTGATAAGGAACGGCGCTCCCGCCTCATTCTTGCCTTAATTGGCCAGGTTGAGTGGAGATTCGCAAGAGCAAACGTGCTCGGAGGAAGGAAGATTCCAGTAAGTGCTCGTAGGGATCTTGACCATCTTCCGGGCTCTGGGATTGTTCTGAAAGCCGTGGAATACCTCTCCACTCCTCAAGCACCTCAGGACATGTTGCTCCCTTGTTGCTACTTCACTATGTGCTAGCGACCGTTTCTGGGGGCCCATTATTGAGTGTGCAAGTCACCCCCTGCCATTTTATCCGTGTAAATATAAAACATTGATTAGGCAGGGGCTATAGTCCTACCATAGTTCCAGATAACCAGTCCACTTTAGCTACCCAAACCCATAGTCCAATGTTTTGTTTCCATGTACTGCAATAGTCCTACACCAACCGGGGGTTATCCTTTGGTGCCCTTGCATAGTGCATACAAGGATAATCGTCGGTTGGTGCCTCATTTCTTTAAAAGCATCTAACGGGCCTCTACGAGTTGGCTTCGGCCCCTCGTACGCCTTCCAAAGGACCGGGATCCATGGTCCCGAGAATAGAAAAAATAAAAATAATTATTTAAAAAATCTGTCTCAACAAGTTCTTATCGTACCTAAGCTTTTAGCTTTTACGTAACATATGCTCGTTTTTACTAACACTAAGCGACACTAAAATGTAATGCCAAAACCAAAGCGAACTGTTGGATTTTGAACGTTAGTTTTAGCGCCGAGAGTTGAAAATCCAGCGTGCAATAATATTTATAGGTACGGGTATATAATTATGTTTCAAAACAATTGAATGCGCTTTTCTTGACTAAGAATCGACTGTAAACCTAGCTTCTAGAGTTAAATCTTTAGTGCTCACAATTTCAGCACTCATGACCTTGAAACCAGAACAAAGAAATGTGAGTATGGAGTACTCCATTTCTTTGTAGCTGTAGTACTTTTCCTTATTTGTTTTAATTTACAAGTAGCTCTGCACTTCTTGCTTATGTAAAAACAAACAGTAACCAAAACATGTTTTCAGGTTTTTTTTTATACGTTCTTGTAGTTGAGCTTATGTTGATCTGCCAAAGTTAAATTGAGAAAGTAATTACTAATTCTGTTACATATTATTTCAACTTCAAATCTTGGCACCTAGCTGTTCAAGTTATTTAATTAAATATAATGATGTACTGCTAAGGTTGCAAGAAATAAGATGATTAGCCTCTTTTGACCTTTTAAAGGTAATCTGGGTTAAGATGAGAAAGGTAAACAACAATGATTAGGTAATTATAATTAAATTATTGTCATATTAAGATGATATCTCTATTGCACTTGAGCGTATAGTTACTTCAGTAAATTTATTAAGGCGACAATTATTACTTCCCATTTCCCGTATGCGGTGAAATATTATCATCTTCCTACCCTTGTCCCATGGTGCGTGGGGTTGGCGCACTACGTTTTCTTCTTCCATTCTCCCCTGTCAATCGCCACGCTAACATTCACTCCCTTCTCTTTCAATATCATTTGCGAATCACAAAGTATACAAATTAATTATAATATTGTAAAGCTGTCTTTGTAGTGACGAATTTCAGTAGTTTAGAAATTAATATTGTTCATGTCTAAATACTGGTATACATCAAGATTTCATTCTACTCTCATGGCGACACGTGTTGAAACTATTTCAAAGGGTAATTACTACCTTGGCACTCATTAAAGCACCTAGTTTTGAGATCTTGCTTTATCCTTATTAACAAGTACACAACCTATCAAAAGTGAAAGGATAACTACTTTGGGTGAATCATTTTCGATCTTCCTCAAGTATAAAAGTTAACTCTAGGATAAATTGTAAATTTAATTTAAACGTAGCGTATGGTCCTCACGTATGGTTCTCAAACATGGTCTTTGACAATTCAGCAGAGGTCCACGCTCGGGGTTTGCCAGAGAGCTATGGAACGGAGTATTCAACAATCCGTTCCATCACTACAATAACTGACGTCACTCGGAAAGCTGCCATGCTTAAATGGAATTGGGCTGGACACATCTGCCGCATGTCAAACGATCAATGGGCCAAACTTACGACCCAGTGGGTCCCGCTTAATGGCAAACGACATCGCGGCAGGCCCAGACGGAGATGGCGGGATGAGCTGGACTCTTTTAGGAAATAATGGTCCTTGGAAGCTCTGTACAGGGAAAGGTGGAAAGAGAGTGGGGAGGCCTTTGCCCAACAGTGGGACAATAATAGCTGAGAAAAAAAAACGTAGCTATGTGCAAGCTGTGTTTCTATTCTATGAATCAATCTGACTGTGTATCTCATTTCTCTACAGACATCCGGTACATCGCACCGGTCCGTCAGAATTACAATCACGTTAAGAACTTGTTAATTACATTGTTACTTTAAGGACCATTCCGTGGACCAGATTTTTTATCAAGCTTCGTGAATAGAGATTATTAGGGGTTTTCCCGGGTTTTATTGGGTTTTTGCGTTGTTCCGTTCAGTTTTTGGTTGTCCGGGCTGTTAAACCCGGAGTTTGAAAGTTGGCGGTGTGATACCCCCGTGCCTCGAAAAGCACGTTAAGTCTTTGGCCCTGCGCCTGTACTCCTTCGGTCGTGTTGGATTGCCGTCCCATGGGAAAGAGAGAGTGCACCTGTGTTTGCGCATACTTGTGCACCATAATATTTCCCGCACCGAAGGCTGGTCTCCGCTGAGATTGGTCACCATAGCCGAAATTATGTTTGGAGGACTACTATAATTATTATGTCCTTTTAGGGCGTCCCCTCTCGGCGTTTCCAGATTAGACCTCAGGAATTGGTGACATCTGTCAAAAATATTGAAAGTTTGTAGTTGTACCTGAGTACATACGTTTACTTATCATGTTGGCAAAATGAATAAATTATGACATGGAAAATCTAAGTTAGTGGCCAAATTAATATTGGTAATTTTTTTTATTTTTTATTACCATGTAGTACGTGCTCTTTGCCGTTAATCATTAGATAGTGACAATGTCTTATTATCTATAGTGAAATTAGGTCAAAACATTCCTTGATGATTAAACGATGAGGAACAATCTGTGAACAGAGAATAAAATATTGTCCTTTAAAATTCAATTTATAAAAGTAATTTTACACGTTTAAGCTTGTAAAAAATGCATTGACAGTGTTATGTCTATCATAAACATAATGATCAGACCATATTATGTCATTTATATCTTTATGTCTGTTAAACTTATTATATCACAGTATGTTATCAAGATAAATACAAATGTATTACTGTGGCTAGCTGGAAAGGTGTGCAAACAGAAAGTACAAAAATCGTAAGAGTGAGTAAAACAGAAAAAGAGTATAAACATTGAATTTTTCGTGGGTTTTTCCAATTAAACATGTATACTTACTGCATGTACTTTACAAAAATCGAGAAGAAATAAGTGCGCACTTCACAGCAGTCCTTAATATCTACTTCTGCCTATGAGAGCTGGTCTGACAGAAGCGTTTCCTCCACTGTCCTTGAAGCGGCGTATGAATTACATTCATACTTAGCTTAGTTGTGGCGACAACAGAACCCTTAGAATAAGTGCTGAGCATCTATTCAGCACTCAGTTAAAACAAGCTGATGAGGGTGAGAATAATTATAAATTTATATCTTCCTAAACACGATAACTGTCTTGAAAGTAATCATAAAAGTTATTCAATCGTCGCGCATTTTAGGACACTGGATTGTCATTGTGGTTAAAACTTAATATTTTAATCCGCATTGCTAAAACAATAACAAAATAAAGAGTGACTTCCTTATGAGGTTGATTCTCAGAACAGATCAGAATACAGTGTAGGTACCTGATCGAAGTCACGTAAATTAGTGTCATCTTTGACCATGCATCTTCAATACACATTTACATTGGTTAGAAACTATGATCGAAAAAGACATACAAACCTATGGTAATTACTATCGGTAAACCAGTGATCCCAAAAGTATCTACAATTGTGATCTAAAATAAATCAAAGCAACAATCAAAAAGTGAAATGGTAAAAATAAAAAGCCATATGCTTAATGTAAAAAGCTGGAGTAAAACTGTTATAACTAAAAAACCCTAAACAAAATATCTTGGAATGAAGAAAGTCAACTAAATACCTAGGCATTAGAATGAGAAAGTTGACAATACGCACATTAGGCAAGGTTAGACGAATGGCCGACAGCAATTGGAAAGAAATGTTCTAATCTCGCTACTAATGATAACCATAAACCATGAAATAGAGCGTAGTATTTCAACGCTGCAACAGGTTGTAGCAAATTGAACTGATATGAGGTTCATTCTTTATTTTCGTTTTTTACCTCATTTCCTATATCATTTTAATTCAGGTCATACGATTATAATTCAACTCAAACAAAAGACTCAAAAACTTGAAATTGTTTTGGCAGCAGTCGAGTCAACCCTTACCATCAACCGTCCCATGCAACGCTTTTACAAAACAAGTTTCCAAGAGGTTGCACTGCAGAAAACTGCATTCAAAGGCCAAGGTAAATTAATATTGCTTACTATCACACGGACATAGCCTGAAGGACTGGTATAAAAATTCAAAATTCAAAATTCAAAAGTCATTTATTCAAATTAGGCTGAGAACCAGCACTTTTCGAACGTCAAAATTACATAAGACAGTCCTCCAAAAACGCCCACCCTTCACCACTTCCTAGTGCCTTTAGCTGGGAAGAAGAAGTGGCGCAACAAACTCCCCAGCAGCACAGCTGTCTGTTCAAGTTAGAAAAAAATAAAAATGACTCTATACAATAGTATGCAAAATTATTATGCAACACAAAACATTATTTTAATTAAGTATAAATTATTGGCCATATGTTAGCTAGCACACGCCGATATACCAACCAAAAACATCGAGAACTATACTCAAGCAGAATTAAAAAATAAAAACTAAACGTAAAAAGAACTAAATATCTAAATAAAAGCCTCCAGGCATAAAGGGCGTGCCCGCTTACATAAAGCTGTAAATTGGAAGTTATAAATGATAAACTAGGACCATCGAGGTAAAATAAATGTACAGTTAATTACTAGTAACAATAACAAAACCATGATCAGCAAGACGACCAGTCACCACAAGCAGCACCCGTTCACGAGCATAACGCAAAGATCAGCCATTACCCCCTCGCCATATTTGAGGGAAGGAGGCAACCCGACTCCCGACGCTACCGCAAGCATTGACATCTAAGGGAGCATGACGAACTTGCTGCCGGTTGCTCAGGTAAAAAATAATATAATCAATTGTCGAGGTCACTAGCCAACCACAAATTGCAATACAAACTCATAACAAAAACATTGTAATGAGTAGATTATGTCAACAATAAAATAAAAATAAATAGACTCGTAAAAAAATAATTAAAAAATTGACTCATAAAGTCAAATAAAATAAAAAAATTATATAAACTTATATAAACTGTCAGTAGGTAAGTTAAATCTGGAGAAAGAACATAAACATTGTCTTGAGTTAATCACAGCGACCAACTATTCTTATCATTTAAGTAGTCGTTGATACAATAGTATGCCTTTGAACAAAGGTTGGATTTTACTTTATTTTTAAACGCATTAAAAGGCAAATCTAGCATAGAAGAAGGTAGCTTGTTATAAAAGGTTATACCAAGCCCAACAAATGAGTTATGAACCTTATGAAGCCGGTGAAAGGGAGCTCGTAGTTTGTCCTTATTTCTAGTGTTAACATTGTGAATATCACTGTTTTTAGTGTATAAGTGTATATTTTGCCTAATATATAAGATGTTGGCGAAAATGAATTGTGATGCCACCGTGAGAATACCAACATCTTTAAAAAAATCTCTTAGAGAAACTCTGGCACGTAGCTGGTAAATTGCTCGAACAGCTCGTTTTTGAAGAACAAATATATTTTGAATGTCAGCGGCTTTGCCCCACAGCAGAATACCATAGGACATAACGCTATGGAAATAACTAAAATAGACTAACCGAGCTGTATCAATGTCAGTGTATTGTCTTACTTTCCTGACAGCGTAGGCGGCCGAACTGAGCCTCCCCGCTAGGCTTGATATATGTGGGCCCCACTGAAGTTTGGCATCTACTGTTATGCCCAGAAAAACTGCCGAGTTCACAGTTTCAAGCACCTCTTTATCTAAGACGATGTTGGGTCCTAGATTTCTAACATTTGGTAGAGCGAACTTTACACATTTCGTTTTCTTGGCATTGAGAACTAGGTTATTTGTCGTAAACCAATCCGTAACCATTGAGAGTGCACTGTTTACGTCGTCAAAATCTTGTCTATTCCTGTCTACTTTAAAAATAAGAGAGGTATCATCAGCAAACAGTACAACGTTACAGATATCCTTTAAATAAAAAGGTAAGTCATTTATATACACTAAGAATAAGAATGGACCCAGTATTGAGCCTTGAGGTACACCTAACTGAACTGGTAGCCCGGAAGATTTCACACCATTAACATCTACACATTGGACCCTATTATGCAAATAAGAATTTATTACTTTAAGAGCTTCGTTTTGGACACCGTAATGACGTAGTTTACGCAAAAGTGTGTCATGGTGCACGCAATCAAAGGCTTTGGAGAGATCACAGAAAACTCCAATAGCATTTTGCGAGTTCTCCCATGCGTTAAATATGTGTTTCATCAGAGCAACACCTGCATCTGTAGTCGAACGACCTTTTGTGAAACCATATTGTTCATCATGAAGAAGTCTGTTTAAATTAAAATGTCTTAGCAACTGCTTGAGTATTAACTTTTCAAATATTTTACTGAATGCAGGTAAGATAGAAATAGGCCTGAAATTGCCAACGTCATTTTTGTTACCCGATTTAAATAATGGTATGACTTTACTACTCTTCATGAGGTCAGGAAAAGTTCCTGAATCAACACATTTATTAAAAGTTACAGCTAAATATGGAGCTACTATGTCTATTATATTACTTAATAGTTTAATGGAGATACCCCAGTAATCACCAGTGTTTTTAGACTTAAGTGTGTTAAAAACATTAACTACATCACGAGGTGTTACATGCTCGAAGCTAAATAAGCTATTACATTTAGGTACACTGCTATGCAAAAGGTTTTCAGCTTTAGGCGGGGACGAATTTAAAGAGCGAGTCGTAGTTATAGGTATGTTGGCAAAAAATTCATTAAATGCCTCAGCTACGTCGGCTGCTATATTAACGAATTTATTGTCGACCATAATCTCGAGTTGTTTTTCTTGTTTAACCGACTTACCCGTTTCATTGTTAATAATTTTCCAAGTGGTTTTTACTTTATTATTTGAATTTTTAATTGTATCGCCTAAAAATTTTGATTTTGCAAAAACACAAATATTTTTAAATAATTTTGAATAATTTTTGACATACTCTAAGAAAGGAGTATCAAACCTATATTTTTTCAAACCATATAACTCGTATAGTGTCGCTCTACTTTTATAAATACCTGGAGTAGCCCATTGGTTAAAGCCAACAGAGGTGCTATTAATGTTAATAGTTTTGGTCTTGAAAGTAGATTGGTACTCTTTTTGCACAACATCAAAAAGGGCTCCATAGATTTCATTGGGATTTTCGTGTTCTACTATAGATGGTGTAATTCTATGAGCTATACTATTTTTAAACTTGCTGCAACGACTAGCTGTATAAGGCCTGCATTCTATTTTATGTGGTTTTTTTTGTAATTGCATAGGGAAGCTAGCTAGTAAACCACAGTGGTCAGATGTTAAGTCACTTAAAACTAATTTATTTTTGGCATCACAATCACTAAATATATTATCGAGACAAGTCGACGTAGATGCCGTGATCCTAGTAGGTTCAAAAAACAAGTTAATTAAATTATAAGATTTGAACAAATTGAGAAGTCTAATACTTAATGGAGTATCATCTAAAATATTAATATTGAAATCTCCACATAAAATTATACTTTTATTACTAGATTTTAACCTATTGAGTGAATCCTCCATTACCGATTCGAAACGAATAAAATCCCCAGAGGGGGGTCGATAAACACAAATTATAACATATCGCTCTAGTTCAACACAAGACAACTCAATAGTGCGCTCAATGGAAAGATTAACTAAATCTAAACGTTGTTTACATTTCAACTTGTTTGAAACAAGAACTAAAGACCCACCGCGGATAGCACTTTTTCTTACAAATACGCTTTGTACAGTAAAAAAATCATCATTGATAAAAACTACTTCATGTTCTTTCAACCAGTGTTCAGTCAAACATAACACCTGAACATCATAGTTCTCCATAAATAAACTTAACTCTAGCTCTTTGCCAGACAGACCCTGCATATTTTGATGTACAACATTCAACATATGCGGCTTATCTGTTGTCGCTCCTAATAGTTTAAACTACAAGGGGTATCAAAAGTAGTATTAGTACCACTACTAACAGTAATCAAAGGTACACTACAAGTACCAGTGTCGCTGTGTATATTGTATGCTAAAAGATTAGCAATATGTCTCCTACAACTAGGTGGCAAATACATTGTATTATTTGTCAGTTTGTAATCAGTAATAAATTGATTACAATCAAAATATAAAATAGCGTCACTGTGACGACATGTCCTATTATAAATTAACATATTTAAATTATAAATGTGCCTATTTTGCTCATCAGACAAATATTTTGAATAAGGCAAGGCACAGAAAATAAATTTACAACTATTGGTCTCATTGAGATGCAACATCAAATGGACACATTCCATTATGTCCTTTTTCCTTACAGTTAAACTATCCCCATATAATAATATAACAGTAGAACTGGGGTTTATTTTTGTCAATTTAATATAATTAATTAATTGGTTAATACTGGCACCGGGTAAACAATTATTAATTACATATTGTTGCGAACACTGATTAAATAGACTACCAAAACCTTGACCAAATTTGTCAGAAAATACATAAGTTGTGTTAGTAAAATTATTCATTTTATTGACATCCATACAGCTACCTACTGGCTGAGCCACTGAGGGTATAGGTGTAACCAGTTGAGGCTGGGGCTTATGGGTACAAGCACAGCTAAAAGAGAGGTTATTTGTCAATGACTCATACCTCTCGGCATTGTACTTGACCAGGTCAGCCAACTCATTGGCTTCCTGCAAGCGCTTACTCAGATCTTGTTGAGAAGCCTCATATTTACTAAAGATATCCTTTAGAGCATATTCCTTAACAAACAATTCATCCTGTAGGTGCTGAGTGTCGTTATCATACATAGTATTACACAATTGTAATTCATTATTACACTTCTTTAATTTTTGAATTAAATTTAGATTTTTATAAAGGACGAAACTCAAGATTTTCGAGATCATTTTCCTCTGCAGTTTCGTACATTTTCCTTAAGAATTAGATGGAAGATTGATTAAGGAAAAGACGTTAAATGGTGACAAATATCTTGAGATAAGCAAATAAGTTTGGTTAGTACGTGACTGGAGTTGGGAAATGTCGCCCATTTGTTTTTTTTTTGTGTGGCGCGTTTTACATTATTGTTACGAGAAGATCAAAGTATAATTAGAATATTAGGATAGGTTAGGAAATTAGATCTATTAAATAATTCGTTTATGTTGTCAAGGATTAACTGTGTTCTTCGCACTATTGTTTCTTTTTATTCGTTTTTTTTTCTGAAATTATAAATTTTTATTATTTTTAATATACATGATGTTAGCGCCACTTTCTAAGTACCTACCTATCTAATAATCACAAAATGTGAATATTATTTTGAAATAACATACTTCAATGACTTAGACAATATAGCTGTGAAATACTGGTGCTACACACAATCATTAAAAATAATAACAAAATTCTCGTTAGATAGAAATGGGAAATTACCAATATTTCCCAATGTATATTTCAAGTGCATGACAGTATTTATTTCGTGAAGGGTTTTTTTTTTTGTGAAGGGTGGGCGTGTTTGGGGGACTGTCTTATGTAATTTTGACGTTCGAAAAGTGCTGATTCTCAGCCCAGTTTGAATAAATGACTTTTGAATTTTGAATTTTCAACAAACTACATATTAATGTGATAAAACGTCCTCCTCCCGGTGCACGGTGGCGTGTGCTGTTACTGCGTCGCTTTTGCTTCAAGTCCTTGCATCATTTATTTTAATAAGTGTTCACCTACCTTTCTAGGTGAAATCACTGAAATTGTGTGAGTTTTCGTTAACTATGGTTGGTTGATATGACTTCTTGCTAAATTAAGGGCTATCCAACTCGTGTAATCCACTAGTGTGCAGCACTGTGCGACACTGTACTGCACAGTGTAAGGCTCAAATGTATATTTCGGTGAACTCACTCATGTAAACATTTATTACAAATGTGCTGCACTGTACGCGTACAAAAGTTACTCACAGTTTTGCTAGTGGAAACAGAGACTAACAGATCTGCAGCTCAGTAGGTAAGTGCACTGTTGGAGTTTTGTACTAAATGTTTTTGAACAAACGTGCTGAACACAATTTTGGTGGAAACGCGCCTTTAGGGTTACATCATTATAATACCGCTGTCAAGCGACGTTTTTAGCGGAAAAAACGGAACCCTTATTTTGAATGAAACCATCTTTCCAACATTTACAAAATTGAATGAAAAGTGTAGCTACTAATAAAAATAAAGAACAGCAAAAAGCAAAATTCACGTGAAATGAGTGCATGGTTTTAACGTCGAAATGTTTATGGTTAGTCGTTCCGTGGTCGTGATACACGAGATCTTTATGTGACAGATACAGTTGACAAACTATTGTAGTTTAACAGTCAATGTTTCAACGTTACTTTATTTCAAATATTTAATCTTTGGACAGTAAAAGCCGAAAGTCTGATAATCTATCGAATCCATAAAAATATAAAAATCTTATATCTATGGCCGAATCTAATATTCTATTATGCTTCCGTATGTTCGAATGAAAAAACAGAATCCTTATAGGATCCTTGTGTGTCTGTCTGTCCGTCTGTCACAGTTAATTTACTCCGAATCTAATGGACCGATTAAGTTGAAATTTGGTACAAATATGAATTTCTGTGACCCAAATATGAAAGTGTAACGTAAATAAATTAATTTTGAATATGATGGTCACTTTTGGGAGGCAAATAAGAAAATTTAAAAACAACGTTTTGCAAACTGTACCGTGTGACATATCAAATGCCCCACAAACTTACTGTCAGGGTCCCAAACATATTTTTATATAAGTTTAAAATAAATCGTTTTATAGTTATTAAAGAAAATATTTGAAAACTGAACATCTTTTATATATTTTGAACAAATTTTGAAAACAAATACAAAAAATAGTTCTATACTTATAGATTACAGAAAAACCTATAAGAAGTCTATGGTTTTAAAATAACATAGCAAATCTCTTAACAGTGTGCGTACAAACTTACATTTGCAGTTGGAATGTATGGGAGAACATGTTTTTCAACTACAATGTTAAGTTTGTTCTTGGGATAAATTCATTCCAAATCCTTCATTGTGCGTGGTTTGACACGCACTTGCCGGTTTTTTTGTTAGTGGATTATGGAAATCAGACTGTACAAAATCCATGACAAGGTTTTTCAAAACTGTAAGGTCTAAACGTTACTTAACATGTACTTTGGCTAAGCGTTACTCCTGTCACTGGCACAAAACAATTACAAGTGCAAGATAGAGTCGGGAACGATATAAGTCAAAGCACGTGCAAAGTAATGTTTATAGATCTCGGCCTCAGTTAAAAGAGTTGTCTTAAGAGCTCATTAAATAGTTAAACGAAGTTTATCGATTCATGACATAAAATTAACAATCC
This sequence comes from Agrochola lychnidis, assembly GCA_963680765.1. NCBI lineage: Eukaryota > Metazoa > Arthropoda > Insecta > Lepidoptera > Noctuidae > Agrochola > Agrochola lychnidis. The sequence goes on from OY796861.1 coordinate 25,454,368, forward strand.
TAGTGTGGTTATCTTATTAAATTGTTATGTAGGTACTTAAAAAACTTCAATTTCAGTAGTAGGTATGTCCATTTATAGTGTTATATAAAACTAGAGTGTAGTAAACACGTACGATAAGCCAAGGGAAACCCATAAAGTAGCCACTTGCACTATAAAACTATTTCACGAGTCACACTTGAAATGTTTGCACCTGAAGCAAACATTTCGAGTCATTGTTTAACAATGTAATTTATTAAAGTTATGTATGTGAGTAATGAAATAAAATCACTAACAATACCTACCTATTATTAATTATAAAATATATAACAGGTGTCATAAATAAAGATAAATGCTATTTCTAATAAATTCTAACGATAGGTAACTATCACGTACAGGAACAAAGATTTCATCACTTTAGAAAACAAATATTGATGATAGTGCAGTATCGCAAAATATAACATTTCCTGTTTTTGATATCGGATAATCAGTAATGATAATCAGTGTTAATTTTTGCTAGCATTATCTATAATCAAATCTACCTAGCCTTCTCCCAACTACGTTGGGGTCGGATTCCAGTCTAACCGGATGCAGCTGAATGCCAGTATTTTACATGGAGCAACTGCCTATCTGACCTCCACAAACCAATGACTGGGTAACACGATACCCCATGGTAAGACTAGTTGAAAACACTTTCGGGTTGCTAACTATCCGCTACAAATGTCAAAGATACGAATGACAGCCGGAACCAACGGCTTAATGGCCTTCCGGGGCACGGAGGGGTCTCGATATGCAACAGATGGTCACCGATCCACGAACCGACTGCAGCAAGCGTAACTTAACCCTTTGATCGACCACTGTGACTGTTATCATTTAGCCAAGAGCTTTACCTATATATTTTAATAACATTTTAAATTTTTTACCACCCACATTGTTTAAGTCGGCTAGTCTGGTATTATATATATGACACAAAAGTCTATAAAGTCATGACCCTCTTCTCTTGTCGCTATTGCAGGAAAAACTCAATATTTTTGAAGGAATTGGTGTCAAACAGAAGTACACATTTGCATTTTAAAGGGGCAGTCCCGATGTTATGTGAGCCGTAGGTAATCTACATTTGACAAGGCCCAAAAGCACTAGACTGGATTAATAAATTGGTATTTCTATCTAGTAAGAAAACCGGTCAAGTGTATCGAACGACTAGTATTATATGTAAATTGAAACAGCACTAAGTAATTACTCATTCCATTACTTGCTATCCCAATCTCACTTGACTTTTAAAGGGAAAATAGAACAACGTGTATAAAAGAACTGAGCGATAATCTCAGCTGTTGTGTTTAGCATAATAAATTGCCTCCGGTTCTGAGGGCAGTTTATTTATTTATTTATTTAATACTTCAAGCACAGAAATGTACAGAGGCGGACTTAATGCCACAGGCATTTTCTACCAGTCGACCTTTGGGTGATACAGAGACAAACTGTGGTAGGTGCAATTACGAAAATGGAGGAAAAAAATAACTCAAATATAAGGATACACATATACTTATTACAAACTATAAATATAATATATAGGCCTAATTACATATATAAAATAAGTACAAATAAATACACATAAATACATGAATATACTAAATAAAATAATAAGACAAACAATGGGAAAACATTAGCGTTGTGATGATACTGCCAGCTTCTTACGAATGTGCTCACGAACTTTAACTTTAAAGGATAATCGGTTGGTTGCCATCCTGATTTCCAGGGGGAGTGCATTCCACAGAGAAATAGACTGAACGAAGAAGGAAGAGTGAATGAAGTCTGTGCGGTGAGTGGGACATTGAAGAACGCGATTATTTGATGACCGTAGATTCTTATTGTGGTTGTTACAAATATACTGAAAGTGGGGGGCTAGATAACTAGGGGAAGTGGGAGAGTCAAGAAATGAAAACAAGGTGGTCAGCGCCCTTTGCTCTCTACGCTGGCGTATGGGCAACCACTTTAGAAGCGACCGATGCGCAGAGACATGATCATATTTACGCAGGTTGAAAACGAATCGAATGCAGTTATTGAGAAGACGGTCAAGTTTGTCGAGGAGATTTGCGTTCAGGTCATAGTAGCACACATCACCATAATCGATGATAGGGAAAATTAAGGACTGCACAAGCATTGTCTTCGTACTTGTTGGTAGTAGGTTTTTCAGTCGGTACAAGGCCCGCAGCGTTCCAGTAACCTTCTGGCTGACCTTTGTGACTTGAGTACGCCAGTTCAGAGTACTGTCAATGTGCAAGCCTAGATCCTTCACATCAGTACTAAATGGGACGACCGTACCATTAAAGAGAACTGGTGGCAAGGTTGTACCATCCACCTTACTCATACTCCGAGAACTTTCGATGATGATCGCCTGACACTTATTAGGGTTTACTGCTACGCCAAATCTATCAGCCCAGGTTTTTATGGCTATCAAATCCCTATTTAATTTGTCGATAGCGTCAGGTATTTCTTCAACCCTCCCTTGACAGTACAACTGCAAGTCATCTGCATACAGATGATACGCACACTGAAGCTCGGAAGTTATAAGATTGATAAATATAGAAAACAGAAGAGGAGAAAGAATACCGCCTTGTGGAACGCCAGTATCCAAATCACACCAGGATGATGAAGAATCTCCAACATGAACGGACTGCTGACGTTCCTGAAGATAAGAGACCCGAGTTCCTGAACTGAGAGGGAATTAACTTCCCTCCCGTTTGTCAGCGTCACTGCTGCCCGAATTAACGAGATGAACATTTAATTAGTAACAAAGTTTCCTTTCGAAAAATATGGTTTTGAGACGCAAGGTGATTTACGCGAGCGTTCAGAAGAACCAGCGAATGTTCACCCCAGCAAATCTTTTATTCGAGAAAGATTAAGATTTATTCAAGAATTTTTTTTGCTTAGAAGTATGGCAATACCTTACCACCTATAATAACATAGTAACCAACGGAAAAAATCTTAATTTATTAGCAGGCTGACAATCTGACTTTTTCGCGAAGGTGTACCTAAATTGCAAAGGTGAACTGTACAAAAACCCTAACGTGGATAAAAATATTATTTAGAAAACTAAAATTAGTTAAAGATGGATCAGTAGTTTGACCTTTAGAAGTTTATTATGGTTATTTGTGTCACAAATGACCGGTGGTTATTGTAGTTATTTTGGTTCCAAATATTTATCAAAAAAGATTTCAACTCTCTTTTGAGCGCACAAAACAATTCAACTTGAATGCATTAGTATTTGCGAGAAATCAAACCCGATTCATTGGATGTATTTTTAAAGTCTGGTTTCGGAATCTTTGTTCAGATTTATAATTCACTGTTGCACAATTTAGCCAAAATATCAGTATCAAATTGAAAAGAAAAAGATTGCCAAAGAAAATTGTAATCGCCTAACTCAACCTCAACCCTTATAACAATGAAGTATGAAAGCGGGTTCAAAGAAAGTCTGTTGTTTTGTTGTTAATTACGGCAGTAGGGCTTCCGACTAAATGTTTCTGGACCCGAGCTCCTCAAGTCCCCTGTCATTTAGGGGACTCAGTGATTTTATTTATTTCTCTTTCTTCTTCGTGTCGTGGGAGACGAATTGTAAATTGTTACAGCTTGGGGTCAATGTGGCCATTTGGGTATTGCGTCAGAAGAAAATTATCTTCACTTTAGTATTATCCTTTAAGATGTGCGGTATGTTAGTGGTGTAACTAGTAACAATCAGTAGCATTCTATCTGACGGATATTTTAATAACGAGCAGCCGCGCTGTTGCTGTCCAGTTACTCTTTTGAGTTCACAGTCACCGTGGAGTTTCTTTCCAGGCTTCATAGGAGACTACTAATTAGAACCGTGTACCTAGCTATTGACGTTCCATAAGTGCCCATGTAGGTTTATTTGAAATAAAATATTTCGATTTAGATTTTTCTGATTTACATTTTAGAAAATATTTTTAAGACTATTGAGGACTCCTTGCTCTCACCATAATGTTGATACGAAGCCGTTATACCGCGCGCTATCAGCAGTACCTATGTCTATGCTTTCCATCGTACTCATCTGACTCGTTTTTTTTATTCAAAATACCTCCAACATCTGCAAGGGAATAAATAACTTTGATTAATATCAAGTACATATTTATTTTACAAGACTAGAATGGACTCCACACCATTTAATTGACACACTATTAATAGATAAATATCAAATTAATTCTGCATTATCACCATCATTGAATATCAACAGATTGCTGAACATCACAATCAGATTCGCGCTCTCGTGTTGATGTGACGTCACACGCGTCAAGTGCAATATTTACTACTATAATAGTTGTTACTGTACAGTAATCTGTAGTTTATGCTGTTTGTTTGACTAATATAAAAATGTTTCTACTACTGCTCTTGAAACGACATATTACGTCAATTTAAGAAGCGGTAAAACAATTAGCCAATAAGTCACCGACGTAGAAAGACTCAAGAAGAAGGAATTGGATTTCATACCTGTGATCAGTGACTTGTGTGTTTGGCTAATTCACTTGCGCGCTAATAATACAAGTACCACGACCGATGATGGGCATGTTTCTGACTTCAATTGATCCTAATATTGTAGGTTTTTGATTTAGATGATTCGAGGATGTGCTTTATTTTTATGTATTCATAAGTAGTCACCTTTGCTGTTAATATTTTATTTTTAATAATTCAGTCCAATATTTTCAAAACCTAGCACTAAAGCCGCGGCACATTCAAGTCTATCTAAGTGAGCGATATAAAGGCATGAGCGACGCGTCGCAGGCGCATAGGCGAGGCGCGCGCGCTACGCTCACTTCCTACCCGCGTTGCCTTGGCGACCACACACGGACACGACAATACACGATACTAATACGATAATAAACGATTTAATAACGATTTTTAACGAAAACAGTGCTGTGTGTGAAGTGAAAATGGTTGATAGTGAAACGCAAGATGTGGCGGCGCTGAAGCCTGGTAAGTAAAAAATTTACTGTACTTTTTTCAGTTTTACGTAGACACCCTGTGTCTACTTTGAAAAGGGTCAGCACAGAAAATGTAGTGGGTGGTGTACGAAAATTTTGCAATTATTGCGAACTTAATAAGTGACTACAGCATACCTACCTAGTAATATGGAAAATTTATATTTTATAGGAACTATAAATATGAAATTACAATGATCGAGGCGCATTAATCAAATAAAAACTTGAACAACAATAAGCATTTTCTCATTGCTCTTAATCTTATTTAGATATACCATTGTCAATTGTAGTGTCCACCTGTTATATTTTGTCTTGAAATAGATCTCAGATACAATCTGATATTTGAAAGACTTCAATAGATCATCATCATCATCATTTCAGCCTAAAGACTGCCGGACACAGGCCTCCCCCAAGCACCGCCACTTTGACTGGTTCTATGCTTCCCGCATCTAGCGGATTCCTGGATCCGGTTCAATAGATAAATTAGACAAAACCATAAAAAACGAGTACCTATGAGAAATTTAATACACCATAACGATACTGAGTAAATACAATAAAATATGAAAATGACTGACAATAAGTTGCATATTCTTAAACTGGGACTGATTCAAACCTAACATAGTCCCAAAAAAAAACAGAATACCCAAAATATACAAAAAACAACTTTGGAAAATTAAAGGTAAGTTATTTTCTTTATGTCGTGTAGTTTTATCGATCAGCTATTAATGCTTCCATTTACGTAGTTTATTACCGTTAATCAGTTGTTTGATTACATAGTCTGTTAGGATTAGTGAAAACAAATTATCTTTACTGGCAATGATCGGTTATAGATAATGTTTATTTACGTGTATTTTTTGCACATTGTTCTTCTAGAGTTTGAGTTAAATTTAACTGTAACTGTACGGGTCTATTAAGACCTTGTCCAAAATATTTTTAAATTAAAATAATATCCATTGATAGCAAGCTTTTTTGTTAAACAATAAAGACGCTATTGATTTACAAGCTCTTCCTGTACACAGACCTCATTAGTCATCAAATTATTGTAAAAACACGAATGTAGTTGAAGTTACTACTTCCTGTACATAAAAATTCATTGTTATATGAAAATGAAGTGGAAACACATTTTCACCTGAATAAACAAAAATTAATTTATTATGATTACACGAGTTAAATAACAAAAAATGTTCAAAATGTTTTCATAGACATAAACGTAGTTATTACTAACAGTTTTATGTACTTTGCACATACCGGACCGAAATTTCCACACGTTTATTGAGAGTTACGTCATATTTTTACGTTTAGTTGCTATTTAAACAACAGTAGCAGACTGACAGGAACTTTTAATAACATCATCAACATACGCTAAATGGATTAAATACGTATTATTGAAACGAACCCAAAAACTACTCAAGGGTCCACTCCGCAAGCTTCTCCTACCAAAAGAAAAAATAATTACGTACATAAATCGGCCCAGTAATCACGGAGAAATCGAAAACGAATGCAAAACCTCCTTCTTTTTTTAAGTCGTCTAAAAGTAGAATATGATATTATTCAGCAGTTGTTTTTGCAATCAAAGTTTAGGTTGTAGGAACCATGATAAATATTTCTGGTCAATTTGAAAGGAGTGACTACCTAGATGACGACTAACAGAAAGTATGGACGAGAAAGACATGTTGCACCGACCCCAAATAAATTGGGATAAGGGCCGAAGAATAAATTTGAACGAGCAAAAAACAACCAAGAAGATCATGAACAACATCTACACTTGTTAAGCTAACAGAAAACAGACCATCAAACAAATAGTAATTTCAAAATTGCATATTGTTGACCTGAATTCGTAACTGTTACTCTACTCCTCCATATCTCCACAAAAGATAACACTTAGTGCGAAGAGCTCGTTGAATAACTTACACATTTACTGGAAAACATTGTGGAAGCCATGCTACAGTTTGTTATAACCAAATAACTATAGTATTGTTAAAACGTCGGCTACAGCTACAGACAGGGTCACTAATGGCCGCTTCCCTTTAAATAGACATCATCATTAGTTAGTGCCGGGCCCAATATGGCGAGTTTGTAACGATTTTCAGTGGGGTGTTGTGCTAATTTATTTTAAGCTTCAGCACTATTTACTCGTATAGGTATTTTAATAATGATTGGATTTATATGTTGGAAAAGACTATAATAGCAAAAATAATATTTTGTTTACGTAATCGAGAAGAAAGGCGAAGTTTTCTTTTACTTTCGCGATCTTCTTGTTTTCGTGTGGTTAGTGGCGTCAGAGTTTTAAATCAGCCCATGGGAATCTGACTTGGCTTCACATGCCGTCGAGAAATATCTCTCAGGTATGGCGGTTTCCTCACGATGTTTTCCTTTACCGTTTTTGAAGCAAGTGATAATTATACAATACGCACAAGAATCTGAAAGTCCGAGGTGCGTCAGGAGGTGCTTTTGGGTTCGAACTCGAGACTTGGTATGATATTATATGATATGTGGCAATATGGTATATCGATTATTGTTGCTGATAAAGATTCAATTCATCGTAATTAATAATATAACGACATGCTAAATGAGATTAAAAAACATTGTAGCTAAATCATAAAATTAAAAACTATTTTGATTGGTCCCATTTAAATTTAAATCGGTTTAAAACTAAGAGTTTCAGCAAAAATACCTGAACAAAGAATTAGTTCAGCGCGGTTTTTACTGAACAGTGGTTGTTTTATAAAAATCAACAATGGTCGCTCGTTAGTACTGCATTTATTTTTATTTCTTGTTTTGAAAGCAATTCTAGACGAATTGCTTTAATTTGTGGAAGTCATGGTAATTTTACGATCCATTTCAGCCAGCCCTCTAAAGAATTCCTTGTACCAATCTTTATAAACAAATTGTTTTGATTTTCAATTTTCCAATCCTTACAAATCAACATCGTTTTCCCTGAATAGTATTTTATAAAAACCATTTTACAATTTTATTCATCGAATTCATTTATTTGGTTTCCAACCAGATGCGGTTTATTATTAAATTAATTTTCAATTTTAGCCTGAGGGAGATCAAATACAATTAACTATTTTGTAATTAAAAGTATTGTTATGACACGTAGGCCATATTAATTATTAGCATAAAAAAGGTATAATTTTATTTATAAAGCCATAAAATTAACTAGACTCCCAATATTACGCCCTGAACAATAAAACTTATTGAAAGTCAAATTCAAGGTTACCACTATCAAGATTCGAATCAACATTTACCTTTCAATTTCCACACGTCTGATTGCGAAAACATTAAAAACCATTTACGATGCAAGTCGATACTGATATCGATAGAAATTACGAAAAAAACTTGGGATTTGCGTTACAATGAGAGCATTAGGTATTCAGTCGCATTGTGATGGACAACACTATTGTGAACAGAATAATATTGCGTGTTCAGAATGAGTATGAGTTCAAAGTTGTATTGTCAAAAAATACTGCCGTGAATGTCAAAATTATGGGGCCCATTATACCCACTGAGTGGCGTTTTGTCATCTTATTATTCATGGTATACATTGCTTCTTTAGTCTAACATTTGTAATTTATTTCTAGGTAGTTAGATACGGACCAATGAATGAAAATATGGCTACTGGAATTAGCAGCAGTTTTTATGTTCGCAATATAGCATAGTCGTGGAAATTGTGATTCATGCTGTAATCATCTTGCTTATGTCAATGTTGGCATGTGAAGCGGAATGATTGACTGTAATTATAATAAAATCAGCAATTTGCGCGATAAAGCCTATTTATTTTGTTTAGAGCAGTTTGAAGTATTTTACTTGCAAACATGCTATTCGGAAAAAGCTAACTAAAACTGGCTTTGGAATTTGTTAACATAACATAACATCACGCCTTGTTTCCCCGAACGGTTAGGCAGAAGTGTCCCTGTAATAGATATACCCACTGTGTGTTAATTACTGGTTAATGTGCATGTATGCAAACTGACATGATTTATGGACTCTGGTTTAATGATTTTTACTAGAATGGTGGATAAAACAATTAACAAACCCTTTAAGGTAAAGTTATAATGATACAATGTCTAGATCCTTATCCTTATCGTACAAGATCTATAATATAATACAACACCTAACATATAAAACCTTAAGCTTGTAAGTAATCACCATATAACAAGCAAGCACTATAATTAAAGTGACAATAATAATTATTATTAAATATTGCACTTTAGGAAATTAGTACCCGTTTGCCTTTGGAGTAACATCGTAAAAAGTATGTATCCTTGCGGTACTCCCGGAAGCAATGTTTGCATAATTAATTGCTTGAACGTTAGTGAAGCATTTGATACTGTATAGCACATGTTTTTAGAGTTCCGTATTTCAAAAAGAAAAAATTAAACCCTTATAGGGTCACTCGTATCTGTCTGTCCGTCTGTCACAGCCAATTTGCCAACCAATTTGAATTCAAAGTAAAGTAAAGTAAAGTTTATTTATTTGCATAGATTGTAGGTACACTTATTTATTCACTCCAAACATACAAGTATCCTTACAGGCTAGACCAAATGTGATATTGTAGTACACTTAAAAATTAAATAGTTCCACTGCTTGTACCATAACAAATTCTATAGGTAGTTATGTAAAGTACATTTCATAGTTATTAGGTACTTAGATTTTTGTTTATATTAGGTGCGCTGCGGAGGGTCGCTCTCATACTCAAGTGTCACCGGGCCCACAGCGATAAATTAAGTAATTAAGTAACATTGATTCATATTTACGTTGTTTGTTTAGTCTACAGATTATGTAGGCTATAAGTCATATTTCACCATAGCGATAAGTGTACTTTTAGGATTAAGAATATTGTATTTTAAACTTTAGTCTAAGCAAGACTCCTCGTTTGCCTTAAATAACCTCCGGCAACGCTCCCGAAACTTAACTAGGTAGCTGTTCTTTCAAATTCACCCAAAGCGCAACAGTATACATATGTCGACGTCATCAGCAATGAGGTTGAGAGTGCGGAGCGCGCTTGTCAGCGGCGCCTCACGCAGCAAGTTAGATCGCGCGCGCGGTACCGCCAGCAACCGCGGCTGACGACGACGACCCACATACCCATCTGGCACGACTAGTTCTACCCTTCGCAATATATCCGCATTGTGTATCTTCCTGTTAATTATCTTAAAGATATAATTAACAAGTATGAGTTGCCTGACATAAAGTACTAAAAACAATTGTGATCCTTGTACAATTTACCTTAGATTAGGCATGCAAACATTAATGATTGAAGTAAACGAGTAAGTAATCAAAAAACATTACAATAATAATTTTGTTTTTTGACACAATTATTAGTAGGTATGTCGTTAAATTGCATAAAAATATTATATTTATTAAGATAAATAAAATATTTTTATGCAATTAGATTTAGATTTAAATCTAAGTCATTGTCATTTACAAAATCGTTAATCGAGTAGTAACATTTTTCAATCAATAAGGCTTTTAACTTCTTTTTAAAATTGCGTAGGTATTGTGTCATCTTTTATTATGTCAGGTATACAATGAATCGATACAATGGACCGATTAAGTTGCAATTTGGTACACATATCAATATCTGTGACCCAAACACGGACATGTAACGAAAATAAATTAATTTTGAATATGGGGATCACTACTAGGAGGAAAATTGAAAAATAAAAATAACTTGCAAACTGTACCGTGTGACATATGAAAGAGCTTGTTGTGAGGATCTCAAATATATATTTTATTATAATTTTTAAATAAATGCTTTTAAGTAAATAAACGAAAATTGACCATTCCCCCCATTATCTCAGATTATCTCAGAATCTACGGAGCCTATAATTTTGAAAAAAATCCACAATATAGTTCAATACTTATGGATTACAGAAAAATCTATAAGAAGTCTATGGTCTTAAAATAACATGGTAAATCTCCCAATATTGTGCGTACAAACTTACATTTGCAGTTGGAATGTATGGGACTACAATGTTAAGTTTGTCCTTGGGATAAATTCATACCAACTACGGAACACTTAATTGAGCGTAGTCCGACACACTCTTGGCCGGTTTTTATTGATAGAGGCCTTAAGGTGACATTAAAATTAAATTCAATACTTTCTTTACACGTGGTTGATCTAGGTAGTTGTAGCAAGGAAGGTCAAGTTTAAGTGGGTTTGATATTGAATTAATAAAATGTTTCTAGATACCGGTATTCTTTTTGATCCAGGTCTATAAAATGGTAACATGTGATATTTTGCATAGCATCATATTCTGTGGTGTTTACTTTCGAAGCCACATACGTCTAAGCAAAATAAATGCAACGTGTATAATTTGAGGAAGGCAGGCACATTACTTTGTGTAATTTATTTCATCACCACTGCTCTCAAAACGGTGAAGGAAAACATCGTGAGAAAACCAGAATGTCCAAGAACCAAATATTCGTAGACATGTGACCCGCACTGGGCCCGCGTGGTGGATTATGGCCCACTCTCTCTCACAGAGAGGAGGCCTGTGTCCCAGCAGTGCAGTGGTAACGATATTATGCGGTGTATCGTTTGAACGTTGTACCGTATTTTATGATTCGAATGTCGGAAACGAATGGCTAATGGGTATCTGATGGGAGATAGCCTCTACCTGTCACTACATTCATTATAAACGTATTTTATTTTAGTTGTTGTCATACAGTATCTTCCTGTTTATTTATTTGTACCTAGCCAGTTCATAAACACTAATCCTAGAAATATTAGTTCGATAGGCAATATTTTAAAAGGCATTTCAGTTAGAATCAGCATCAAAATTTATTTGTTTGTAGCATTTACTTACAAGCTGATGAAATGAAGTTTACTCAATATGCGTAAAACGATTTTTCCCAAAATAGTTTCGACCTTTAAATTCAGAAAAGTTGGTATCGTTTACCACGTGAGGGAGGGAGGAATATAGCGATAAATAACATTAACCCGAATCAGCCTTTATGTAAAGTGAGGTAAAATGTCTGCCTAAAAACTAGCCTGATTTTCTTTATCATCTATATGGAATATGGACCTACAAATATTGCCTTTATATAGGTCGAGTGACCTAGGATCACTATATTAGCTAAATATTTATGATCTTTAGGTTCTTAGACCCGATATTTTCGTTCAAATATCATAAGTTCAGAGTCAGATTTTCATCAATTTTCTAACTAAAATCTTCTAAACTTTTACGTAAGTAAATAAAATATGAAAGTACCATCAAATATTTAATGTCCGACACCTAAAATATTACAAACAATAAATCTTAACGTACGTAATCATTCAGAAACTAGCATCTTCGGGATAAACGGAGCCAATTTCTAAGACTCGACCAAATCATGTAGAAACTTTGAAAGGTCCTTGCCCAAAGCCCGTTACATGTTCCGTAATTCCGGCAATTTGAGGGAGCCGATAATGGGATGACCAATTTCAGGCGAATACGCTTTAGAAGTAAATCCTGTTACCGATGATCCTAGAACCTGTTGGTTACATATGCGGTAGACTCTTCCGCGTCAATGCCTCGATATTTTGCCGTATTAATATGTGTACTTGACTGCCATTTCTTTAAATGATCGTGATCTATTTTTTTCTGTTTTCTAGAATACCATCGTGCCTGTAACATTTGGTCGCTGACGGTAGTTCACAAACGCTGGTCTACTATTTGTAAAACAAAAAATCTGTTTTCTCACAACCAATCATTGCGTGGTTCTTTTTATCGTTAAATTTTTCATAAATATCTCTACTACCTCTAACTACTTTTCATACCACAGTTTTTCGATTTGCTCTCTACGTATTTCCTCAGTTAAAAGGGTATGCTTCTTGTAAATGAATGAGCTAATTGTGGAATAATATCACTTGGACTTCCTGGAACATCTTTATGCAAGCAACCTTTAGCAGTTCACATTCGCTGGTCAATCACGACTATTGTCGCATTATCCTCCATATCGTTCATTGTGTCGTTGAAGGCCAAGGTTACCTATGTTATGTGTTGTCTGGTCACGCGTATGACTCATAAAGAGTGGAAGCGTTGACTTCCGATGTCCTCACGATGCGCCACATTTACCGGTTATCGAGGCGTTCCCATGTCATCGTGCATGCGTTACAAACCTTGGTCGTATAAGACTTGAATACAAATGTGGATCAAGTAAAATATTCTACGTACGTTTTGTAGCATTTTTCTACATTATTCAGAATTTTCTCTACATTTTATTTCAATGGGGTAATTTAAATACGTTATAGCTCACCAAATACATGTTTTGGTTAGATTAGTAGTGGTAAAATATTCTTTACTTTCCATAAAATATTTCATGCGATATATTATTATTATCAGCGGTTATAATATCAGATCTGAAACAAAACAAAACCTTTATTATTGCCGACAATTATAGCGAAAAGATCGACCAGCACTAATCAGCGATTACAAATGAGTGCTATTATCGACGCAACTGTCGGCAATCGGACTCGTGTAGTGTGTGGACGGCCTAACATTTCTGAACGCAGTGTCGCACATGAACGTGCGACAGATCTCAGTGATTTGCTGTGTATTGTGGAAGATCTGCAGTAAGGCAAAATAGTGTGGATCTTGAAAGTTGGGATAAACTAGAAGTTACGGTTGAACCAGTGAAGTCACTAGCAAAAATGAAGGAGGACTTTAAAATATCAGGTAAATAAGAAATAGTGAAAACTTTTTCATCAAGCTTCAACATCTTTTAGTATTTTCAATCATCTAATGTCTATCAGCAATGGGACATTACCAATCCAGTTTAAATAAGGTATAGTCTATAGTTAATATAACATGCTACTGTACTACCACTGACTGTGATGGCCACATTACGGCCGGCGCCGGCTTCACCGATCACATACACTAAACACCGGCACTTCATTACGGATATCCAACTAATTGGACCGAACAGAGATATACCCATACTGAATTAATTCACCATACAGAGTATAATCTACATAATAATATATTATACATAATATAAAGAATTCGTTATCAATATTCTGTTGTGGAACTATCTCTCCTAGTTTCAGTGTCAATGTTCACGTAGTAGAAATATTCGTTTGCTCTGTTGCGTGTAACATTTCCAGCAAATGATATTCCAACCTCTTTACCACTCCATCAACTCAGCTAATAGAAGTCCACTGCTGGACTTAGACCTTTCTCAGGATGTGCGATAACACCCAGTTCTCTAAAATCCATATCTTTTCTGATGTCCCAACTGTTTTTTAAGGCCGTCGGTCCATCTAGTTTTGAGCCATCCACGCTATCCCTTTTGTGGATTCCGAATAACCAGACAATGCTATCACCGATCCGTCGTTCACCCATGGTGATGATGATAACGCTCTCTTCACATATCTTTATAGCATTACCTACACGTAAAAATCACTATCATTCAAACAAACCTTCGATTGTAATCTAATGTCACTTCTCACGATAAAATCACGACATAAGAAATCATTTGATTGTAATAAAAAAACAATATCTTTTTTCTGCACTTCAAAGATAGAAGAATATCTTCGACACGTGACACCAGTTATACTTACTATCAGTGTCAATACACGAGACCTCAATTATTGAGCCCCATTGTACTGGTAATAAGAAATGTCTACGAACAATCGTAGTAATGTCATCATTTTCTCGTAACATTTGATAATTGCGTCATTATTGTCTTCATCGGTCATTAATAGAGTGATCACAATTACAAGTGTTTGATCAGTATCACGTGTTGTTACACGATTTTATTACAGTAAGTAGATAAATAAGATTAATTGTAACATTTTTTCTAGGCTTCACTTAAATATCATCAGGAATGAACCGACTACATGTGCCTTAATGTAAAATTTTGTTCGTATGTTCGCAACGAAATTCCTAAACGTTTTCCTTCGTAAGTAGACTTTTCCATTATTCTAAATTCTATTTCTATAAACATGCCCAAAACGATAACTTCGTGTTGTGTTTTCTGAAGATAAATGCAAAGAAAAAAGCGTATATATATTTTCATGGCATGCAATATCCCTACTACCTACTGTTTTACAATGTAAAGATAAAAATGGTTTGTAGATTTTGCCATCTCATATAGGCTGTGTTTACACTCAACACTTTGCGTGATATCATCGCAATTTTATTTTGGTATCAATTACAAATTACAGTTAGTTAGATTCCCAAATGATACCCATCCGTAAAATAATTCGAAAAAAATTACGGACATCAACTAATATTTTTTTAGCAAACCCAGAAGAGCTAAATTTCATTATGAAAGGTCTGCGACTGAAAGTAAAATCAAAACATCAAGCTCGTCAACTGTGCCAGCGAACTCTGATACCTACCAATGTGGCTGGTAAAACAGATAAGCATACAAAAATATTACTTTATAAAATACCCTTCCAAAGAAAATAAACATCATCAATCTTTGCCCATCGTAAAAAAGGAAAATACGAAAAAAAAATGCGCTTACTTTGGTGTGAGGTGTAAATTTCCGGCTTAATGCACGCTTATCCGGATCTAACCGGTTAGAAGCAGATATAACTGGTATTACAAAGAATTTATTTTGTTGCTTTTGCCCAGCAACATAATAATGAGTTATTAATAACTATGTGCCAATGACTACGTAGGTACATAATGGTGCCGATTCCCTTGTTCACAAACTAAACTAAATTTAAGTTCAGTGCATCTTTTTCTTTCTATTTCATTAAGAAAAGGACAGAAGATAAATTTTAGTTTAGTCCTGTCAAATTAATCAGCGCCTGTCACTCTCCATACAAGTTTAGACGTGATTAAAAACTTGCCGACTAAAATTACGTCAATTTACGTCAAGCGCTGATTAATTTGACAGGACTAAACTAAATTTAACTTCTGTCCTTTTCTTAATGAAATAGAAAGAAAAAGATGCACTGAACTTAAATTTAGTTTAGTTTGTGAACAAGGGAATCGGCACCAATGGCTCTTTACACGTAGAATGTGTGCTATGAGCTTTTTTTAAAAATCATACATATGATTTTTTTTTATTGGTGTTCTCCAATACTTACTTTAGCCCAGTAGGATGATGAAATGATAATGGCATTGAAGATAAAGATTGGTAGTTAGGTCCAATAACTATTTATTACAAATATAGGACAGTCATCACTTGAACATCAAGTAGCTCCTTAGAAAGAATGTGACTTGAATCACTTTTAATGATTAAAATAGGTAAACAAATTAGTAACAGCTTATCAAGAGCGAAAGTAGCGTGCTCAGAGTGCTCTGAGTAAATGTGAAACGAAACTTTTGCTAAGAAAGTTCTATTACCTATTTTAAAGTTACGCTTAACTTGACACAAAAATTGTATGCTTAAATTTGCTTTACTGCTTTTATTTATATTTTGAAATGAATAAAGAACGTTTAATTTGCTTTGGAAAATAGAAGCTAATTATAAAAATAAAAAATAAAAACACTACAAAGTGGAAAATAACTTGAATTTCGGAAGTCGGTGTTTTTGGTTTTGAATTTTCGTTTTTTGCCACCGACTTCCAAAATTAAAGTTATTTTTTGGAAGTCGTTTTTTTTGTAAGACGTTTTTATTTTTAACTTTTTAGTTGTGATACCTACCTACTGCGCACAAATTCGAATACCACTACCTGCTATATAAATAACAGTGATAGGAACTTATTATAACATCATCCACATTGACCTAGTAGGAAAAATACGTATTAAGCCTCGTGCAGACACGCGCGACGTGACACTGGTAATTGTTCTACCGTGAAGTTTTCTTACAAATTGTTTTGTTAGAGTCATGTCACGCTGTTGCGTCGCGCTAGTCTGAATGAAGCTTTAATGCTAACTCAAAAACTGCCCAAGCAAAGTCAATAAAATATATATGGGACCACCGCACAAACTTCTTCTACAAAATGAAAAAAATGATTTTCAAAATCGGTCTACAATTGACGAAAATATCGATGAACAAACATAAAAAAAATACATGAAGTCGAACATAGAACTACCTCCTTTTTGGAAGTCGGTTAAAAAGCGAAAGCAGGTTATGTTTCCAATATTTATTTATTACGAAGTTACTAATACCATTAAACATAATATAAAACATACGAGCTTTCTATCAGTGCTTCTAGAGATTACCTCTTACAAACAAACGAGAAAACAATTTTATTAGTTTAAAAAATAAATGATTTGTTAAAAATGTTTTTTTCTTTCACTCTTCACCCGTTCCTCCTCAAAATCATCATGTCCCAGTCGCCTAGGCCTTAACAAAAACATGTGAATGCACCCACGTGACTTTTTTCGACCATTCGAAGTGTTCGTTCTATTGTGAGTCTGCGCACGCGCTGACACCGCGACACGCGACCTAAGGCCGACGGGTACCGGTTACTAAAACGGATCGTAATTGTACCGATAGTAAGTGGCTACCGTTTGTTTGTTTGCTGCAGTGTTATGTTATGAGAATTAGTGTCATTGTGCGCTTTGAGTTTATTATGAGCAAAATGACTGATTATTTGGCGTAGTTAATGTAACCATTTTATTTTTTATTATTATGTGTAAATAAAATTGCATTGCACCAAAATTACTATAATCAGTATTTTTATACTGACTGAGAATTTGAGTTTCTCATAAAATTTCCATACCGGGGGGGCCGGTAATCTATTGTTAAGGAATAAACGCCAAAAAAGTAATAATTGGTAAGCAACAGCTCGTGGCGAGGTAAAAATATTATCCAGTCAGTAAGATAGCAGAAAAAATCAAGCAAAGCAGCAGAACACCATCTGTTACAAACGTCTGCAGTATGTAGCATTGAGATCTAGACTGCCTTCCGGGGTTTATCTTTTCTCTGCTGATTTGGGACGATGTTGCTAGGACATTATAACTATGATGTGTACCGTAAGCACGTTGAAGGAACGCGGAAGTGAAAGAGATTTGTGTGTTGAGGAGATCATTAAGTGAATTTATTACACTTGGAATCTACAGCAACACTGACATAATGTCTAGTATCATACAATTTGTGACCTTATCGCGTGGATCCCGAGAAAGAAACCCTGCGATTTTCCGTTCTTGTCTGGTGTGATATATCAGGAAGTGGTCGAGAGTTTTTGTTTAATAAACACCGCTTTAAACGTGTTGGTTATGTTTATAACTTACGACTAAGCATTGTAACGACTTTTGAAACGAAACACCTTCAGGTTGTCTAAAAATACTACAATAGAATAAAAAACATCAATATTAAATCCTTTGGTGCTCTAGAAATCATTAAGTCATTAAGTGCATGTAATTTCGCACTGTCATTATAAAAAATTGCTAAAATGTGATGATTGCTGAAGTTCCTACTATTTCACATGTATTTACATAGAAACACTCCTGTAAGATCAGATAGTCATCCAATCTCGCCACTTGCCCACTCGACTAGCCTATTTTATCAGTCGAGTGGAATGTATTGAAGTACTTGTTTGGTTACCTGCTACACTTGTTCCTAATCGTATTGATGTAAGATGCCCTATTTTTTATTAATTTCAATGTCGCCTGATGTTGCCACTGGTTTTTAATAGTATGGATCGAGTCGGGGAAGAACTCTCGTTAATGACTCTGGTTTATTTGACAGTATGTGGGAGGCCGTATTTCATGTTTTAGCCAGTTTAATTATAATAATTTATATTATCAGTCCACTTGTAATCAATAATGGAAGCCAGAAGAGAATACATCAGCTGACCTAACCTTATGGTATGGCTCCATTTAGTGATTATTGAGGACTTACCGGAACCTGTATAGGGTAGACGCTACATTATGAAAATAAGAAACAATATTGAATTTTCTTTATTTATTTTAAGAGGACGTGCCAACTTTTTTGCGCCTACCACATAACTGTTGTTATATGAAAACAATCGCCGCATATACAATTTTGAAACTAATTCTTAATTCGCTTAAGTGATCGAATATAACTAGAGCCATTTTTCTACCAGCCTGCATGATGCAAGGTTCAAATTTGCAGACAACCTTTACAATAGCTACCTACTTGGCTGCTTCTAGATAGGCTGGAAACGTAACCTCTTAATACACGAATAATTACTACATAAACTGCACAATGTAAAAAAATAGCCGCTGATTGTTTATATGATGATTAAATCACGATGGCAGGCACTCATAAACTTCACACAAGGTGACGTATTTAATGATTTTTAACTAGACTTAAGTCAATTTGCGTCATTTGCACTATTATGTGCATGGCTATTACAGACACATCATACAATAAAGAGTTATTTACTATGAAATAATTTATATGCGGAACCAATTAATGTATTGTGTGCATTGTGTACACGTTGCAGTAGTCAGTACTTTCAACCGTTTGAAATGAATTAAGAAATTATTTTATCATCATTTTGATTTTGTGTCAAATATTGTTTCCTGTTGAATTTATGAAGGCCAGCTCTGTTGTTGTTCAAATGAGTTAAATTCGTGAATTCTGTCATTATTATTTGAATATTTTCAGCCGGAAAATGCCAAAATAATTATAATAATTATTGCGATGAAACTTAAAACTATTTAATTTGAAAATCACTAAATGTTTTGTACTTCAGTGCACTGGCGCCAGTCACTCGCTCGATCTACTATCAACTATACGAACAAGGTCGACTGATTCAGTATTCAAAGGTTATTGACAAAATTAGTTTTAAATCCATTATAATTTTATTCCTACCGCCTTTCAACTGCAATTGGAATGGTATTATAATTATAAACTAGCAGTTGAATTTACTTTGGTTTTATTTTAATGCTTTAAAGGCTCCTACACACATGCTGGCGGTACGAACCGCCGGCTTTAGCCGAGGGGTACGTCTTTATTTGGCGGTTAATTTGTGCGGCAAGCCGGGTGCACCGCGGCTTGCCCGGCGGCAAGGCTGGCGGCACTGCCACCGGCATTGCCGCCGGCACTGTGTGTAGGAGCCTTTAGGCTGGTTTTTTTCTACAGTAAAGTTGTCATTTAAATGAATTAGATATTAAAACAACTTTCTTGTCTAAGCACTTGCATTTTTTTAAATTATTTTGCCGTTTTGTCACTATTTCGTGAATTACAATAAACTGTAATTTATGTTTAACTTGTGAATATACCTTATTGAAGCGACACTGGTTAGTCGGTTGACTTTTAATGATTTAAAATTAAAATCACGTCTAAACGAGTTGTGTTAATGATTTGGCAAAAATATGTGTTAAATTAGAGCATTTTCTTAACTTATCTGTGAATGTTTTAGATTATGTATATACTACATAATGTAATTAATTTGTAAAATTGTTGTTGTGTAAGTAGTTTGTAACTGAGAATCAGTTTTAAAGATAATTTAATTATGCAACTTTTAGTATACGTGTTTTATTAGAATAGATATCTTTTATTTTACGTACAATAAATTAATAATTCGTCTAATTTGGGACAGCGCTCCTTGATGGGCGAGTCCTATTACTGGCCGGACGTACGACACGTTGCGTGAGCTCAGTACAGAACACGCAAGCTAACCACTGAAGGCCACTAGCATATATCTACATCTTAAAACCAAGGCAGCGCAAGAAAGGCGACCAAGAATTATTATAATTAAGAGCAACAACAGAACACAACTCTAACAATCTAACTAAACTCTAAGAAATGGGCAAGAATATAAAAACTTTTTCCAAAAAAAAACCAACCGACTTAAATAATAACTTTAATTTCGGAAGTCGGTGTCTTTGGTTTTGAATTTTCGTTCTTTTGTCACCCACTTCCGAAATTAAAGTTATTTTTCACTTTGTAGTGTTTTTTTTTAAGTTGGTTGTTTTTTTTTTTGTAAAAAGTTTTTATTTTTCACTTTTTAGTTGTGGTACCTACCCCACACAAATTCGAATACCACTACCTGCTATGTAAATAACAGTGATAGGAAGTTATCATAAATATCATCCACATACTAAGTGGGAAAAAATACGTATTATTGAAGCTAACTAAAAAACTACCCAAGCAAAGTTAATAAAATTTATATGAGACCACCTCTGAAGTATGATTTACCAAACAAAAAAGAATCATCAAAATCAATTCATAATTGGCGGAGTAATCGCGTAACAAACATACAAAAAAATACATACAGTCGAATTGACAACCTCCTCCTTTTGGAAAACGGTTAAAAACGTTTAAAATTTTACGAAAACACAGACTTACAAATGAGGTCACATAGCACATAATTCTGTATGTTTGAGTACTAAGACTGCATAAACGTGAGGATAGTGGCACCAGGTAAAGTTGGAACAGCTCCCTAGGGCCAGGGAACGAGATAGTCGGCACGATAATCTTGGGACCAACTACTGAGTTAAATAAAAATGTACTTAGATCTTACATAGCTGCACTGTTTAATCTATTCAAGCTTCTATGTGTTGTCTAAACTGTCTTGTTAAGAATATAATAATATTTTACTTTACTATCGGGAAATAATTTCGCCTAAAATGTATCATATAAAAATCAATATTAATGTTAATTATAATAACAATATCAATTATCGGAAATACATTGTCAAGGACGGTACGGTTGACATCTGTCGGGCATGCCACCACCCCGGTGAATCAATCCGACATATTATTTCCGGTTGTTCTCGTCTAGCTAACGGCGAGTACTTGCACAAACACAATCTAGTGGCTAGGACTATCCACCAGCAACTTGCCTTGCAGTACAACCTTGTGGAATCTGAAGTACCATACTACAGGTATGTGCCCGACCCAGTTCTCGAGAATGGTCACGCCACATTGTACTGGGATCGATCTATCATCACTGACAGGACTATTGTAGCTAATAAGCCTGATATTGTGGTGATAGATCGACGAGAGCGCCGTGCAATGATTGTTGATATCGCTGTCCCTCATGACGAGAATCTCAGAGAGCTGAGAAAGATAAAAAAATCAAGTATCTTGACTTAGCACATGAGGTTGTCGACATGTGGGATGTGGACTCTGCAATCATTGTACCGATAATCGTTACAGTTAATGGCCTAATAGCGAAGAGCCTCGACCAACACCTCAGGAGGCTCTCATTGCGCGGCTGGGTCAAGGGCTTGATTCAGAAAGCAGTACTCCTAGACACGGCACGCATAGTGAGGAGGTTCCTCTCTCTAGAGCCCTGACCACCGGCAGCTTGGACCCTGTTCCTGGTGCCAATGGGCTACTGTTTTTTATATTTTTAAATGTTTTTTTAATGATTTTTATAAAAATATTTAAAAATGTATTTAATATGTAAAAAAATGAATAAATGAATATCAATTAAAAAAGTAAAATAAATAATTTATAAAGTAAAATAAAATACCTATAAAGTATTCATTCTTTTAAATTAATATTACAACAAAAAGGTGTTTGATTGCCGTTTATCATTCATTTATGCTTTATTTATTAAACGTAACGGTCCTGGGATCAAATAAATCATAATAATTATTTATTTATTTACGTAGACAAAAAACATTAAAAAAAAACGTGTGGCACTCGGGGACTGCCGCGGTAAAGCTATTGCATAGCATTTGTAACCTCCATACTTCCTATTTGTCAACGCTACACTTGGGATAGTGACGTGATGACATAACACAAAAATTACGTTCCCATGACAACGTAATGACCGGAGTTCCAAGTAAACTGACTACCTAATGAAAGAAGAACATAGGTGGCACAAACAATTTAATTTTAAAATCTAAATACAAACTAACACCTTAACAACTACAAATCTTCATCGGAAACGAAAAACTAACAAAATCTTTAACGGAAAATTAACCATAACAATGAAAAACAAAATAAAAGTAAACAACATGCTATGAAATATCTTTGAACAAATACAAAAAGAAATCCCTGTGGCTGGGATCGAACCCGAGGACAAAAATGTCGATCCAGCGTTGTGCCTCGAGACCGATCGGTTTCTTATTGACTGTGGGGCGACTAGAATCAATTCTATTTTTGTTTTTGACGTTCAAAAGTGCCTTTTTGTGCCTAATTGAAACAAATTATTTGACTTTGACTTTGACTTTGTGGCGAATATGTTGAACCGTCATTACATAGTAGGCGGAGTGGGGGGTGTTAGGTTTTATTTTCGTTACGTTACGGAATTTCTTGATTCGGTCGCCGAGCTCAAAGCCCGCGATAAAAGCTATGCAATAGCTTAAAGGTAAAAATAACATAAGTAAATACACTATTAGTCTACGTCTATTATTATTTATGTAATACATAATAGAGCACAAAGCTACTGATTTTGCTTACATTAAAAAAATTTCTTCCAGCAGCTTTGCGATAGGTGAGTCGAATGATCATTAAATTATTTTAATATTCTTAAAAAAATACTTGAAATCAAAATACATATCGATGCCTTACGGGCGAAAAAGGATAACCGCCTCTTTTCAAATTTTACAGGGGAGTGATTTAAAGTTCAAAATAAACGAAAAAAAATCATAAAAAATTAAGTATAGCTCCCGAAAGCCTGGAAATGAGTTTTTATAATATTTAGCATGCGATCTATAAGATGGCGTTTTTATTTTTACGTAATTCAGCCTGCAAGAAGCAGTTACTGTCGGTTATCCCCAAATGGTCTTTATTTTAAAATCACCCAAAATGTCGTAAATTGAATTATCAAATTATCTGATGCGAGTAAAAATTACCTAAATTCAACCCATGTTTTATTTAAATTAAGGAAAAAAAGGTCAAGTCTTGGTTTTTAGAGAAAAAAATGTGAT
This sequence comes from Agrochola lychnidis, assembly GCA_963680765.1. NCBI lineage: Eukaryota > Metazoa > Arthropoda > Insecta > Lepidoptera > Noctuidae > Agrochola > Agrochola lychnidis. Next base: position 25,478,026 of record OY796861.1, read on the forward strand.
AATATAATCTAACCAACAATGTAACAATAGTTGACTGAAAGGAAAATTGTATCAAGCACATTTCTTGAAAAGATGTCAATTATTTAGTGGATGTATTTTGATTATTTTACTTTAAAAAACTGTTATCTCTGCATTTAACATTTCAAGTTCACCCAAGAGGTATAGGTATACAATAAAAAACCATTTAATTAGGTAATCAGCTCAGTCTTTAATTAACATAAAAATGGCACCTCACACTTATCAAATTAAAAACATACTAAATAACAATTGTTTGTAATAAACCCTCGTATTGTATCAAAAAATCACCGTGATCAAATAGACTTAGAACTATTGCACTAAAAGACTACAGACCAAACAGAGTCTGCAAAATGCGGCCAAAACGGAATAAACGACTAATTATGTTTTAAACACGAACAGGCATAACAAACTAAATACATATTTCTGAATTTTTACTTCCAGCCAAAATAGTTTAACGTACAATCATTAAAATATTACAAAAAGTCCAAAAGGTGTAACTTCTTTATTCTTAAATAATTCGTAGATCAAACACCAAAAAATAATTTTACAAAAATTGAAGTCGTTTACAACGAAATAAATTGACAGAAGTCTATATTTTTCCTACCGCGTAACCGACAAAAAGTTTTACGTAGGCAAACGTTACCTAGACCAATCGACGCAGAAAAAAAAGGCGATTCTAAGTATGTATATAACTCAATTTCTCAAAAAATGTCGCTTATCCCTTTTCGGCCGTAAGACATCGATATTTATCCTAGACCCTAAAATACGTTCGCAGTGTATCAGCCCGCACTAGTCCCTCATAATTAAACGTGTGTGCTTGACTGAGGCTCTTTCATGTTTCGCGAGGCAGATAACGTTACTGCCTGTTTCAATGTCACCTCCATTCAAAACGAATATCTTTCCAACTTTATCTTTCTCTTTCATGTGGGAGCACATATTCTAGAACCGTTCCCCTTTAAAAAAACTTACTCATGAATCTGGATTAAATGGTGCCTTTTTAATCGTAATATTGGGTCTAAGTCTAAACCCAGAAAACTATGTTTGTCTAATTTATATAAAGATACTTTAAGACCAAAAAAAAATTACTGACTTTCTATTTTCCAAGCAAGAATTGGCACGATGAAGCCAATTTTGATTAAAATTGGATGCTTGAAGCTTTACATTGTGTTACGTCGTCAAAAAATCGGTAAATTGGAAACGATATTGACCGATGCCAATCAAGACCAAGGGGATAGTACTCGTACATAGTCTAATCATCGAACAAAATATATAAAAGCTCCACCTCATAAAAACCGGCCAAGTGCGTGCCGGACCACGCACAATGAAGGGTTAAGTAGTTGGGATGAATTAATCCCAAAAACAAACTTAACTTTGTAGTTGATAAACATGTTCTCCCATACGGAATGTATGGGAAAATATGTTTTTGCAACTGCAAAGTTAAGTTGGTTAGTTATTACTCGAGAACTAGTAAAGCCTACTTAGCTGTGATAGTTTTCCTTTTAATTTTGTTATATAAACTACTACTGTGATTTTTTTCATACATCCAAAACCAACCATTTAGCTGACAGGGGGGGGGGACACTTGACTCTAACAAAAATTAGCACTTTAAAGCTTAATATTTTGCAAACGAATCCCTGAATCCAAAAATGGTTTTCACAAATTTTTTTGTAAGACCTTTCCAATGATACCCCACAGTATGGGATAAAAAAATAAAAAATAAAACATCACAACTTTACATGTATGGGAGGTACCCTAAAAAAAAATGTTTTTCATAATTTTGTTTTACCACTTTGTCGGCGTAATTAATATGTATACCTATGTCAAATTACAGCTTTCTAGTACTAAGGGTCTGCTATGCCGGTTTTTGATGAACCACGTCCAGGTGCACCGAAAACAGCTGCTACGGAGGAAAACAATAAAAAAATCCATGATCTCGTATTGGCAGATCGCCGATTGAAGGTTCGGGAGCTAGCTGAGACTGTAGGCATTTCAGAAGGAACAGTGCATCATATTCTTCACGAGGAACTCGGCATGAGAAAGCTGTCGGCGCGATGGGTGCCGCGTTTACTCACACCAGAAAACAAGCGCAACCGTGAGACCACATCGGAGACGTGTTTGGCGCTGTTTAAGCGGAATCCAGCGGAGTTTTTGCATCGTTTTGTGACCGTCGATGAAACCTGGATCCACTGGTACACACCAGAGACCAAGGAGCAATCAAAACAATGGATCCAGACCGGGGAACGTGCTCCAAAGAAGGCGAAAACTGTAAAATCGGCCGGAAAAGTTATGGCCACCGTTTTCTGGGATTCACAAGGTGTGATCTACATCGATTACCTCGAGAAGGGTAAAACAATTACAGGGCTTTACTATGCCGATTTATTGGGCCGATTCGACGCCGAATTAAAGAAAAAACGACCCCATCTGGCGAAGAAAAAAGTGCTGTTTCACCACGACAACGCACCGGTTCACACGTCTGCCGTTGCCATGGCCAAATTGGTCGAATTACGCTACGAATTGCTGCCCCATCCACCGTATTCTCCAGATTTGGCCCCTTGTGACTTCTTTCTGTTTCCTAATCTGAAAAAATCACTCGCCGGGAATAGATATGGATCGAATGAGGAGGTCATCGCCGCCACGGAGGCCTATTTTGCAGAGTTTGACAAAAACTATTTATCGGACGGGTTAAAAAAGTTGGAGCATCGCTGGGCTAAGTGTATCGAACTAAAAGGAGACTATGTTGAAAAATAAATTGCCACTTTTCCAAAATTTTCGTTTACTTTTTGTAGGCTAAGTACTCGTACTTCTTACTCAATCATGAAACGGGAAATTATTCTTACCATGCTAGTGTGTGGCATGTCCCTGTATTTCGCTGACTACCCGGAGTCAAACTTCTGTACCCACTGGTCTATTTAGTCTATTTTATGCTATCGTGAACGGGTCTTTCAACATAGCCCCTAGCCCCCTGGATAGGCTATTGACGGTTGCTAATTGTCTAGCCACATTCATTCTGCATATCTGCATATCGGGCCCTCAAGCCCTCTTCGCTTTGTTGGCTCAGTTTTCAACATTGGAAATTTTTATAGTGCTGCAGATGGAAAATGTTTAGCTTTTACTAGTTAATATCTACCCAATTACACACTGGTAACGGGTTGAAAAAAATTACCAAATACAAAAACAGTTTCATGATTTATGTGAATAAATAGGTTGAATCGAAAAGCTTACACGTAATAAAAAAGTTATAGATAAGAGTTCTTCTATTTTCCATACCCAATTCTTTTGTATTTAGATAAACAACAACGAAAAACAAAACAAACATTTATTTGGAACCCATTCGGTTCTAACGAAGTCGGAGACAAATGGAAGCCAATCCATATGTCCATCAACAACAAATTTGGGGCTTTTCTCTTAGTTTTTTCAACAAAAAGGTAAATACATACCAAAAAGAAACACAGGAAATAACGAGAAACGTCCAATGTCTCTTACAAATTGTATTTCTTTGTTGCTTATAAAAAGAAAAGTCTAGGCATCAAGGAGGATCTATTCCAGTTTGAATAAACTCCTGAAGTTTATTCTTCGATCTTGATACACACTGACATAAATAAGGGTGATTTCAGATTCATAGTGTTCTAACTGAATAAGTTTCATTTGTTTTGTGACTTATTTTATTTGCAAGCTCTTGTTACGGTATTCGTCTTTGTCCAGCAGAAGTAGCTTTACGTTATACCTATTATGTAGATTTTATTGCCTCTTTAAGTAATCATAGCTATACATACAACCTCTCTAATACATACTTCAAGCACAATTGGTTATAAAGAAGTATGAGTTAAGTGCTCGCATTAACAAAACCATGGTTCCCGTAAATGACTCCATAACAAGTAAACATTATTTATCAGTGTCACCTCGTTATGTTTAGGAGTTAGTGTAAATTACTTTAGTAATGTTGGCCCAACTCGTCACACAAATGATTTATAGGCAAGATAATAATAATGATGGAGGTAGCGCACATTTTTGTGGTGACAACCCGTGCTTTGGTGAACGAATTTGTGGACAATTTCACAAGAATTTTTGCGGTAAGACCTCATTGGTATTATTTTGTAAGTGGACAATTTTGGGAGCCAAGAATGCGTATGCTTAAAAGTTATGGTATACCACAAAAGAGCAATTTTTTAAAGGCAAAAAGGTGAAACTTTTAAACGAATCCTGGCTGTCATAAAGTGTAATGTAATGCAAGGTCAATTTTAATAATAATTATGCACTTAACTTCAAAACTAGTGGATTCAGAATCACTAGAATTAACATTTCTATTAATTTATGTTTGGCAATGGGTGTTATTTACCTGAAAATAAATGAATTTATATTTTTTTTATAAAGTTATATCCTGTAAAGCGATGTAGGATAATTAAAAGAAAATTATAATATCTAAATCGAATTATCCTAAATCAGCCATATTATCTACAACATGCAATACTCAAACTATTTCGTTTCATAAAACTATCCAAGGTTAAGTAATTTACGCACAGTCCCATCTGGCAACTTGCAACGTAGACTCGTGAAGACAAATGCGACCATAAGTTGAACTTCCAGACACACTACGCGACAAAGAGATGTGACGCCATATTTCTCAGCTATCCTGAGTAAGGAACCCGGCGCTAAAGGATTGCGTGCACTTAAGGAACTCTAAAGAAATATATTTTCTCTATTAGTTTTGAAATTCAATCGTCTGTGGCTCAGATTTAACAAATAACTGCATTTAAATCGTTTAACGCCAGTTTCAATGTTAATTCTTTTGTGTAACAGTTATCGTTGATCTTTGTTTCTTTAATTGTATTTTTGTTATTTATAATTTAAACTTAATGAGGATGTAAACAATCGTAGTATTTATGACTGATTTGACTATTATTTTAAGGTTCTATAAATAAATACGTAAATCTGATTTATACCCCGAAAATTATCGTGACTGGTTACTGGTGCAAACAAGAAGTTAAATTGTTAATATTATTCGTATTATTTTTAAATAATTTGGTGGGCATTTCTGAGTAAAACACACGTAACGTAACTAATTATGAAACGAATTTTAAAAACATCTTTAACAATTTTCTGTATAAGAACCATCCATGAATTGTTAATGAATCTGATGTGGTTCATGTACCATAATTTATCTTTTGTTCCAAATACTGTGTCTTACTTATGTACGCACGATAATATTATCAAGGTATATCATTATTTTCAGTATAAGCTTACCTCTAATTGGTAGAGAAGCCTTACTGGAATAGGTAGGTATAGCTTGATTATTTCGTCCTCTGTAGGTACTAGGTTAAGTACTTGATATAACATGTCAATATTCCACAAGTGTGTGATTGACAAAACAAATACAATTAAATAAATTAATAATTGACTCATTGATATCTTTCAACGGCTATACAAGCTCATAATTAGCCATTGTCCTAACATCTGGGTGATGCAGGGTGTACAAAATCATTTAATTTCACTATAGCAAGGCTGGTCACGATCGTTTGAGCGTCATTACTTGTTACAATCAAAAAGGGCATCTATAGTCAATGGTTCACGTTATTTGATTTCCATTGAAAGGATGTCCTATACTGCCATGACACTTCTACATAAAGACAGCAATGGATTTCAAAATATGGCACGTGTGTGGAGGTAATTTTTCTAGTTATAGATTTTATTTACACCTATTTGTCTCGTCTCGTTTAAAGTTTCTAAGTTATCATTTTTATTATGTGATGCCAATTCTTTAAAACTTTTCGAACCTCGTCTCTCAATTAAAGCTGTAGAAAAATATTTTTTGCAGAGAAATTTTAATAGAAATACTATACAGATTTTACTATAGTACTTTAAACAAGCTTGCATTTATTAAATTATGCGGTCCTTGCCCGTAGGTAAATGAAAATCTTAACCTACTTCAAACCGTAGAAACTTAAATATGTCGCTGCAAAAATATTTCACAATATTAAAACTGCAAAGAGACGTAACGTCGACATTGCAGTTTGCACGACTTTTCTCTTTAATGTGAAATGTTTAAAACAAGAACAAAATGAGAAAATTGCATTTGCAGCTGTTGAAGTATTTTTTCAAGTCGCTTTATGTCACACAATACCGGCCGCTGAAGTTCTTAGATCCAGCATACAAATGAGCTGAGTCACCTTTCATAAAAGGTTGTACTATGAGAAAATACGATTTTACGCTTCGTTTGCTTTCTTTGGCTGGGACAGGCTGAAAATATTATATTATTCTATTTCTTTCTGTCTATTTCTAAGACGTGTGGTTTATTAGATTCTTGTCACAGATATATCTGAAAAAGTTGGTGAGTGAAAATGTTATATTTCTTTTCTTTTGATACAATTGATTAATAAAGGTTTTTGTATTATTCTGATTGAATAATAACTCTACAGAATATAATAAAGAAAAATAAATATGGTTGCATTTATCGTACTTACAGTCTGCTGCTCAACTGTGTTTTATTTTCGAATATCACTTAATAATTTATATAAACACGCACATGAAATCAATACAAAAAACAATGCCATTGCAATGAGTTATGGACAATTGTTTAAAATATTACTACAACTAAGCGTATAGAATATAACAAAACGCTAGAAAAGCAAACAAACATATTTCTACTCCACCATAAAATGGACGTCCACAACAATACCAAATATTTTGTGGAAAATGAAGTCATTCATCAAATCTGTGCTGCGTTCAGTCGCACGTAACAAAAACATATTATGAGCGAGTACATGTGGTTCTATTGCGACTCGTATATTATTTCAGCGCAGCTAAACCACTAGCCCAGCGGTTTGGTGACCAGCGGTCGCTCGTGCCATTGTGATTAGATTAGGATAAGGATTTCTATCAGCTGCAGTGTACCATGGAATTTTGAGACGTTAGGGATGACAATTAAGTTACTGTGTTATTGCTGAAAATAAGCTGCTGAGACTTGTTATGGGCCTCAGAATTATGAGATATCCACTTAGCTTTATTTACATTTTCAGCATTTAACACAAATATACATTATGACATCATAATTGCGGATATTAAGTATTCAGAAAAATAAATCACAGGTTTCATATATGCGTGAACACGAGTATGTGACATTCACATAAAAAATCTTCTACTACTCCTCAGTAGCAAGCAACCCCTAATCCGCGTACTGAAAACTAAAAACAGTTATGGACACGTGGCGTGGAAGTAATGCTGGTTTTGTGCTGGACAGCCGATACATTGCAGGTTCTCAGCCAACAATGGAACTAAAACAACGTTGTATTGTACAGCGATAGTGCTTCGTAAAAATAAAATATAGTGCTTCGTTGACGAAAAAGAGCTTTTTGAGGACTTCGCTAGCGTGGAGCGATAGTATTTTGCCCTCTGAAGTCGAAATCTTATATTTTTTCTTTGGTGCTACCGATTTTGTTCTAATTTTGGACCTTAAAATGTTCATGTTGATAAATATTCAGAATTTGATTATGACTAAAGGACGTCATAAACCATTCCATTTTCTGCCAATCAATGTGACCTAAACCCTTAAGAATGATTAATATTCTTCATTTTACTGTTACTTAATTCTCTAATTTAATTTCTTACTACCGTCTTAATCATTTCTAATGAACGAACAACGACTAATTGTTCAAATCCATCACAACCAGTCATTTATGGACTTAAGTTATTTTTAAGCTAACTTATTTATCAAGAGAAACTCCTTTTTATTTGAACAATTAATGTGAGCTCCGTTTATTTCTTAGCGCTATCTCTGCGGAGTACTCCGTCGTCGCGTTCCCCTGTAAGGCCGACAGTTGTAAAATGAGTTTTTAGATATAAACACATTCTGTCAGCGCTGGAATACTTTATGTGAGAGGTTTGTTAATGTGTGTTATGTGTTGGTATTATTTCGTTTTAGTTTTATTGTGCAAAGGATTTTTTGTGCAATGGTGATGACAAGGAAATCGTAACTTCAAAATGAAGATAAAATGAACTGCAATGAAACCATTACCTTAGTTAGAGCTGTATCATATTGGCTATGTAAATTAAGTACAAAATCGAACTAAACATAGAATTGAATTACTCCAATTTGAGATTGAACCGCTTTCAAATCATAAAAATACCTTCAACCAACTAATAGAATTAAATATTCCGTAAGATATTTCCCCAGACATTTATCCGTAAAACCTTTTTAAAATCAGGAAATGGCAGTCATAAGCTGTGTCGAGAGAGTCTCACGAGACTGAGGAGGTACGGATGCATACATTAAAAATGCTAACAAAAATCTCCGGCTGTTTGCTGTACATTGACGAGCCTGCTGCGTCGAACAATGGTGGTGTTGGTAGCCAGTGAACCGTGAAATACAAAGAAAAGAGATGCACGTGAAGTATATTATAATATTAATGTAAGCACGTTGAAATTCCAGCGGCCCTGTCTGCCAGTTAGTGTATCTTGATAAAGTAATGAAGTAGAAATTTTAATGTTTTATATTAACCAATTTCATCTGCTTTTTCTAAATCAGATTTATCATTTTAATCGATATCTTTATAATGTTCAAATTCAATTGTACATATAACCTCTTTTTTTAGGAGATATGACACAATCAAAGGCAGAATAAAACGGAATGCCACCAAAGTATCTTTCGTTGAAAGTCATAGATCACATTTAGGCCCGAGTCTTTGATAACATATTTGGGCGTCAGCTTAAAAGTCATACTGTTTGTCCAGGGATTACTACCGTGTCCCCAGTTAAAAATGTTTAACAATCAGATTCACAGGTTAAACTCAATCCTAGTAACATCAATCCTTTATAACGTAAAGATAATTCCAGGATGTCGGGAGTTTTAATTTATGTAATGGAGCGGAGCACTGACGTGGCAATGCTTAGACTTTATTAAAGCAACAATTCATTGTCGTGTTTCGCACTTTGGTTTTTGTCTAACAAAACGCAATGTGTTTGTGTTTTATGTTTTACTAACTATTTAGTTTTGTGCGGTTTATACGACTTTACAAAACATTGAGATTTATTTATTACATGTAAGTTTAATACAAATGTTTTATCAATCCACTGTAGCTAGCCAAACCCATAGTCCAATGGTTTGTTTCCATGTACTGCAATAGTTCTACACCAACCGGGGGTTGTCATTGGGTGCACTTGCATAGTGCATTCAGGGAGAATCGTCGGTTGGTGCATCATTTCTTTAAAAATGTCTAACGGGCCTCTGTGGGTTGGCTTCGTTCCCTCGTACGCCTACCAAAGGACCGGGATCTATGGTCACGAGAATAGTTAGAAACAAAAAATAATAATAATAAAAATCCATTGCGTAATTTAAAAGGACAACGTGGTCAGATACGAAAAGCGATTTTAATTATTAATAATTATGTATATATATCGGTATTAGTTATAACAATATAAAATGCGTTGGGATTGAAATAGAATTGCATCATGTTAAAAACTTCACACGACTCAGCGACGCCTGGGTTAGAACTCCAAACTGTATGGTCGTTAATTCTGGCTGGTTGTTGTAGTATAGGTACAACTCTCCCTTTCCTTTTTAGGAATACAGGCCTGATGATAATAATAATATATCATCACGCCTGTAATCCACGAAGGGTTAGGCAGAGGTGTATATATAGTACCTACCACATTTTGTCAGTTATGTTTAAGTTCTATTGCGATCAATCGGACACAAATCCAGACTCCGGGCTGCTACTGAGAAATTACTGATGGAAAGTCCTAATAACACTTGGAATCGAATCCAGGACCTCACCTAGCCCAACCTTGGAATCGAACCAAAATATATTTATGCTGAAATGATACTAGTAACATCTGTTGAGTTAATATTATTTCCTTGTCCACAGAGCGTCTTCTTGGCATGCGCCACTTGATGGCCCTCATCATGTTGCTGGCGACAACAGTGTCTTACGCCACGCGCGTGTCCATGAGCGTCGGCATCGTCGCCATGACTTCCAACAACAGCTACGGGTACCCGGTGAGTAGACACTGCATCTGACGACTCCTCAATATCACCATCGTCATCCTTCTACCCAAAGTGTCGGCTCTGCATGTCTTTTTTTGTCATAAATCTCAATTAGCAAAAAAACGACACTGAAATAAGTAGCACAGCCACTATATAATACCTACGTATATTTCTATATATCCACTATACACAATAATAGGCAGAAAAAAAAATCCTTTCCACAAAATAAAATTGAGGCAATTTAGCTCAACCTTAGTTACCAAGAAACAGTATAATCTTCGAATTACTTCTTCTATTTCAGCTTTATCTAGAAAATAAAAACTAATAAGACGTCCTCAAAGCGCTGAACTCAACACCTAATCCTAAGTGTCGTCTATTAGCGCCATCTGAACGACGTGAAACAAAACACTTCAGGGAATTATCTTCGAACAGTCTGCTTGAATTCCCTATAGCTGACGAAAGCGTTTTTTAGAACTCTTTATTTTTAACGTAGAGATCGTAGGGATCTTAGGGCTGTTAAATGGAACAAACGAATTTTGTAATTTTTAGGTCATTCTTGATTTAAAAACCACCCAACAAGGTCTTCTACGTGTTTCAGGCAGTTGAATGCATTACAATTTTTTTCATTTTTTTTCTGTAGTGCATCTCATAGCTAGCCTCTAAGGCCATGACTATTTAACCGAGCAAACCTGTGGGTACCTTTAAACTAAACTTACATACAAACTAAACTTATAAACTAAACCAGGACTTAAGAAAGCCAGGGACTTACAGGACAGCCAGGGACTTATAAACTAAACTTATAAACTAGGTGAACGCTCGGTAAGGGCACCCCCTGTGGGGTACGAGCCTCGGCTTAGGGCGTTTACCGGAGGTAGGACATCAAAGATGGGACGGGCTGGATCAAAGTTTTTATCATGATTATTAATCGGGGAATTTAAAGCTACGTGCTCAGCTGCAACAAATGCTGGCACCTTGTTTTCGAGCAAGGGTTGGGGGGAGTATCATTTACTCGGGAGCGCGGCGGTCGCGATCGCAAAGAACCTCGACGGCGAGGTCGGAATGACGGGAAGCGTCTGTGCTTGTGTCCTAGCGTACTCGTTTCCCTACTAGACTCCTGATGTCCTGATGGATGGTAGTCGGGTCGTCTGGGTCGGTAAGGATATGCCTTGGTCGGCGAATATGACTGATTCTACTTGGGACATAATTGGCGGCATCGACAACCAGAAGGTTGCGATGTTTGGCCGCGAACTCAAAGAAACGCTTCGAAGCGCGTTTAAGGAACTGATGGATGGTAGGGATTTTAAGATCGATATGGAGGCTCTCGTTCCTCACGAACCAAGGGGAGCCGACAGCTCTACGGAGGAATCGATTTTGGAGGGTTTGCATCCTATGGATGTGATGGGGTTTTGCATGAGCAAAGACGGAACCCGCATAGGTCATGATTGGGCGAATGCAAGCTATATAGATCCGCAATTTTCACTTTAGTGACAATTTGCTACTTGCATTTAGGACGAAATGGAGCCTACCGAGAGCGAAAGCGGCTCGCGAATGGGCCTGCTTTATATGCTCTGCGAAAGAGAGATGATGGTCTAGGACGACACCTAGATATTTGGCTCGCTTCTCCCAAGGGATCGGCTTGCCGAACATGGTGAGTGGTCGTGGGAGGGGATTTTTAAGAGTCGTACGCGGTTTCGTAAAGAGAACCGCTTGACTTTTATCGGTATTAAGAGCCTATACTACCTCAAATGGCTTAACATGATCCTCCGTTATATCGAAAATACTGCAGCATTAATTTTGAAATAAATATATGTTAAAGTTAAGGATTAATGTTAAGTACTATGTTAGATGAAAACACGATTCCATAAAATTTTCTCGATAGAAAAAAATTCCAAAGTTACCTCCAAACCGAACAATAAACCGCTGGTATTCAAAAAATACTTCAAATTAGATCTTGAAACTTTGCATAATAATTGAACTAAGTATAAAGCAGCGACTATGTTTTTTATTTTTTTTAAATTACCTTTATTTTCGCCGTAAAAAGCAATTACCTAAATTATTGGCGCCTCGGAGCCGCTAACACCCCACTCTGTCTCGCTCTCACTCAGTCCGCGAGCAGCATGGTGCGAGCGAGATAAAAAGTGAATTTGAGCTGAGGTTGTATAGGCTCTTAACTTCAATCCGCCACTTTCGAAACCAATCGCCAAGTTTATTGACGATTCGTTGGAGAGTGCGGGCTATGTTATCGGGAGACGTACCCCTAACGTAGATGGCCGTATCGTCTGCGAACAGAGCCAACTGCGCCTCTTAGAGATGTCGCTGGTAAACAGCGTGAATAATAGGGAAGCTAGCACGGAGCCCTGAGGGACTCCTGCATGAATAGGACGGGCATTACAATTCCTATTATTTTGTTTTTGTACTTACTATTGAAACTCAGTACAAAGACTTTTTCATTGTTAATAAATGACAAGTTTTCTTCTAACTTCTTATTTACGTGCTTCATACGAAAAATGCTAAAATTCTGTTATCTTTCCCTTTGTCTTTCGAGACAAAAGATTAACTCCTCAAAATAAAGAATATCGAGAATCTCCACTAAAACTTATCAACCGTCTTAAGAGCCAGCCCTACATATGTAAGAGCTATCATGAAATAGCAAAAAAATCCCGCAGACTTTAGTGGTATTGTCGCAAAAAGTTTAGTTTGAACGCTGAGTCGTTTGAGGCACGTCTCGACTAAAGATGCACGTACGACTTGTCGCAAAAACGTCGGCCGTTTGTAATAGAAAGAAAGAATAACATTTATGTTATGGGTTAATTGTTTGTGATGGCAGCTCTCGGAGGTATGATCGGTATTAGAAAAACAAAACGTTTTTGTAGAATAGGTCTGTCTGGATTTTTTCATAATATCGTTTGGAAAGGTGTATCCACCCTGAAATTCTTTGCACATCAAACAATTATTATTACATATGAAGATTTTTATGACCAACTCAATAAGCAGAAAGTGAAAATCAAGTTTAAGAATGTCAACGGCTTAGCCCTCAAGAGATAAAGACGCTGTAAGGTACTGTTCTGATAAGATAGCTTTTGTACAAAACTATTTTACAAAAAATACAACCGACTTCCAAACTACAAAGTGTAAAATAAATTTAATTTCGGAAGTCGGTGTCAAAAAACTTAAATTCTGATCCAAAGACACCGACTTCCAAAATTAAATTTATTTTACACTTTGTAGTTTGGAAGTCGGTTGTATTTAAAAAAAGTTTTTTTTTCACTTTTTAGTGGGTTGATTTCTAATTTATCTAAGTTACAATAGCCTTATGTCAACTGCTCATCAAAAATACCCAAATCGCTATAGATGTGCCTTTAATATTTGAAGAGTTCCTTCGATTTCTCCAAGATTCCATCATCAGATCATGACCAAATGATAATGGGACCAATTTGAAAGTATACCCTTTCAAACAAAAAAAGAATTTTTCAAATCGGTCTAGCCGTCTTCGAGTAATCGGGGAACATACATAAAAAAATAAAAATAAAAAATATCCCGACGAATTGAGAACCTCCTCCTTTTTTTTGAAGTCGGTTAAAAAGAAACGTCGAAGGAAAACATCGTATCAACCAAAAGAACCAAAGTTCGGAGACAATGTGACATCCACCAACGCGCACTGGGTGCGTGCGCGTGGTGGGCCGCCTGTGTCTCAGCAGTGGAAACATTATGGACTGATTATCATTATGCTTATTGAAGATTCTAATAAAACTAATGTTAGATTTTTATCCTCCAGACATAGGTACAAGAATTCCATAGTGATCATGCACCAGCTGTTTATGATGATATGTACATAGCATAAATCGATGTTATGGGTGCTTTCAATCGTATAATATTTCAATAATATTCGTCAATAGCAGCTATTATTTAAATGTTTACTACCCTTTATCGCCTCAGTACTGCTGTCGAATGGCTGTCATGAACCTATATTTTTTCTACAGCGAAAACCTAGACAATAAAGCGACAAAAAATTATAACCATCATTTATAATTTTTATTCTGAAAGTTTTAGATTAATAGGCATGATGCCTGGGTCAAAAAAAAGAAATTCTATTTAGTCCGTCAGTCAGATAATAAAAAAATATTAGCCACGTATTTTTTGCTTTATCATATTAATAAAAAATGACTTAGATAAAACGCATTTAAGTTGGGGAGTGGGAGTCACAAGTAAGTATAAAATCTACATACAAGTGATGTCACCGCACATTTTAACTCAATGTATCGCCGTAATCTTTTGACAACGTAAAAAAGAAAAAAATATGTGTCCAATATTTTTTAACAATCTACAAGACGGACAACAATATTTTTTTAGTCATCATCCCTAGTGTGAGTCTTCTGAATCAGTACCTATTTAATATTTTGGACCTTAGAGCTACACTTTAGAGTTTTGGTTTATATCATCTTGCATGTTGTTGTTTTTTATTTCTAATCCCCGTTTCTTATAACCTTTCTTATAATCCACATTTAGCACAGAAATCCTATTATATATTATAAAGTATATTTAACAAAGTCTATTATTAGATAACAATTCTTTGGGTGAAAGTCGTTTCTATCTTATCTAGTTATTATGTTTTTCCAGGTCTTCGACTGGTCCCGGGGTGTACAAGATACGATCCTGTCATCCTTCTTCTGGGGCTACATCATCCTGCAGATCCCGGCTGGGTACATTGCCGGACGCTTCGGTGGCAAGTACTTGATACTGGCTTCTATGGGCACCACAGGCGTCGTCAACTTGATACTACCCATGGCTGCTGACAAAGTAAGGACTTAAATAATATTATTGTTTGGCAAACATAACAATATCTAAATTGTTGTTTTTTTATTATTAATTAGCACACATCGCAATTCCAAAAACTTTACATGGTATTCCATACAATATTTTGGATGAAACAAAAGTCAAAAAATGAAACTTTCAACAGTCGTCTTAAGCTTTCAATTTCGGATACTTTATTAATTAATAATAGATATGTAGTTAAAGCTACATCAAAACGTTGATAGGAATCAATTGAAATGCGAACATTACATTCAAAGGGATTCAGTTTCTCAAAAAAAAAACTGTAAGAAATTAAAACTTGAATTTGATATTACTTTCATAGAGTATAACGGGTATTACATTTCATAAACAACTTAAAATCCCAAATAATCAGGTTAGAGCAGTCGCGGAACATTTGGCTCGGTTCCAGCTCATAGCGATATTGATACCCGCTACAAGCGTAAACAGTTGACAAACCTCATACCGTTGTCATTATGCCACTTCACTTGACACCAGCACTATCCTTGAAGGAACACTGGTTTAAACAGAGTGTAAATAAAGAAATATTATTATTTTGTGATGAAATTGGAAAGGATCTAGGCCACTTGTTGACAAATAAATATCCAGGACACTCAATAATGAACTACTGTATGCCTGGTTGTTCATTATTTGACATAATGAAAAAAAGTTATGAAGTGCAATTTTAACCAGGATAGTATACTATTAATATTTGTTGGTAATAGGGGTAATGTGAACAAAGGAGAATTACTCAAATATAATAGATCATTGTAATAATAATAATAATAAATATTTATTTACTCAAAAACAAAGCATTGTAGTACACGTTAAAAAAAAAAAAAACTGTTTCACAAAATAAGTACTATTTCTACAACGTGTGGGTGAGCACTGCTCTCCTAGCTAGGTTTTGAAAACCTGTGTTAAGGAGAAGCAGTCCGGTCCCCTAAGGTATAATGAAGTAAAGGTTACATAGTGCTTCTGATGTTACTGTTACAATTTTGGAGTATTGTGTTAGACAATTAAAATTTAAATATTTATTAAACATGAAATAAAATAATTTTAATTTTAAGGTAAGTAGATGCATGTGTGTGTATGAATGAGAGGGTGTGTGTGTGCGTGTGTGTGTGTGGGGGTGTGTATGGGAGTGTGGGGGCGTGTGTGTGGGGGTGTATGTGTGTGTGTCTGTATTTGCTTGTCCATGTTGATTATGTTAAGATAAGATTTTTTCTGTTTCATCATATGACTTGTTTTGGAGGTACGATTGGACAATCTTTTTACATTTGTAATACGGTAGTCCGTAGATTTGACACTCTTCGTTTATTTTATTATATAGGAACGGACCGAGAAAATTAAAAAATCTTTTCACAAAAGTTGAGCGTACTCGCGGGAGGGTGCATATCCCATCTTTTCGACGTTTACTACGTTTTTTATTTTCTATAACTCGGTATGGGGTTTTGCGGTGTAGCAGAATTACTGTCTGCAGTATGAAGTGTTGCCTAACATTAAGAACTTTGCAGTGATTGTATAGTTGGTCAGTCGGAAAAAGAATAGGACGAAAAGTGGCTACTTTTAAAATAGCCCTATGTGCTACTTCTAGCGGCTTGAGAGTGGTTTTTGCTGCGCCGCCCCAACAGGAAATACAATAAGTTACAATAGATAGGCAAACTGCGAAATAGACACTGCGTATTACAATGGGATTGGCAATATACCGAAGAGTTTTAAAGATGTAAATCAGTTTGCGAACTCGTCCAGTTAGCAAACCGATATGAGATTTGAAATTGAGATTCCTGTCTAAGACTATTCCCAGGTATCTAATGCTTTCAACAGAGGTTAAAAGAGGACAACCTAAGTTTAAGAAAAATTGTGATGTTCACTTTCCCATACAGCCAAAGTTTGCCACAGGAAGAAAATAATTTAAGATTTGAAATGAATATGACATTACATAATTTGACATGCAATAATAATTTATTCCATTTAATTGACACTAACAATTATGTTGGTAACCACTTTTATTTGACAAAAGATAGATTTTGTATGGATAGGTACTATCTTTCAAATTATTGTAAAAGACAGGTAGCTGTGTCGCTATCATATTATTTTTCTATTACAGCCAAGAATTTGGCTAAACAAATTGCTTCTATTGAGCAATGCTATGACATGGTAAATAATTCAGCCAATAATTTGGTATCAAATATTGACATTGAAAATAATTTAAATTAGAAATTAAGACAACAGAGGCAACCTCTAGCAATAGTGTACAGAATTGCAAAATAAGATCAAATAAAAGTTTAAAATCTCTAAATAGTATTAACCTGGTGCACCAAAATATTCAAGGATTTATGAACAAAGATTTAGAAGTAGAATTATTTATGAATTTTAACAGTATTGACATTCTTTGTATAACAGAACATTGGCTTAAAAGACACCAGTTCTTGTTCAATTTTAATAATCACCAGGTAGGTAGTTCATTCAGCAGAGTCAATGCTATACACGGTGGCTCATTAATTTTAGTAAGTAACCAGCTTAAATTTAAAGACCGTAAGGATATTGTGAGCCTATCTGTTGAGCGGACAGTTGAAATAGCCTGTATAGAATTGGAGCAGTTTATTGTATTAAGTGTGTACAGACCCCCTTCAGGATTGTATGACTGCTTTGAAAAGGTAATGGATGAAGTGTTGCACAAGATCTGTAACTCGAATAAGTCTATTATCATTGGCGGTGATTTTAATGTTAACTTATTAGAAAACTCAGGTTCTTGTAGTAAAATAGTAAGTCTGTTTCAGTCCTACAATCTTGTAAACCTATTTTTGGAGCCCACTAGAATAACCCCTACTAGTGCCACATGCCTAGATAATATTTATACAAATGTTATACCAAGCCACAAAGAAATTATAAATTTACTAGATTCTGATCATTGCGGGCAGACGATTACTATTCCAAACCAAAACAACAAAGTGGCTAAAAAGGATATCACGGTTAACCCCAAAACTGCAAGTCGCTTGGAAACTTTTAAAGTTAAACTCATTAATAAATTACCAGTTTTGTCTATACATGCTAACCCTAATAATCTATATGATGATTTCTTTAATATATACTGTAAGCAATTTAATTCCACCTTTGTTCCCAAGACTATCTCGGTTAATAGTAACGCATCTTTTAGTGATTGGGCTACCATTGGTATACATAAAAGTAGAACACGGCTTTATGAGCTGTACAATGAAAGGACTTATGTAAACACAGCTGAATTTAATTTATATGTTAGAAATTATTCAAAATTATTTAAAAAAGTTTGTTGTATGGCCAAGTCGCGTTATTTGAGTTCGAAGATTAAAAATAGTAGTAATGTAATTAAAACGACTTGGAATATTATTAATAGTGAAACGGGAAGGTCTAATAACCGAAATACTGACTACAGCCTGTCTATTAATGACAACATAATAAAATCAGACTCACAAGTCGCCGCGGCCTTTGAAAATTTCTTTTCAGATATTCCCGTTTCAACTACTAAATCCCTAAACTCATCACCTTCTGTTGCTGAGTATTTGTTAAAGGAAAATGTTAATGTTTGCGATTCGGAATTTGTTTTTGAACATATTACCAGTAGAGACATAATTAAAACCTTTCACACCTTAAATGTAAAAAAGACTGCAGATCTGTGGGGTAATTCTGTAGAAGTTGCCAAGTCTATTATTGACATTGTAGCACCTACTTTAGCTCTTATCTTTAATAATTGTATCGACTGTGGGGAGTTTCCTGACCTTATGAAAAATAGTAAAATAATTCCTTTGTTTAAATCAGGTAGTACATCAGACCCCACAAATTATAGACCTATTTCAATACTACCTACTTTTAGTAAAATTTTTGAGAAATTAATTTTAGAGCAATTGCAAAGATTTTTTAGTAGACATAAATTATTACATAGCAAACAGTTCGGTTTTACAAGGGGTCGTTCAACTACTGATGCCGGTGTTGAACTTTTAGGTCATATTTATAATGCATGGGAAGATAAATGCGATGCTTTGGGCATCTTTTGTGATTTGTCCAAGGCATTTGATTGCGTTCTTCATGAAACGTTAATCAGGAAACTCCGCCACTATGGGATCCGGAACAGCGCTCTGAATCTTCTTATTTCATACGTGAGTAATAGGATTCAGAGCATTGACGTTAATGGAAAAAGATCTCCCGGATCTATAGTAACAATGGGAGTCCCTCAGGGCTCAATTCTTGATTCTTTCTTGTTTCTTATTTATATTAATGACTTGCCTTACCTCATAAAGGATAACCATGATGTAGTGTTGTTTGCGGATGACACTTCACTTTTGTTTAAACTTAAACGTCAGCAGCTGGTTACTGACGATGTAAATAGCGCGATCTCAAAAGTAGTTCACTGGTTCAATGTTAACAATTTACTTCTTAATGAAAAAAAACCAAATGCATTAAGTTTACCCTACCTCATGTTAGGCAGGTGAAAACTAGTGTGTTGATAAAGGGCGAAGAATTGAATCCTGATGATAGCACAGTTTTCTTGGGCTTAACTTTGGATGCTAAGCTTCAGTGAGGCCCACATATAGATAAATTGTCAAAAAAGCTAAGCTCCGCAGCATATGCTGTTAGAAAAATTCGTAATTTGACTGACATAGAGACAGCCCGTTTAGTGTACTTTAGCTATTTTCATAGTGTAATGTCGTACGGTATTCTGTTGTGGGGAAATGCCGCCGACATTCAGACTATTTTTGTTTTGCCGAAAAGAGTTGTTCGATCAATTTATAAATTAAGTCCGAGACACTCTCTCAGAGATAAATTTAAGGAGATTAATATAATGATTGTGCCTTCTCAATATATTTTTGATAATCTTTTATATGCCCATAAAAATATAAAATTGTTTAAAAAATACAGTGATATCCATAACATAAATACTAGGAACAAACACAAATTTGTTGTACCCCCAACAAGGCTCAAAAAAATAGGTGGATCGTTCAGATGTCAATGTATACGCTTTTATAATAAACTTCCAAGCCACGTACAAGATCTAAGCCTTAATAAATTCAAATCATTCATTAAACGTAAGTTGTGCCAGAAAGCTTTTTTACCGTTAAAGATTACATTGAGGACAAAAAGGCTTGGGATTGAGCTGCTCCAATTATTATTTTTATTTTTTACTTTTGGAACTTTGTTTATTTTGCAAACTTCAAAATTATATTCACAATGACATGAATATTTACTTTGTTAAGTATAACATTATTATTATTTTAATTGTTGTGAATGTGAGGACTATGTAGCTCATGTATATATATTTATTTATTTTTCTCAGTTACTACTAATGATAATCTGGCAGTTTTGAGTACTTTATGCGGCCTACCCAAATGTCCTTTCTTTGGTATTGTTCGTCGAATCGTTGAGCTCCTTTTAAGTTCTGAGTTGAGCTGCACGATTACTGACAAATGCGTGCACTGACTGGACAGGTCCACTCAAATCTGTATGGTTCTTTCCTCAAAAGACCATTTCAGACACAAATCTACATGGTCCTCAAATGAAATGCTCTGACCAAGATTATTTCTGGGTTTTTTTTTTATATACACATTGACATTAATGATTTTTATATATGTCACCGTGGGATTGTGAGCACCGTTGGTTTGTAATCTATCGGTATTGTTTCCGTTGGATCGTAATCTGTCGAAAAATTGTTACCTGGGTGAAATGGGTTAGGTTAGGTTAGAACTGTGACCAACCGCGTGAGTCGAGCAAGCGTGGTGAGCGCTGCCGCGACAGCGGCAGCGCTTACTACGCTCGTTTCTCATGGATATAATATAAACTATCGACGAACGAGCGTAGTAAGCGCTGCCGCTGTCGCGGCAGCGCTTACTACGCTCGTTTCTCATGGATATAATATAAACTATCGAAAAATAATGCGTTAAATCGTAAATGATTTGTCGCAGTTCACAATTTTTCGACAGTTTGTGATCTTGCGGAAATGGTACCGATAGATTACGGACTGGCGAAGTTTATAATTTTGCGGTGACATATATATGTCACCGTAAAATTATAAACTTCGTTAGTTTATAATCTATCGGTATTATTTCCGTTAGATTACAAACTGTCGAAAAATTGTTAACTGCGACAAATCATTTACGATTTAACGCATTATTTTTCGATAGTTTATATTATATCCATGAGAAACGAGCGCAGTTGGTCACAGTTCTAACCTAACCTAACCCTAATTTCACCCAGTTCACAATTTTTCGACAGATTATGATCTAACGCAAATAATACCGATAGATTATAAGCTAACGGTGCTCACAATCTTACGGTGACATATACAATGACATGAATATTTACTTTTAAAGTATTATATTATTTTAATTATTGTGAATGTGAAGACTATATGGGTCATTCCTTTTTGTTTTGTTTTTAATTTTTTCTCAGTTAGTTTTAATCATGGTCTGACAGTTTGAGTAATTTATGTGGCCTACACAAATGTCCTTTTTTTGGTATTGTTCGTCGAATCGTTGAGCTCCTTAAATTCTGAGTTGAGCTACACGATAACTGACAAATGCGTGCACTAACTAGACAGACCCTCTCAATCTGTGTGATGCTTTTCTCTAAAGACCACTTCAGACACCAATCCACATGGCCTTCACATGATCTGACCAAGATTATGTCTGGACTTTAAAAGAGACTGTGACCTCTGAGTTTGTTTCGGCCTTTCTTCTCGGAGTAGTCAGATAGGAAACGCCGACCTCACCTAGTTTTTAAAATATGATTGACGTGTAAAAGTGTTTGTACAAACCTACTTACAGAAATAAAATCATTTATCATTAATGTTATTGCATTTTCTTGTATTTAATTCAGTTGTTTATTAAAGGTGGTATTGTTTGTTGCACTTTTTTTGGGTGAAGAACAAGGCGACTCATGCCAAGACAATGAACAATAGTAGCTCAAGCTTTGTAGCCAAGTGTAACTAAATCTGAATGGGGTGGCAACTTGTATAGAGGACAGCAACTTTTACCTATGATCTTTTACGAAACACGGTTTTAAAGTTTTATAACATTGTTCGCAAATTCAGGGTATGTGGTTTCACACGAAAATATTACAGACAATTTATTCAAAATAATATAAGAATGCAGGAGACTGTTATGAAGGTAATATACAGAAGCGTTAGTACTCTAAAACGAACACCCAACTACATTTCTGCAGCAGAACTCATTTAATAATAATATATTCTTTATTTCGGACTACACATATAAGTACACACAATACATATAGTGTTAGTAACAATGACAAAACTTTTACAAACTAAAACTGACGTGGCCCAACACACGTTGGCACGTGCCTCCGTACCCAGTGCCTTATAAAGGGACTGTCTACCTTGTCTAATAATGTTTTTAGGATGCTGTTGGAGCTTCCGCGCAACCTCCCCGTTATTGACGCTGTTCTTTTCCTCATAATATCATGAAAATCGTCTACACGGGATTCCGCGAACATCTGCGAAGCGCTGCAGAAGCGCGGAAGCCCCATCAACATCCTCAATCCATTATTATACTGTACGCGCAGGATGTTGTAGGCTCTCTGAGTTTATTTCACCCACAAGCTGCACGTGTAGAAGGTTTGGCAGTAAGCCTTGAAAAGCGAGACTTTTACATCCTTACTACAACGCGCAAACCTGCGGGCTACCATACTGCATCGAACCGCCAACGCCCTCGCTCCCTCTATATCAGCATCGTCAGATAAGTCCTCCGTGACTACATGCCCTAGTTATTTAAACTGTGTGGCTCTCTATAGTGGCTTTCCACTTAAAGTCAGTGGAGGAACATTATCCAACGAGCTAGACTTCGATTTGAAAATTAGAAGCTCACTTTTCTTGATATTATATGTGAGTCCATGTGACGCAGCATAGGACTCACAAACAGCCAACAACTTCCTGAGCGCGCTGATTGATGGACTCAGCAAGACCATGTCGTCTGCGTAGCTGAGATTATTCACCATAGTGCCATCAATCGAGCAACCAACGTTGGTCTCGCTGAGCTCACCAATCAACTGGTTTATATAAACATTAAACAGGGTCGGGGACGTTAGTTCACCCTGTTTAACAACACCGCACTCCAAGACGTACGTATCAGAGTGAGCACTTGCCCATCTAACACTGTTAGTCTGCGAGCTATACCAAAATCTCAATACATTAATAAGCTCCTCGGGTACCTCTAGAAGTTTAAACTTCGACCAAAGCTTGTCGTAACAAACCAAGTCAAAAACCTGGGAGAGGTCGAGAAAAGCAGCATATACTGGCATTTAGCTGGACATTATTGTTAATCCACACGCGTTTGTAACACTAGGAAAATTCCAGAAAATCCGAATTAATGTTTGTAGAAAATTACGGTGCGAGACTGTGACTCCTGCATAATTAATACCATCCACTGCATTGTCCTGCACCTAGGAAATACCGGACTTCGTGAGAAACTTGTCCACGTTATAATTAATTGCGACCCAATTAAAATTCGGTCCATATATCTCAGTGCACGGGTTCATACAAAGCGATATACAAATGCATGACAGAGTGCCAAAATGAGAACATTACGAGTTTAATAGTTTAATGCCGGTCGGTGGCCACAAGTAATATTTATGTGGAGATAATATGTATGGAGTGGTCACTGGCTCGCCTTTAGAGTGTTTGCCTTTATTCATTAAAGGGACTGTAAGTCAACTGACAGCGCATGGAAATTGGTAAGAAATCAGAGTATATCTCTGATTAAAAATCAAACAAACAAAAATCTTTTCACCGCCTGTTAAATATTCGTAAATTATTCGCGTCTCGTATTCCTGATGGGTTGATTCAAAAAGGATCCATAACATCAGTGTTGGCTATGTTTACATTTTTGTAAATGTATGCATGTGTTTGTGGTTCTCGCGCGGAAACGTTTCATAAACATCGACTGACTCAATCAATGGCAAAGTGGCCGAATGATTATTTGCGCGCCGATGATTTCTGAAGCAAATTTTATAGTAGATATATCATAACAACAGCCTGGTGCTGCCTTTTTAGGGTTCCGTAGTCAACAAGAAACCCTTATAGTTTCGCCATGTCCGTCTGTCTGTCTGTCTGGACGCGGCATAGCTCAGAGATTCTTAGTACTAGAAAGCTGTAATTTGGCATGGGTATACATATTAATAACCTGACAAAGTGGATTGGAGTGTCGTTAAAAATGTCTTTCAAAAATAGTATAACAAAACCATTTTGGATTCAAGGATGTGTTTGCAAAATATTAATCTTCAAAATACAAATTTTTGTTAGACTCAAGTGTGCCCCCGGACCCTGCCAGGGCAGGGTAAATGGTTGGTTTTGGATAAATGTGAAAAAAATCACGGCAATAGTACATAATTATAACGAAACTAAAAGGAAAACTAGTCACAACTAAGTTAAGGCTCTAAGAGTTAACGAGTTATAATCGACCAGCTTAGGGAGAACATGTATTTCAACTACAATGCTAAGTTTGTTCTTGGTATAAATTCATCCCAACTACGGAACCCTTCATTGTGCGTGATCCGACACGCACTTGGCCAGTTATTTTTTAAGAAGGTTAGGTAAGTAATTGCTCTTTTTCATAGGTATTTTGTTTCCAGACTTTTCATATTGATAACAATTTATTGTATTGGCATTACTTAGTTCGATTCATATGTCGTAATAGGAATAAAGGAAAAAATGCGACAGTTAAATATCATAAAATTAATAATTAATCATAAAATTATATCGACATCCATATTTACTGACCCCGCTCCAGTCAAATATCAATCACAAGAACCAATATAAATCATTTAGTGAAATTGATTACCAACCGATTCCAAGTCAATCAATCCATACACATACTACTGCTACAATATTTTTCCCATAGCAATTCATTTCCCAGAGCACACACGCTTCCATTCAATCCAATACCCAGGGTAGTTATATTTTAGGAAGGTCGCATTATCGGCAGCCGATTTGTCTGTGTGTCCTGTGGCTGATCTGAACAAAATGTTCTCATTTTTTACTGAAGGAGTTAAGACGGAGACAAGAGAGCTAAGAAAAAAAGCTATTTTATAAAGGTTCTAGGTTTTCTAATACAAGTTGTGGTTGATAGAGATAATAGTAGCTAACTGCAAGAAGTAAGTCTACAAATTAACCTAGAAAATTAAATATTAATGTTCTTAGAAAAGTTATTTAATAAGTTAACTTTGCGTTAATTCTAATCGCTGGGACGAAGCTCAGCGGTTTTTATTAATGGCTACACCTAAGTCTTTTTATTATTCAGCAAAATATCTGCCTACACTAAGTAACAATTAGCCCATGAAATGAGAAACTTGTTTGTGACCATAATTAGTAGGTAGTTTAAGTTATTCTTGCAAATTTGTTCAGCTTTACTACTGTAAATAGACACTTAGTACCGACATAATAGACTTCACTTAGGGTTACTAAAAGCTTTCGTAACTTACATAGGTTGAATTCATCATTATTATTACATGGGCACTTAAATGCTTTATTTTCAACTTTATGAAACTTTGTTTCAGTCTTCTGCTGGGACTTATACGAAATTTTATGTAGCATTCGTTCTTATTTTCACGAAGATATTTTATCATTTGCATCAATCACAATGATTAAATACTTCAAGATTTAAACCTACTGAAAATAATATTGTGAAAACTACCATTTTTTATTTATTTATTTAAGGAATTTTGGTACAGGAGTAATTGAGTATATACCATTTCTGTCATATCACACCTTAAGTAACAAAAACAATATTATAAAATAACCTTCTTCTACTTATAAATTAATGAGGACCACGAAACATAAAAAGATTCTTAGATACTTTGTATGTCGGTCATGCTAATAATTTATGGAACATACGTATATTAATTTTAGTCTGTTAAGTTTAAGAGTCGAATATGTATGTATTCCACGCAAGTGCGACTTAAATAAATTGTTCACACAAATCATGACAACACTGCACTAGATACTGTTACGTACCTAGTTTTTGTCCTTTCTGAACAAACAAACGTCTTGACGGATAGCGAGGACCTCGCATTAGAATGGTTTATTAGGGTGCCATTCGTCTGAAGAGCCATCCCTCACGCGATACTATCAGACAACATAATTCTACCAAATGGAATGAGCAATGTTTTGCTGTCCTGATAACCTGGTCCTTCTCGTTTATTTATAATATCTTTTTTACTGCATGGTTATTTTGGGATGGTAAATAAAAATCTTAGCCTTATCTTATGCTTATTTAGTTTTAAGGGTTCCGTACCTCAAAAGGTAAAAAACGGAACCCTTACGGGAACTCTCTTGTCCGTCTGTCTGTCCATGTGTCACCACTGATTTTCTCACGAACGGGTGGACCTAGCAAGTTGAAATTGATACCAGATACTGAGGTCTATAGTCCCTATTAGGTGTATAAAAATCAAGGTCCTGAGTCAACACGATAAAAGATATGAGCAAATATAGATTTTCGCGAAAACTTGTAAGTACAAAAAATTATCTTAATTTTCAACTTTTTTATTTTTCGGGATTTTTCCTTTATTTGTGCTGTAAGACCTTACTTTTGCTTTACAGCACAAGTAAAAGGAAAATTTCCAAAAATAAAAAAAAAGTTGAAAATTGAAAAAGGTTGAAAATTAAGGTAAAATTTGGTATAATTATACAAGTTTTCGCGAAAATCTAAATTTGTCCATATTATTATCTTTTTACCAATAATTTATTATGGCAATTTTATAATGGCGGTACCTATAATGGGTAGTTTCGGAACCCTCGATGCGCGAGTCCGACTCGCTCTTGACCGGTTTTTTTTATCGAAGAGTTTGTACAAATCGATATTTCTGGAACACGTAGGTAGGTTTTTTCACTAGGCGTTCCTCTTTGAATTATCTAAGAATAGTCAATTTAAGGGTATTTAAACTTTTCAGTAGAGACGTTCCTCTTTGTATTATCTAAGACCTAGCTTTTGCCCGCGGCTTCGCCCGCGTGGATGTCTCACGGGAACGTACCACCGGGATTACATACCTAATAGCTATTATAATTTAGTTCTTATGGGAAATAAATATCTTTAAACCTAATAGCCATATAAATGTCACTGACTAATACCGCTGCGCCCGCGTTGTCGTCGACAATAAATAAATAGTTACGCGTAATTTTGAAACTGTGATATCTTTTAAACTTTTCATTTAAATGATTTAATGTCAGACATATTTTAATCTAAATTAAATGCCCAATTTAAATAACATATTTTATTGGATAAGGATTAATATACTACCGGTCAAAAAAGCTTCGGCAATAACAATGATATTTTCATAAAATTTTCAAAGATAATAATGGTTACTGTGAAGTCATCCTTAGAAGATAGACATATTATGTCATTGCAGACTTTTTTGTTGAACTTTTTAAGACGAGCAAGACGAGATGTAGAACATAAATTTCATGTAACTTTTACTATTTCCGCGGCGCACACCAATAAAGCTCCCAGTCGGCATGATTTTTTCCGACATCTTCAACAATAATCTTCAAATTTTAGCCAATTTACACAAAACTTTAATGAATTATACACTTAAACCTTCCGCATGAATCACTCCGTCGATTGGCGAAAACCGACTGAAAATCCGTCAGACAGTTTTTGAGTTTATCGCGTTCACACAGACGCGGCGAGGGACTTTGTTTTATAATATGTAAGGATAATCAATTTAAGGGTATTTAAACTTTTCGCTGGACGTTGCTCTTTGAATTACTTAAGAATAGTCCTTAAACTATTACATCAATTTAAGGGTACTCGTATTTAAACAGAAAAGGTTTTGTGGGTTTTTGAAGTAAAATTAATTAAAATAAGTACCTAGTTACTCGCTAACTCTTACTTTGAAATGAATTAATTACATAATTAAAGAGTCCTCCTTTTAATTAAAATAATATAACCTAAACAATTAGTGATTACACTACTAAACCTTTTAATAACATTCTTTGAGCACGGTATAAATCTCAAAAACTTTGAACAATAAGTCGACCGTGTACCGATTTGTCTACGACAGCAAATTAATTACAGATTCGTTTTCATTT
Source organism: Agrochola lychnidis (assembly GCA_963680765.1). Classification (NCBI taxonomy): domain Eukaryota; kingdom Metazoa; phylum Arthropoda; class Insecta; order Lepidoptera; family Noctuidae; genus Agrochola; species Agrochola lychnidis. The sequence continues at coordinate 25,505,898 of OY796861.1, forward strand.
CTAAAAAAAAAACTCTATCCTTAAATGAAACCATTCCCTAAAACCCTCCAACAAGGAAGAAGTTTCATAACAGACAAACAAACAATGAATCCTGCAATTAACTTACGCGCTTGTTCTTGCACCTTTATTGATGATCGTCATTACCGCTGCGTCAGTGGGAATGACTCCCATTCCCTACGCCATGAGCGACCAGCATCTTTGCATGGGTGGGCATTGTCGAGGAAAGAAAAGGGAAACAACGTTTAATTCATCTTTGTTAGTGACGCTTTTGGGTGTAATGTTAGGTGCTAAATGAACTGTATTAAAGGTGGTGTTTCTTAAATAAAGACTGAAAAAGAAAATAATGGTTCGTAATCGTTAAAGTCTACAGGTTAATAATATAAGCAAATCTGTCACGTCAAAGGGCAGCAGCAGAATAATCACAACGCTAAATTAGTTGATATAATCCTTACTTAATATTGTAAACGTGAAAGTAACTCTCGTTTATTTGCTTCACGCCGTAACGGCTGAACTGATTTAAATTTAACTGCACACAAGTAGACCATGACCTATGTTAGGATATAAGATACTTGTTATCCCGGTAGTACGTGTCCGTGTGATAATTTCCGATCGCCACGTGAGCGAAGCCGCGGGCAAAAGCTAGTAATACTATAAGCGTTTATGTTCTCTAGACAACACAATGTCTTCTCATCTTCCAGGGTGGCTACAAGGCAGTATGCGCGTGTCGCATCGTGATGGGCCTGGCTCAAGGTCTGCTGTACCCCAGTCTACACGGAGTGATTGGTCAGTGGGTGCCAGTCAACGAGCGCAGTCGGCTCGGGACCTTCATCTATGCTGGTTAGTTCATCTGTTATATCTTGTACATGCGTGGGTCAAGGTCTCCTGTTTCCCAGCCTGTAGTATTTTCTTAATAAGACGCAAACAACCAGTCTAAGGAAACCCGAGTTCAATTAAAATAGACTCACAGACACACAACAAGATACAATTTTTTTTTCGGTTCAAGATTTTTAATTTCTCAATAGAATTTCAAATTCACTTACAGAGAAAACATAAGTATGTTTAGCAAAATTGTTCGTTTAAGCGTAGCAAAAATAAAAAATACTGCAGCATTTTGCATTTGTATTAAGATACGTAACACCGTATTTTGAAAACAAACTTTAGGCAGGATATATTTTATTTATCTGATACTTAATATTTGTGGAATGCCTGAAGGTATTTCAAAAAAACAACACCATAACTTTCCTTGATCTGCTCGCTCAGAGTCGGTCAGCAGCAATTAAGTAATTGAATTAGCAAACAACTGTACCGTCTTATTCCCGGGAGTAGTGCCGTGAAACTCGCACAAATCAATTTGTTGATTTTCCTGTCCAAATTAATTAATTTGCTATCTCTATATTGGTAGAAAAACCTAAATTAGAAGTGATGTATTAACTAATACCTAGATGGAGAAATAGCAAAGTGTAGTTTTTGATCTATCGAACTATGCATGTTTATAATTCCAAACTATTTTTATCCGTCCTGTCCAGAGTGATCAGAATAATATAACTAAGCCTATTAATAGTTTTTCTTGAACAGATCGGCTGCCGATCTCAATCAATCACTCTGCCTAGCCTTTTGCCAACTATGTTGGGTTCGGCTTAGAGTCTAACTGCATTGGCTGCCGATCTATTCTGTAAAAATGTCACCGTAAAAACTTTGATGAAATGAGCTTGACTTGATTGTGCCCTGAAGGCTGAGAGTATGCATGCTCACTCAAGTGTTTCTCTGGTGGTGGCGTGTGTGTTGGATCATTAAGTTGGTTCAAAATGGTTGAGCTGAATTATGCTGATCCATACGTCACGTTTGTGAACGGCCGCCGTCAGTAGGGACTGGTCATCTCTCAGCTGTCACGTCCTATTTTTAATTTATTTGTTTTTTGAATTTTTTCATCACGCAAGCTTTCAACGTGTACGTCTTTCTACATCGTACTCACATATATATTTTCAACATGAATGATGTAACCAATATTTTGATTTAAAAGATTGTCCGTGGAGTTTCTTGCCTGTTCTTCTCCATAACAACCTATTACGCTTTGGAATGGGCAACTAGCTTCATCTTTCCGACTGATCGACCCCTTGACAATTCAAAATTGCCAGTAATTGGTTTATTTCAAATAAATGCTTTGAGTTTGAATTTGACTTGAAGTGAGCAATTAAGAGTATTAATCCCTAGCAACAGATGGAATGACACCTCACTTCACCTGAGTTTTACAGTGAATTTTTCACAGTATAGACTGGCTGCACTGTAAGTAAAGTGTATTTATAACATTGTTCACTCTGCTTTCATAAGTTCAAAATTTCTTGTAGTAATTGTATGTCTTTATTTACCTCCTCTATATAATTGCCATCATTGCACAAAGTTCTGACCACTTGAGTTCAAGCACCTAGACTTTCAAGGCTGAACAATGACCACGATCGAGAGATAAATTCATTTCTAGATAAAATTGTTTAGTATTACCTGACTCAAGTTTAATCGAGGGGTCTAACGAGTTTAAAATTATTGTTCAATTTAATAGAAATTCTATTGAATTATAAAATATATTAGGCTCACAGGTTCAGTTTTAACTTGTTATTTATATCTGCGATTACTCAAGTTCACAGTACTTTTAATAATCAAAGAATATTTCAAAATTTGGTGTGTCCTCATCATCAAGCTTTTAGTTCAGTCCACTGAGCTCAGTGCCATTGGTCCAAGTTTGATCCAAGTGATAATTTTTTTGAAAATCTACTTTCGTATTTTTTGTTACCCGACTACGGCAAAGCCAAAAGGAAGGGTTATGATTTTAGCAGTCTATGTATGTATGTATGTTCATATGTTTGCTTTTACGTGTGTTCCGCCGTAGCGCCTAAATAACAAAATTTAATATGGTGGACTCTATACGTAAATTTTCAACCTCGAAAAAAATTTAAATGAAATAATCATGACATGTTTGGTATCAAAAGAAAGGTCTTGACGAGCACATTACAAATATGTATATAATATCATATTTTCATAGTGAATAAATATGCATAAATTGTGAGATGCGCTATGTAGTATCGCAAGATGATACCAACGTGCTGTTAATCAAATCTTAATAAATAATAACGATTTGTAATTCCACTCTTATAAAGAAAAACAGGTACAACAAAATATTTAAATTTTGGATTTTTGCGAAGTTCGATACATGATGTTGGCGTCGAAATAAATCGCGCTATGGTTTCGTCCAAAGCACTATGCACTGCTATTGGAATTTAAATGGGTTTATTGCTGATCTACTTATTTACGTTGTCGTAACGTTTATCAAGCGTAAAAACGGAAAAGTACTTTTTTTATTATTAGCCTACACTGTCCCACTGCTGAGTAAAGGCCTCCCCCAAATCCTTCTATGCCTTCTTTTCCAAAGCTACCTCCATCCAACCCTTGCGGTACGCGTAAAAACGGAAAAGTTTAAAATAAAAAAATAAGTTTAGTCAAAAATTGTAACCTGGCTACGGTAAAATAAAATAAAAACCGGCCAAGTGCGTGTCGGACCACGCACAATGAAGGGTTCCGTAGTCGGGATAAATTTATCCCAAAAACAAACTTAACTTTGTAGTTGAAAAATATGTTCTCCCATACGGAATGTATGGGAAAACATATTTTTGCAACTGCAAAGTTAAGTTGGTCGATTATTACTCGATAACTTGTAGAGCGTACTTAGCTGTGATAGTTTTCCTTTTAATTTCGTTATATAAACTAATGTTGTGATTGTTTAGCTGGCCGGGGGGGGGGAAACACTTGACTCTAACGGATCCCTGAATCCAGAAATGGTTGTCACAAACTCACAATGTTTTTGAAGGATCTTTCCAATGATACCCCCAAACCATGGGTTAAAAAAAAAAATAAGCCACCACTTTACGTGTAGGAGAGGTACCCTAAAAAAAAATGTTTTTCATAATTTTGTTTTACCACTTTGTCGGCGTAATTAATATGTATACCTATACCAAAGGTTGACTGGTAGAAAATGCCTTTGGCATTAAGTCCACCTCTGTACATTTGTGTGCTTGAAGTATTAAATAAATAAATAAATTACAGCTTTCTAGTAGACCCCGGATAGACAGATAGACAGACAGACGGACATGACGAAACTATAAGGGTTCGTTGTTTACTACGGAACCCTAATGATCTAAAAATTACGAAATAAGCAAATATTTGAGACAGAAATCAAGACATAGGTACAAAAATGGTCAAGGTAAAACCGTCGTCGCATGCCATTATAATTTTGTAGGTGTTCCTGGCACCCACATGGTTATACAGGCATGCGACGACGGTTTTACCTTGACCATTTTTGTACCTAAGTCTTGATTTCTGTCAGAAATATTTGCTTGTTTCGTAGTTTCTAGATCATTTTTATTTTCCCGTAGCCGGGTTACAGTTTTTACTAAACTTAATTGTTTTATTGAAAAATGTTTATTGTTGCTGCAAGTGGTAAACAAATGAAGTTGGTTAAATTAAAAAAAGTATCTCTACAACTATAATAATAATAAGAAATTAAATAAAAATAATATCCTCCAAACTAAACTATGTTTAAGAAATATGTAATACCGACAAGTAAAGATATAAATATATATATGATAGTACACATAGATTGTAGTAAAAAAAGTAGATACTAAGGTAAAAGTTTTGGGAGTCTATTCTCTTCTCTGATCGATTAAAATTATCATCTGTATCTAATGAATAATATCCTATACTTTTCAGGTGCCCAACTCGGCACCATCATCGAGCTCCTGACATCTGGTCTGCTCTCCGCCAGTTCCTGGGGCTGGCCCTCCGTCTTCTACGTGGCTGGTATTACCTGCCTCGTCTGGTCCGTGTTGTGGGTCATCATCGGTGACTCCACACCTGGCACGAGCAGATGGATCTCCAAGGAAGAGAGGAAGTATATCGAGATGAATGCTGGGTCCAACGAGCTTGGACATGGTGTAAGTAGTTTTTGTTGTTTCAACATTCTAAAATGTTTGAAATAGTTTTCGTAGAAAATAATTTGATTAATATAGCACCGTCAAGAGCAGCTTTATTCTTATTCCACTGACCGAGTCTTGGTGATGATGTTAATGATTTATTTGATCTTAGAAAAAAAAATATGTTCCAGAAAATGCCGACTCCTTGGAAGAGCATCCTCACATCGCTTCCCTTCTGGGCCATCTTGTTGGCTCATTCCGGTCAAAACTTAGGATTTTGGACCCTTCTGACTGAACTGCCTTCGTACATGAAGTACGTTCTAAATGTTGATATCAAAGAGGTGAGATAACTAATCACACTGCCGTCAGATAAATTACCCATTCAAAAATGTCTATGTCCTAATAAGAGAAATGAAAAATAAATACTAATTCAGTCATTGCTCGCGATGATTTACTACGTGGATACTCGTTTACTGTCGTTTTATGTTACATTGACTGCTTTTCCTGGTTATTCAAATACCTACACTTGTAAATGTTAACGCTAAACGTAACCTTTTCAGAACGGTATGTTATCAGCTCTGCCTTACGTGGCCATGTACGTCCTGAGTTTCCTCTTCAGCTGGCTGTCTGAATTCCTCGTTAACAGGAACATCATCAGACTTGTCACCTCCAGGAAGATATTTAACACTATCGGTAATTATTACATCATCCTTCCTAACACAAATGTCACAATAATAATGATTGAAGTTTCAGATATTCGGTTGAACCCTTATAAATACATTTAAAGTAGTCAGTAGATTGTAATGCTATCTCTAATGTGTGATTTAAAATTATGTCTAATTAATGGAATAATAAACAGAAGAATAGCAATCATTTTTGTTCAAACATAGCAAAGAATAACAATTTTTAGTTTATGTACTGGGCTGGCGTTATCTTTTTCGCGTGCCCTGTGTGGAGTCGCATTCACTGATGAACGATCAAACGAAAGACTGAAGCTGTGACATGACGGTGCTTCCTTATCCATACCATTCGTTCAACCTGCTGAAGATTTCCCGTCTGGACACGAGTTGCCTTGGCTAACTTGGAAGTCTTTAAACAGACTCCGGACCCAGGGTGGCTGAAGCAAATAAAACCTTTTCAGGTGGAGATTCATAGACGGCTTTGCTTTGGAGTTTAAATATGGTGCTGTTCCACAAACTATGGAGCACTTAATATCGTATCCTGCATATCTGATGAACGCTAGTGATGGCGCCAAACACGTACCTGAATTCTGGGCAGAGTCCATTTAGATTGCTATCAACAAGTTTTGTTCATTGTAACAAAGATGACTTTACAAGTATAACATACTTATTTCATCTGTAACTATCTTACAATCAGTTTGTTTGGACGGTAGTCCCTAAACTAGTTTTTTGTATCTTGGGCACCAGACCAAAGACTGGACCATAAAGCAGACTCTTCAGACATAGAGCTAAATAAAAGAAAAGTAATTGATACTAATTATATATAAGCTAATAGTATTATTATCAAATTTCCAGCGCACTGGGGTCCCGCCGTAGCTCTGCTTGGCCTCTCGTACCTACCGGCAGGAAACTTGTTACTCGCTGTCATCATTCTGACCATCACTGTCGGGCTCAATGGCGCTCACTACGTCGGATTTATGGTGAGTACTACAACTTTGTAATTTCATTCAATTATTATAACTATTTGTTAAATGGTGGCTTCAGGCGATTCAGATTAAATTTCAGAAATACCACTATTAATTCTACTATTAAGCTCAATTTGAATATCTTTGAAACCTTTCCAATTTAAGCTAGCGTGTCAAGTATTAAATGGGTAACGATAATGGCTTCAAAGGTTGGATCTGCCCGCAAACGGTGAATGTTATTGTTTAAATCGTTTAATAGGTAGTTCTATTGTATTTATTTCCAGATCAATAAACTATTTCATTTCAGTTGTCCCACATCGATCTCTCTCCGAACCACGCGAGTACGATGATGGGCTTCACCAACGGTATTGGAGCCATCTTCTCGATCCTGGCGCCACTCAGCGTCTCCTTCGTCGTTGAAGATGAGGTGAGTCTTCTAACATTATGTTCTTCCTTATTTCTTGTGTTTATTTTATGTTGAACTTTATGTGATAAAATAATACAAAGTCGGATAGGAAATACCGAACTCCTCTAGTTTGAAAACATAATTTATATTTGCCATGTAAAAACCAATTTTCAGAAATATATACTAAATTATTACTGAGCAAATTTGCACCGTCACCCATCCACGAACCAATCGCGGCAGGTCCGTGCAGCTGTTAATACCTACTTAGGCACAAGCTCCTAACAATTTTCCATGTTAATTCATACGACTGGCAAAGACAGACAGTTGTGGTTTGAATTTACGGACTATTTGAGTTGATAGTCAATTATTGTGTCTATCAATCAAGTCCCTGTCATCACAAAAATAATAACTAGTTAAAATGCATTCCAGACTAGTGCAACAGACTGGCGGAAAGTGTTCTTCATATCGATAGCGTTCTACTTCTTGGCGAACCTGTTCTACCTGCTGTTCATATCTGCAGACATCCAGGAGTGGAACGAACCTAAACCTTCGAAAGCTATTGGTAAGATTTATTACCATATTTTACTTGATTTGTCATTTTCATAATCGTTATATAGTAAAATCTAAGGGCTAATTAATAGTAGATAGCTAATGATCATATTTGGGACATATGTCTCCTTTGTCTACTTTGGTTCCAGGGTACTTTTATTTAAAATAACATTCAAAGCGGCGCTTGGCTTTTACCATCAGTTTCAATTAAGGTATAATAAAAAAATGATTTTCCATTCTTTATTTACAGAAGACGGAGAGAAGAAGTCAGAAGAAAAGAACCCAGAGAAGACGAAGAACAACGTGGGTGAACACAAGTTCTGATGTTGAATGCAGTGTTATGTAAGAACTAGTCATAATTATTAGTGAGGTAAGCTTTGTGATACGCGCAGTGGTACCTCGCCGAGTGAAGACAGAAGTGATATAAAATGTTATAAGTACAGGAAACTGCTTGGTTAATTATTATATTGAAAAGTTATAATAACATGAAAATAGCCTGTGATAGTTATAAAAATAAAGTTACCACTACACCCATTATTTACTGATATAGTATCAAGGCCCCGTGTGACACAAACTATTTAACAAAAAAATGTTTGTTTCTAAAAACGTTATAAAAGAAAAAGTTATTCTTTCCCCGTTTTTTTATAACAAAAAATTGTTTTACTTCAGTGGCATATGAAAAATTATAATTGTACGAAATTTTGTAGGTATTCATAATGATTTACCTTGAAGCTAAATATTGATATTTTTACAAAAATGTAATATCATTAACAGTTTCATAACTTCACAATATTTTCGTAGAAAAATATTTGCTCAATTTTATTATGTACGGCAAAAGTTTGGAGTGCCGCATAGTCCCTAATTAAAACTTAATATATTCCTCGACTCGTGGGCTCGTATGCCTTATTAAAATATGACAAATTGTGTCGAGAACTGCCTGAAGTTTGGCACATTTCCATTTCACGTATCAAATTATAATTATATTGTACTGTGTCATAATTTATGACAACAGTGAGAATTTTGTTACTTTAATTATCTTCAATGATTTCTGCTTAGTTATGGAAACATGAAGACTCTCATGCTGATTTAAGGCCTTTCCTAAGTATTTCGTCTCAATTTCCGGTGCTCCATGTTATGCACCGCGTCTGTATTTGTAATATGGACGAAGCCTATATCCAGCAATAGGCTGAGATGATTGGCAACTTGACTTTCTAAACATTTTTGATCAGTAATATCATAATAATCCTAGATTGTTAATTTAATTCTTATAACAGTAGTTATAATAAAAAGTGAATGCAAACGGACACCAAAGAGGATTCTGTAAACGATGTAACCAGTGCCTTCGATCTATGTAATAATTTATTTGTAAATATTTATTAGTTACATCATTATCTTTATTTTAGGTTTAGAATAATTAAATAAATCTATTTTAATTTATACATTATTTTATTGAGATCACTCTTCAATTTGTTAAGTTATAATCGACACATAAAATATAATTCTTATAAAAATAATAATTATTCAATAGATAGAAATTGTGCACATCTTTTGTAGATCCCGACCCCTTTACAAAATATCAGTAATAATGCAACTGGAAGTCTTCGTTATTTCGCGACTGTTCAAAGAAATACGTTTGATGACGTCTTTCCTGTAACCTGAAAGAAGAAGCTTTAGTGTCACTAATGAGCAGCATTTCAGGATACTTTTGAAGATAATCGGTCATTTATTTATTGCACAATGTACAAGCAGGCTATGACTAGGCGAAAATGAATAAGTTATTTATATAACAACAGCTTGCTGCACTTTTAGTTTACACCAAAGCATGCAGCAAGCCAACAACATAACATTTATTTAAAAACTTTCAGCAGCTGGTCCGGAGCAGACAATGAACTGCGAGCTAGAGTAGTCCCGTCATCGATCTTATTATAGTAATATGTTAGTAGTAGTGCATCAACAGTCAACAGCACACTATTACGTCTCAGTTCAAACGTGTTGATGCCTACCATTCCCGCGACAAACAGAGACGATTACATTTTTATATATAAGCTTATATTTTTGTCATGCGGTTCCCATACCAGCGCAAATGAGTAGGTACATGATCCATAGGGCGCAGCAAGTAGTTACATCATGTCACTAGGTACCTATGTATATTTAGGAAATTAAGCTCATCTTAGAATATCTCTTTGAACTTTTTATGAATAGTTTTGTTAGTACTCATATTAATCGGAGTTTTAAAAAGTCCATGTTGCATTAACCTTCCCTTCTGTTCTATATCCTGTGAATATAATAACAAAGTAAACGTTTGGATCCACCACCAAGATAGATTTTACAAATGCCATGACCACAACACTATTGCTGACAATTCCCGACGATTATCAATGATTGCCGATTGACAACACAATCACTTCACTGATAGAGAAAATTGATTAGCAATCACGTTGCGTTGAGGGAAGCAATCATTAGGTTTACAAATCAATTACGTTCATGAATGTTCAAAGATGCTCTATTATCAGTTTTGAAGATTATGTTGTGTATTGTTTTTCTTTGAACGTTCGTACTGTTAAAATGCATATTAAATTGTAATAAATAGTTGCCTAAATACACTAACAACAACCAGCCACATTTTTTCGGTTTGTGACAGTGTATTCATTACAATTAAATATTTTTAAACAATTTGGGACTACAGGTTAAATAGCAAATGAAATTCAAAAATTCAAAATTCAAAAGTTATTTATTCAAACTAGGCTGAGAATCAGCACTTTTCGAACGTCAACATTACATAAGACAGTCCCCCAAAATCGCCCACCCTTCACCACTTCCTAGTGCCTTTAGCTGCAACAACTTGCAATAAGTAGGATTGCATTGTGTACCAACAACCGTGTACCTAATTGAAATAACTAAGAACCCGAAAAGGGGTAAATAATCTCATTATTATGAACAAGTTTTACTATGGGACCAACCCTAAAATCGCGAAAAAAGCTAGTAAAAGCTAGCTGTTCCAAATATTTTGACGAGTTAATTGAAAATGTGGTGTGGACCAGGGACTAGCACATTCAGGTATTATCATCACCCAAATCGCACTGCAAGAAATTATTCGTAACAGTCCGAAAATCTGTCACCGTTCATCACATGAAAGTCGATTGTCTTCCACACAAGTCCTTTCGCGATTAATATTCACCCGAGTGGCGCGGAGGATGGAGGGGGTGGTGTCCCGCGAGGACTCAAGTGTTTTCCCTTCCAATCTCTCCACAAGTGAATGGAGGAAAATTGCGATCGACGACTGGATTTTGTGAGCTTATTATGGAGCGAGAGGACGGGGTGATTGTGCAACCGTCGCATGGTATATTGCTGTATCCTTCAGGGTCCATAATTATATCTTTTTTTAACTTCAACAGAGAAACTCTAGGCCTGCACATCTCACTTGATGGTAAGTGATGATCAGGCCGAAGGTAGCAGCAAGCTTCGCCCGGAATCCTCAACCACAGAGGAACTGGCTATCTTACCTCTAACTGCCGAAAAAAAAAACAATGCTGTTAACATAGTTGTTATGGCGACAGACTTAGATAAGATGGTGGTAGCTAGCCAGACGGACTTAGAACAAACCCTACCACCAACCAAACCGATTAGATTTTTTCCCCACTGGTAATTGAACCCGGGACCTCTGGGTCTGAGACAGGTTATCTAACCACTGACCGGCGGACCGGCGGACCGGACCACTAGAGAGGCGGTAACAATGAGTTTCAATATCTAAGATACATGATAAAGTCACCTTTTTTCCTATTTCTCGCCTGGTAAATATTAGGGGCGGAGAGGAGGGTTTGGGGGGAAGTTCTCATAATATATTACACAGATAATTAATCGAAACTGGTATTTTAGTGAACTTTACTGAGGAATCAATTCAGAAATATGTATATCAATTTACTTTTACAATAATTTCGTCAAATATAACTCAGTTTTTCGAACGTAACGGTTTGTTAGAAAACTTGGCCTTTGACTAAATGTTTTAGAATTAGAACTGTTTACTGCGAAACTTCTCAAAGTTTATAAACGTTACGCGTGTATTATGTGTCTTTCTACATTTAAATATTGGAACCAATCCTGAATAATATACACTGTAATTACCGCAAAGACAGCCTTTAAAACTTTTCAGGTAAAATTACTACTTCTATTTCCATTAAGTACTATTTTCTATGTGAAAATATTTCCCTCAAAATTGCTGAACCATTGCAAGTAAACTCTACAATGTGGCCACTCACAATGGTCTGCAGCCCGCTATCATTGTAGCTTTAAACAGACTGCGACCTCACTGTCCGATGGAAAACTATTCAAACTATTCCACAGCTGTTTCTAGACAATAGCAAATTAATTTAAGCCGGAGTGTCTAGTTTACCGCAAGCTATAACATGAATGTCTTCAAGTTGAAAGTAAATAAGTTACTTCTAGGCAAGCGTGTTGCGTTGTCGACGTCATTCTTAAGCATCTGGTTAGTAGGCAAACGAGAGGACACATTCTTACCCTTTATAATATTATATTTTACGCAAGTAAATAAAATTATAACATGTCATAAAAATGACAAAAATGAGTGATATAAAATATACTTACCTATAGCTCACCGCTGATTCGTTTGACATACTCATTTTTACCCGACTACGGCGAAGCAAAAAAAGGGTTATGATTTTGACTGGTATGCATGTATCATGTTCATCTGATCCCTCATAACTCTAAACTACTTATCTTATGATAAGTACCTAGTTTAGAAGTCACACGTAATACGACGTGTGACTCCGGATTTTTACCCGACTACGGCAAAGCAAAAAGGAGGGTTATGATTTTGACGGGTATGTATGTATGTATGTTCATCTGTTACCTCATAACTTCTAAACTACCGATCATTATTTAACAAATGATGTATCATTCCAACCAGCCCACCTCCCTCCAGAAGTTAATGGAATAACCACCAAACGGCCGCCATGGCCCACGCACAATGGTCCACCTGACGGACTAAGTGCGGAAACCAAACCCCATAACATAGAACATAGATAGAACATGATGTATCATTGGAAGCGTATTGACTGTCTGCTAGTTATAGGCTATGTGACGTCACATTAAATGCAATATGGTGCCCTCTAGAGGACATAAAGTAACGAAATAAAAAATAAAAATAATTGAATTGTGCCATGTTGGATATTAAATGAAAGTGCTTGACGAGCACATTACAAATATATCATATTGTCCAAGTAAACAAATATGTTTAAATTGTTAAAAACAAGCAAAAATGAGACTGTGCTACGTACGGTGCGGCTGTAAAATTAATACCTATTTTATTTACCATAAATGCCGTGATGGTCCAGTGGTTAAGGCCTCGCCTCTCATGCACGAGGTTGTGGCTTCAAATCCGGGCAGGTACCAATGTGACTTTTTGAATGTGAATTCATATGTGCTTTCTGAGTTTATCTTGGACATTACTAACATCGGTGAAGGAAAAAATTGGAGGAAACCTGTACCACAATCTGTTTCGATTTGAAACAAATTGCTAATCCATTGCTTCATAAGTTGAAAAAAAAAAATACTTTACAATGTAAATAACGCAATGAATGTTGTCGAACTGTCAAAATGAAACAAATTAGGCAAAATTGTTTACGAAAATAAGTTACGCAATTAAGGTAAGTACTGGATAAGATAGTATTTATTTTGTAAAACATGAGTACATAGAGGTCTTATAATTAATATGAGGTGGCTACATGTTTTGCCATGTATGGCGTATAGTTAATATAATATATATATAAGTCTGAAATCGCCAACACGTCTTGAGCGCGCGTGGTGATAAATGCTCGTGCCTTCTCTGTATGAGAAGAGGCCTTTTCCCAGCAGAGGGCTGATATTATTATACCATATAACCGAAAAAAAATAAAAAAATAAGCTGCTCTGCAAATACTTTATCACGAAACTATAACACCAAAATAATTTAAATAAAAAGTAAGTTTAAAAACTAAAACCCGACTAAAAGGTATGAAACAAGAAAATATTTCAGACAGAAGTCAAGACATAGGTACAAAAATGATCAAGGTAAAGCCGTGGTCGCATGCTTGTAAACTTACGAAATTATAATGGCATGCGACCACGGCTTTACCTTGATCATTTTTGTATCTATGTCTTGACTTCTTTCTGAAATATTTTATTGTTTCGTACCTTTTAGTGGGGTTTTAGTTTTTAAACTTACTTTTTATTAATTTGTCTGTCGGTGATGTCTTGTTTATACCTTTTCAGTTGGCGTTTTTGTCGTAGCTGGGTTTTAGTTTTTAACTTTTATTTTTCACATTTGTGCCAATTAGGTAATTTTTGTTAGTGAAAGCTCATTTTCCTTCGGTAAAACTTAAAGAATAATCTTCATCATTTTCCACTACCTTTCCGGCGAATAACATGGAAGTCTACTCGCCGTGACGTCATCCGTGAGCCCCATATATCAGGCTCACATGCACCCGTCTAGGAACCTTTAAATTATGTTCCTTCCCGACATTTTTCAACTGTAAGGAATTATTTTTATAAGATTTGAGCGTTGTTTAAATGCGACGTGATGAGTTAAGTATGGAGTAGATTTTGGGGTAGGGAAGGAAGTTGTAATGCCCAATATTTGCTGGTATTATTTCGGTAACATTGTCCCCGTGCGTTTACACCAAGGTATATAACAAGTATTCTACGTGTTGTATCTACTGTTTTCGTTAATCGTTTCCACCTAAAACAAGTTATATAAAAAGCTTTTCAAAAATATCAAACAGGTGAACAAAATAGTTAAAAACTTTTTACAAAAAATAAAAAAAACAACCCACTTCCGAAATTAGAGTTCTTTTTCACTTTGTAGTGTTTTGTTTGGAAGTCGGTTGTTTTTTTATTTGTAAAAAGTTTTTATTTTTCACTTTTTAGTTGTGGTATTTATCCCGCACAAATTCGAATACCACAACCTGCTATGTAAATAACAGTGAGAGGAACTTAACATATCATCCACATACTAGGTGGGACAAAATATGTATTATTGAATGTATGTAATGTATTATTGAAGCTAACTCAATAACTGCCTAAGCAAAGTTATTAAAATTTATAAGGGACCACTTCTGAAGTATTACCTACCAAACAAAAAAAGAATCATTAAAATCAATTCATAATTGGCTGAGTTATCGCGTAACAAACATACAAAAAAAAACATACAGTTGAATTGAGAATCTCTTCCTTTTGGAAGTCGGTTAAAAATACATTTACAAGATTTGTTAAAAACGAGCATCACAACTTGTACCTGTAAGGGTGTGAACGCGGAGATGCACTACTTGCGCACTGCGCTCCTTTCAAACTTGAATTTGATTAATCTGTTATTATAGAAAATGTACAAACCAGTTAAAAGCCACATCGAATCTTAATTTGAACCATATATTATATCCCCAGTTCCAACAATAATTTTAAAACGCAAGAAAAAATTAAGCTGATTTGTAGAATCAAATGCCTTCTTCAAAGAAATATCAGCACAATGACATGCTGGCATCACCTTAGTGTTCGTGAAACAAATAAATAAACTACCGCACACGGCTGCCGGCTGCAACAATGAATTTCAAAAAAAATAGTAGTGCTAAACTACTCGAAGTTTGTAACACCGAAAATCGTGCGTTGCGTTGACCAACTCTTATGACTAAACACTACATTCAATTTTGTAATTAGATTCTTGTGTAAAAGTATTCTACAGCTAGGGGACGTATATCAGAATTAGTAAGCGCAGATAGTAAAATATCGATTTTGTTTACTCATACAGCGTATGTACGTATGAGTAAACAAAATATGCACACGAAAGTACCTACCTACGCCAGGCTCATGCACAAAGTGCAAAAATTTGTAACTACAAAAAAAGTTTCAAAACAAAAACTTTTCCAATCTCCATCATGATTGTGTCAGCCCCACTATCACTACACGTGCACTAAACATGTCTGGACTTGTTCAACACTCGTTTGTACACATTTCCAGCTCTCAGGTTTTAGTACGCGACTCGATAATCTATTAGAGCGGCTTTGATAGGCGCCGCGCCGGCACGCGGCGCCGCCCCCTCCTGATGACGTTAGGATTTGTTGACTGCAGCGTTTACGGCGCGTTTGAGGGTAGTTTACGATGTTCAACTGCTACTGGATGGCTGGGAATGGTTTTAAATGTCGGCTAGGTATTTTGTTACCTACCTTTAGTTAAATAGGACTAGGACGTGAGAACTTCGGTTAAATACACTGTTAAGTACCTAGCGAGTTGGATTTAGAAACGTGCCGCCTCGCTGGAAAGAAAGTGAAGCTATTTGGGGTTTCTAGAGGGTCTCCTAAACCCTCCGCAACAACAACTTTTTTTTGCCAGAGACGCACATATTTTTTAATACTTAATGTTATTATTATTTTTACCCGACTACGGCAAAGCCAAAAGGAAGGGTTATGATTTTAGCAGTCTATGTATGTATGTTTGTATGTATGTATGTTTGTATGTATGTATGTTTGTTTTTACGTGTGTTCCACCGTAGCGCCTAAACTACTAAACCGATTTTGATGAATGAGGTATCAATAGATTAGTAATAATGGTCCGGGTGACATAGGGTATATAATTTTTACCTAAATTTAATTTGGTGGACTTTACACGTAAATTTCTAACCTCGAAAAAAATTAAAATGGGATGATTATGACATGTTTGGTATCAAAAGAAAGGTCTTGACGAGCACATTACAAATATGTATATAATATTATATTTTCAAAGTAAACAAATATGTTTAAATCGTTAAAAACAAGCAAAAGTGAGACTGCGCTACGTAGAATCGCAAGATGTTACCAACGTGCAGTTAATCAAATCTTAATAAGTAGTACTGATTTGTAATTGCACTCTTATGAAGAAAAACAAGTACAACGAAATATTTATATTTTGGATTTCTTCGAAGCTCAATATCGTTTTATGGTGTTGGCGTCGAAATAAATCGCTCTATGGTTTCGTTCAAAGCACTATACACTGCTATCGGAATTTAAAATAGGTTCAAAGTCAAAGTCAAAGTCAAATCATTTATTTCAAATAGGCCCATGTATGGCACTTTTGAACGTCAAAAATTACAAAATAATAAAATTGATTCTAGTCGCCCCTTCCAAAAGGTAGTTTTCGTATGGAGAAGAATGGGCAAGAAACTCCACCGTTACTCTTTTAAAAATGTTTTACAATTTTTTGTATATGTACATACATTTGTTAAATAATTATTATATGTGAAGACGATGCACCTAGAATAAAATTACTATACCACAATAGGTAAAAAGAATTAAAAATGAAGCAACGATAGATAATTTAATATGTGATAGATACATTGTGCTCACATATTTACAAACATTGTAAAAGTAGACGATTTTCCTAAAATGTTACAATTAATAAGTGCGTGAGGAAGTAATCACAGAATGTAAAATCAATGTCATAAAACACAAAGTAATAAATTTTACAATTAAATTAGCAACCAGTTTGATTTTGTCTTGATTCTAAATTGTCCTATGGAGCAGGACCAGCATGTTTCCAAGCACTCTTATCTTGGATATAATCCTCTAATTTGTAATATGCTTGTTTACAAAGTGTACTTTTTATATGAGTTTTAAATTTTCTTTCATTTAATTGCAATATGTCACAAGGTATTTTGTTGTAACATTTAACACAGTACCCCATAAAAGATGTATGTACTTTAGATAACCTGAAAAATGGTTGATCTAGTTTATCTTTATTTCTAGTATTAAAATTATGTCTATCACTTATTTTATTAAAGAGATGTGGATTTTTCCTTACATACATAATATTTTCATAAATGAATCGGCAAGGTACCGTCATAATATTAATCCTTTTAAAAAGCTCCCTGAGAGATTCGCGGCGACGTAGATTATAAATGGCTCTGACAGCTCTTTTTTGCAAAATAAAGATGGATTCAATGTCAGCAGCCCGACCCCACAGTAAAATGCCATATGACATAATGCTGTGGAAGTAGCTAAAATAGACCAAACGCGCGGTTTCTACATCTGTTAACTATCTTATCTTTCTAACAGCATAAGCGGCCGCGCTTAACCACCCCGCAAGAGATGTTATATGAGGTCCCCATTGTAATTTCTCGTCTAGCGTGATTCCCAGGAAAACCGTTTGATTAATAAATTCCAGTTTTTCTCCATTCAATATGATGTCACATTCGCTACTTTTAACATTAGGTAATTTAAATCTAATGCATTTGATTTTTTTTTTATTAAGTACCAGATTATTTACCGTAAACCAATCTTGGACTTGCAGAATAGAGCTATTCACGTCGTCAAGATTTTGTGACCGTCGGTTTATTTTAAAGATTAATGATGTGTCATCTGCAAATAACACCATCTTCGGTTGATTTTGAAGTAATTGGGGTAAATCATTAATGTAAACTAAAAAGAGGAATGGACCCAATATCGAACCTTGAGGAACGCCCATTGCCATTTCAGACCCTAATGAGTTTACGCCGTTTACCTGAACTTTAACCTTTCTATCTTTCAGGTATGATCTAAGTAAATCAAGAGCTGTATTCTTAATCCCATAGTGCTCTAGTTTCAGCAGAAGTGTCTAATGGTCTACACAATCGAACGCCTTCGAGAGGTCGCAAAAGATTCCAATGGCATCTTGTGCTTCTTCCCAGGCCTTAAAAATGTTCTTTATTAGGGTGACACCGGCGTCAGTAGTACAACGCCCTTTGGTGAAACCGTACTGTTGTTCATGAAAGATGGAATTTTTATTAAAGTGACGTAACATTTGATTGAGCATCAACTTTTCAAACACCTTACTGAGAACTGGCAGAATTGACACAGGCCTATAATTGTTGGGTTCTTTACTATCACCGGATTTGAACAATGGAACTACTTTACTGTGTTTCATGAGATCCGGAAAGACTCCTTGGTCTACACTGGTGTTAAATATGTAAGCTAAATAGGGCGCAATGGTTTCGATAATAGATCTACAGACTTTTACAGACATTCCCCAGAGATCTTCTGTTGATTTAATTTTAAGATCTTTAAAAGCTTTTATAACCGCCTGGGGGTTTGTATGCTGAAACCTAAACTCCAAAGGGCATGCCTTCACATTCTGTCTAAGTAAGGCAGCAGAAAGCGCGGGTGAGGAATTTAAAGCTTCAGTAGTTTTAAGGGGAATATTAGCAAAAAAGTTTTCAAATTCTTGAGCTATTTCTATATCTGAGTTAATGGGGCCATGTGCAGTCTCTAAATTAAATTCAGTATTTCGCTGTTTTTTCCTACCTGTTTCATTATTTATTACTTGCCAGGTAGTTTTTATTTTATCATCAGCTGATTTTATTTTATTGCTAATATAAAGAGCTTTGGCTATTTTGCAAACATTTTTAAAAGTTTTTGAATATTTTGCAACATACTTATGAAAGCTTGTATTATTCATATGTTGCTTTAAGCCATAAAGTTCAAATAGTTTTTCCCTGCTTTTACGAATACCTGGAGTCGCCCAATCACTAAATAAGAATTTTGTGTAAATACTTTTAGTCTTTAGTGGAAAAGTGTCATTAAATTGCGTGTTTAATAAAGAAAAGAACTCGGCGTAGAACTCATTTGGGTCACCTATATTATTAAAACTCTGAACACATAATTTATTGGCCAAAGAATGATTTAATTTCTCTAAACTTTTACATGTTATTGGCCTAAACCTTATTTGAATTTTTTGTAAAGGTATGTAGGAGCAAAATGTTATTGTTTGTCCACTGTGATCTGATGGCAACTTATTTACAATTTGTTTGTGTAAGTAATCACAATTACAAAAAATATTGTCTATACAAGTGGCAGAAGAAGCTAAGCTAAGTTAATTACTGAACTATTGTATTACTCTACTCTTATTTACGTTTATCAAGTGTAAAAACGGAAAAGTATAAAATAAAAAAAAAAGTTTAAAAAACTGTAACCCGACTACGGGAAAATAAAAATGATCTAAAAAGTACGAAACAAGCAAATATTTCAGACAGAAATCAAGACATAGGTACAAAAATGGTCAAGGTAAAGCCGTCGTCGCATGCCATTATAATTTTGTAGGTGTTCTTGACACCAACATGGTATACAGGCATGCGACCACGGCTTTACTTTGACCATTTTTATACCTATGTCTTGATTTCTGTCTGAAATATTTGTTTGTTTCGTACTTTTTAGATCATTTTTATTTTCCCGTAGTCGGGTTACAGTTTTTTAAACTTTTTTTTTTATTAATTTAGTTACGTAAATATTGGCTCCACTGTACTTTATGTGTCGCACTGCGTGTCACGTAACCTTCCATGAAAACCACATTCCACTACTTCCACATTACTTAACTTCCATCTTTTACTACTTGTCCTTAAAAATATTTTGGCTATTGCAAAATGAATCTCCGTGACACGTGCAGTAGTCAAATCTTTCGTTCACTAGACATTTTAGTTCCAATCTAACAACACGTTGAGTTATATTCTAGCTTGATAGATTATGTCGCTTGCAATAAATCTAAAATATTGCGAATGTTCCACGTCCTATACATCTCACTTATTGTTTCATATTGCTTGGTAGATCGGACACCACATTAACACGAGCTTTTTAATTAATTTATTTTTAAATATATTTACAGTAAATAGGTACTGGAAAAATCCTTTTAGCTGTGTTTATAAGAGAAAAATCTCACAGAATCATTAGACACGACTTGGTTTAGAAAAGTTACGGGGTTAAACATAATACAATAAATATGTTCAAATGTTCAGTGATCAATAGCAGTTTCTTCTTTGACAGTTGACTTTTTGATAGTGTGAACTTTCAATTACTTAACATTAACTTTTTTTCTCACATTTAATGCTTGATGGCCCATTAAAACTAATGCTATATAAATAGAAAAGATCTGATTGAACCCGTTTTAAAATTCCTTCACCAGTAGAATGCTGTATTATTACTGGGTAAAAAACTTTTACAAAAAAAAAAAAAGACTCAAGACTCCAAGACCATTGAGCTCATTATATTATTATCAGCTAATGAAGTAACAGGTATAATAAGAGCCAAAGCACTTTATTCCACATTTAGGATCTATATAGATAAAGTGAATTTGGAATACCAGCGTATTTAACATTTTTATCAGGATGCAATATTATGGAACAAGCAATAAAAGCATCACTATCTAGAATATCTAGGAATATGTCAAGCCTTCACTGTAACTGTTTCCTAGCGGGTACTAAATTGTGGAAGGAAAATGACTAATAGGGCAGGTCAAGACTATCACACAGCCTTTCTGAATATTATATTTTTATTTTTACAGTTGGGAACCCAATACAGCAATATAGTCACAATGTCCACTGTGTGGCACAAGTCATACAGAGGACAATATGTTAAGTGTCTTCCTCTGGAATTCCGCCAATGAGCATGTAAAGATATCCACTTGCAGAGAGACGCTATTGAGTATCTTTATTGCCCGCCTCACTGGTGTAAACTTTAACGGATTTGTACGGGCCATCGGGATTTTAAGCAGCCTCTCTCTCGGCCCTTGCAGTAGCCTACTGTTTGGAACGAGCAATCCCAAATAGTATTTGAAGATTATTCAGCATAACACGAAAAAAAAACAACCACAATAAATAAATGAGTCTATGAGTCTTGTTTTTTTTGGAAGTCGGTTGACTTCCAAAAAGAAACACAGAAATGTGAAAAATAACTTTAATTTCAGAAGTCGGTGTCTATTGGTTCTATATTTTCACTTTTTACCACTGAATTCCGAAATTAAAGTTATTGTTCACTTTTGTTGTGTTTTATTTGGAAGTCAGTTTTTTATTGGGACCACACGGAAAGCACTAACTTTCAAATAAAAAGGAATCATCAAAAACTTTTTACAAAAAAAAACAACAATTTTGGCAAAAAACGAAAATACAAAACCCAAGACACCGACTTCCGAAATTAAAGTTATTTTTCACTTTGTAGTGTTTTTTTTGGAGGTCGGTTGTTTTTTTTAGGGTTTCGTACCTCAAAAGGAAAAAACGGAACCCTTATAGGATCACTCGTGTGTCTGTCTGTCCGTCTGTCACAGCCAATTTACTCCGAATCTAATGAACCGATTAAGTTGAAATTTGGTACACATATGTATTTTTGTGACCCAAATATGAATGTATAACATAAATAAAAAAAAATTGAATATAGGGGTCACTTTTGGGGGGCAAACAAGAAAATTAAAAAAAAAAGTTATGCTAACAGTACCGTGTGATATATCAAATGAAAGGACTTATTACGAGGATCTTAAATATATTTTTTATATAATTTTAAAATAAACATTTTTAAAAATATTTAAGAAATTCAATGAAAATGGACCATTCCCCCCCCCCTTATCTCCGAAACTACTGGACCAAAAAATTTCAAAAAAATACATAGTATGGCTCTTTACTCATAGATTACAGGAAAACCTATAAGAAGTCTATGGTCTTAAAATAACACGGTAAATCTCTCAATATTGTGCGTACAAACTTACATTTCGTCGCTTGGCATCCAATAGGCCCATCTCTCTAGCTACTATAATATCAATATCAAAAGTGTTTGACAGTCTGCATATTACACAAATAAATAAAACTGTAAATGTTCATGACAACTAATTCGGGTTTCGGCGTGGTTCAACAGAAAGTGCAGTGTTGTGTCTTAAGCAAACTGTCACATACTATAGGTACTTATACACAGCGTGGGACGCCGATTTATGCTAGCTTCCTCGACTTATTCAAGACTTGATCTGGTTGCTTATGACGTATTGTGGAGAAAGATGGAGAAGGATAGGTTGCCAATGGAGCTTAAAAACATTTTTAAATATTGGTACTTATGGTAACCAGATTAATAGTGTATGATGGGCTGGAACTTTTTCCAGGCCATACAGGTTGGAATGCGGGGTGAGGCAGGATTGGCGAGCTCAGCAGCACCAGAGTGGGTTGCTATACAGTGTGATTCTTCATAATGTGCACATATCGAAATGAGGGAATCTATGCTTAATTTTAACGACAGAAAAAATATTTTAAAAATCTAAAATTTTTTTTAATACTTTTATGGAATTAAAAAAAAATGTAACAAAACTGTGTAACTTTTAAACTGAATCAGCTATCGTGATGAAACAAACTCCATAATGATTGGAAGTAAGTAGGCGTCCACATTAAAATTGAGAAAAAAAAATTACCCTCAATTGACAATAAACATGTTTTTTAGTAAAAATCTGTATTTTTTTCATCAATATTTACAATAATTGTAAGAGAATAAAAAAAACAAAAAAAAATTGACCATTTTTCTGTCGGTAAAATTAAGCATAGATTCCCTCATTTCGATATGTGCACATTATGAAGACTCACACTGTATAGATGGTATTTGTGTAAATAATATTAGCTTTGCAGACGATATGGTGCTTCTGAGCGCCAGCCAGTATCCCATAGACAAAAACTGTTAGTCGCAAAAGTTTCTGAGTGACCTGGTAAAATAAGCTAAAAGTTCATAAGTTTACTAACACAATGAGTCCTTGTTACTTGAATAAAGAAAAATGTATGGATGACTATTTTTTTTTTTAAAGACGTTTTCTAAAAATGAAACCTAGCTAGATCGATTTATCGCTCCCGAAACCCCCTGCATACTAAATTTCATAAAAATTCTTGGAGCCGTTTCAGAGATTCAGGTTATATAATATATACATATATACAAGAATTGCTCGTTTAAAGGTGTTAGATTTTTATTTTTTCTACAAGTTCAAATAAGTGATCCTGTAATTAAAAAAAACGTAAAAAATTACACATTTGCGGTATTGGATGCCGAGCGACGATTTGCAGTTGGAATAAATGTTAAGTTTGTTCTTGGGATAAATAAATTCATCTCAACTACGGAACCCTTCATTGTGCGTAGTCCAACACGCACTTGGCCGGTTTTTTTGTAAAAAGTTTTTATTTTTCACTTTTTAGTTGTGGTACCTACCCCCACACATATTCGAATACCACTACCTGCTACCAGTGACAGAAACTTATCATATCATCTACATACTAAGTAGGAAAAAATTATTAAAAAATTATAGTATTTTGTAGCTAACTCAAAAAGTATCCAAGCAAAGTTAATAAAATTTATATGGGACCAATTCGAGAGCACACCCTTTCAAACAAAAAAAGAATTTTCAAAATCGGTCCACAATTGACGGAGAAATCGGTGGACATACATAAAAAAAAAAACAAACATACGCGACGAACATATAACCTCCTCCTTTTTGGAAGTCGGTTAAAAATCAGTTCACCCACTCGAAAGTTCTGAGGTAACAAACATTAAAAAAAATATATATATACAATCGAATTGAACCTCCTCCTTTATTTTGAAGTCGGTTAAAATAGGCTATAAATAATTTATAAAGATATCACGCAGGCGAAGCCGCTGGCAGAAGCTAGTAGATTATAATTTTCGAAGAGCACAGACTCGCAGTAGTTCTACACGTAAACAAGTTCCTATCTGCAGTAGGTACGCACCTCCAAGTTGGTTTAGTAACCAAGTATTGAGGCTTGTTACAGCCGAAACTGCGAAACTTTCTCAACACAGGTGTTTAAATAAACCGCCCGAGTCTAGCCAAGTTGCCTAATAAAAGGATGTGTGTAGACTTTTACTGAGAAACTCTATTTACTTTTAGTTACGTGGCACACATAAGTAAAATGTGTGCACGAGACTATTTATAATGAAACCATTAGTGTTTAATTAACTAAAACATTACTCAGTACTTCAGTACTCCCATGATTGTCCAGGTATGACTACGTCCCATGCAATAGACAGCCTTATTGTCATTAACTGGGCACACAAAATCAGCGAGTCTTAATAGGGTTCCGTACCTCAAAAGGAAAAAACGGAACCCTTATAGGATCACTCGTGTGTCTGTCTGTCCATCTGTCACAGTTAGTTTGCTCTGAACCTAATTGACCGATTAAGTTAAAATTCGGTACACAATTATGTATTTTTGTGATCTGAACACGGACGTGTAACGTAAATAAATTAATTTCGAATCCCCATATTCAAAATTAATTCATCCATGTTCGGATCGGGCAAATAATAAAATTTTAAAAATGAGTTTTGCCTACTGTACCCACCGTGTGACATATCAAATGAAAGAGCTTGTTGCGAGGATATCAAATACTTTTTTATAATTTTAAAATAAACACTTTTAAAGATATTTAAGAAAATAGATGTAAATTCACCATTCCCCCCTTATCTCCGAAACAACTGACCCTAAAATTAAAATATATATATATATATATAGTATGGCTCTTTACTCATAGATTACAGAAAAACCTATAAAAATCTATGCTCTTAAAATAACATTGCTTTTGCAGTTGGAATGTATGGGAGCATAAGTTTCTTAACTACAATGTTAAGTTTGTTCTGGGGATAAATTCATCCCAACTACGGAACCCTTCATTGTACGTAATCCAACATGCACTTAGCCGGTTTGTCCTGGGCTCTTACTAAAAATTCGTGACAAATAAAAACAATAATATTTTACCCAACCTAAAAAATTGAACTGAAGATTTCCTGCTCAGCAGTCGTTTGTGATCACTAGACCAAGAGAGGCATTCTCGAGCAGGCATAACATCAACATTGTTAGTACCAAACAGTTTCTAGAAACAGGGATAAATTCCCAACTTATTATCGAATCATTGTCTTTAATGTTAAATACCTAAGAATTATGTCCTCACTATGTACTTACCAACTTTTGACACAGGGTGTTCAGAGAATATTAATCACGCCGACAAAGTGGTCAAATAAAATGATGTTTTTTTTTTTCACCTCCCATACACGTAAATTGGGGATGTTTTTTTTTCTCGTTTTCTGTGGGGTGTCATTGAAAAGGTCGCTTAAAAATAATGTGAGTATGTGAACACTATTTTTGGATTCAGGGATCCGTTTAAGAAATATTAAGCTTTCGAGTGCTAAATCATGCCCATTCTTCTCCACACGAAAACTACTTTTTGGAAGGGGCGACTAGAATCAATTAATTTTTTTTGTACATTTTGACGTTCAAAAGTGCCTTATAAGGGCCAATTTGAAATAAATGATTTGAATTTGACTAATTTTTGTTAGAGATAAGTGTTGGGGCCCCCTGCCAGATAAATGGTTGGTTCTGGATATGTGGAAAAAATCACAGCAGTAGTATATGTACCGAAATTAAAAGGAAAACTATCACAGCTAAGTAGGGTCTATAAGTTAACGAGTAATATGTAATCGACCAAGTTACATTTGCAGTTGTAAAAACATCTTCTGCCATACATTCCGTATGGGAGAACTTGTTTTTCAACTACAATGTTATGTTTGTACTTGGGATAAATTCATCCCATTTATGGTAACCTTCATTGTGCGTGGTCCGACACGCACTTGGCCGGTTTTTGTAGATAGCTTTGCTATTGCATCTTTATGATATAAATTTAAGGTTGAATTTGCATTAATATTTGCAATATTTGCATCACGCCTTTATTTCCCGAAGGGTTAGGCAGAGGTTGGGCACGCCACAATTGCGACGATAAGTCCCCTCTTTGAGGAGTAGCTAGAGAGGCGCCACGGCAGCCTCACCTTCCGCCTGACGCAGGTCCTCGATGGGCGGAGCGGGAGGGCTCTCGCTCCGCCCAGAGCGGGAGAAGTTATTTGATAATTTCCCAACAAAAAAAATAAATAAAAAAAGGTTAGGCAGCTAGGTGGTCCTATATTTATATCACCTTAAACTATATACCAATACAAATCTGGTGACATTTTAAATGAACTTTCCTATAGGATCGAAGTCGGCCTCATGCATCGAGCGAGACCGCACGCAACACATAGTCACGCGTTTTTGTATAGCGAGTAGGTATGTTACTTTATTAATAAAAGCGAATGGCATTCGTTTGACATATCCTACGCACGCGTTTTTGTTTCCGAACATGTAAACCAATAGGTATGTGTTTTCGGAAAAATAACTTTAATCCCTTACACATAGAGTTTAGTTGCTTTAAAACATTTTTATGACGTTTTTCAATAGTATTAGTATTTTAAAATCAACTTAATTTACACTTGTTTATGGTTGATAAATGATTAAAAAAAAAATCATTTGGAAACTCAAAAGGATTTGAATAGTGTGCAGTTTAAGATAGTCGTACGTACGCGTCTATGTGTGCGTGCATCTATTTTCGCTTATTGTAAGGAGCAGACCTTTTGTGCCTGTCTATTTTGTGGTGTAACTAAGGATCCATTACACGAAGTTATCGCAATCATCGCAATTAGCATGATTTGTGTGAGCTATCGGCGTAAAGTTCGCCGCTCATCTCAATATAATTGTAATTGCGCTCAGATATCGTCTGTGTACCAGTATATTGTGTTTAGTTAATAATTATGTGAGTGAGATTATAACTTGGAGTTTCTAGTGAAAATATCTAAATCTAAACTTTGGTCCTAGCCCTAGTCATTTGTCTCGAGATGTGTTTAGTCAAAAGATCATTAAAGTTTAACGAAGTCTCAGAAGAAGCTTTTCAATTAGTGAGACCTCTGCCAGAAGATGACCACAGCGCTAGTTTTGCTGACCAACAGTCACACCAACTCAATCCTAGTAATCAACCACAGACCTAGGCAAACTACCTTACTCCCTTGGCAATGTATCTTGATCCGAACAGATATTTACCTGGACGACAATACCAGCTGTTCTACAATAGCCACAGATCATTCACGGATGTTTGTCCTCAATGGGCCGGCTGGATTGTGTGCCCATTTTCGAGCGGCCACATATCGCGTAGAAGTAACGCGTCTGCTTCTGACGCCCTCTGGCGGACGATTTATGTCATTACGTGGAGATCGTTAATATGGCGTGAGTTATGGAATACGTGCAGAGAATTGATTTAAAGAGCTCGCTTCAAGAATCTGTTTTGTGGTATACGAGTAAGTACGTGCGCAATCGGGTAAACCCGACGACGTCACGGAAGAATGACTGACGGACTGTACAGGTTAAAATCGTGAGGAATGTGCACTATGCAAATGTTCTACCGAAAGACATACTGGATGTCTCAGGAAGCAAAACAAGATAGAAAAGTGTGTTATTCTTTTCACAAATTAAGACCTTATTAAATTCTTTTGTGTAAAGGCATTTTATTAATATTGTTAATAAATCTACTATCACATAAGTTTCTTTCTTTTATTAATAAAATCCAAACTTTATTACAACCTTGACCTAAAAATATACTAAAGAAAGCCGAAACTTAATCAAAGGTCAACGAAGCTCAATATTAATCTAGTAATTAAATTAATTATACATTCCATAAATTGTGCGCTAATAAAAATTCAATGAATAAATTGGCAATCCATCGCTGGGCCAATTATGGGGATCCTCGGGAGCGAGCAACTAATTACGCAATGTAATCATCTAAATCGCTTTACAGTAAATTCGTTATCAATATTTTCGCTCTCGTGTTTGTTTATTTCACAGAAAATGTGATATACCTCAAGTCTGTGTTCCACATTTAACAGAATATAAAGTTATTCGAATCGTTAGCCAAAATGTAATTTTTAACCGACTTCCAAAAGGAGGAGGTTCTCAATTCGATTGTATGTTTTTTTTTTTTTGTATGTTTGTTACGCGATTACTCCGTCAATTATGAATTGATTTTGATGATTCTTTTTTTGTTTGGTAGATCATACTTCAGAGGTGGTCCCATATAAATTTTATTAACTTTGCTTGGGTAGTTTTTGAGTTAGCTTCAATAATACGTATTTTTTCGTCACTTAGTATGTGGATGATATGATAACTTCCTGTCACTGTTATTTACATAGCAGGTATTGGTATTCGAATTTGTGTGGGGTAGGTGTATCACAACTAAAAAGTGAAAAATAAAAACTTTTTACAAAAAAAAAAACAACCGACTTCAAAAAAACACTACAAAGTGAAAAATAACTTTAATTTCGGAAGTCGGTGACAAAGAACGAAAATTCAAAACCAAAGACACCGACTTCCGAAATTAAAGTTATTTTTCACTTTGTAGTGTTTTTTTGAAGCCGGTTGTTTTTTTTTTGTAAAAAGTTTTTCAGTGTCCAGAAGCCCAATTTCTTTAACGAGTAATTAAATACAACAGATACCTGCTATAAAAGTTTGCTCAATTTTCTCGATATTTTCCCGAACAGATTTCCATAGAACTAAGAAAATTAGTACTCACTTGGAAAATTTAATTTAGGATTATCCGTATGTTTTATTTATTTTTTTTTTTTTTTTTTTTTAAAAACGTTGCCCCACACTAGGAATTTCTCCTGTATCGTGGGTGCGATTACAAACATATAAACTCACATACACAAACAGCCAGACCCGGAACAACTACTGGTAGGTCATACAAATATTTGTTCCGTTCGGGAATCGAACCCGCGACACGCAGCGCAGCAGTCAGCCGCTTAACCACTGCGCCAACCGTGCCGTCATGTGTGTATGTGTTTGTTTGTGGTGCATTCTACAGGTACCTTATAGTGTACCTACGTTCAGGGAATTTTGCATCGAGGAGATTTCTGCGAAACTGTAGAAGACCAACATTTAGTTCTCGTAACTTTGTTTTTGGGAAAGTTTGAGCTTTACAGTGAAGATCATGGTACATGTGCTCGGCAATTTCATTTCTAGGAAGCGGAACTGCATTGTGAGATATATACGACACTTACGTGCGTTGGCTTATAAATGTCCCCATCTCTATCTTGCACCTGTAGTTTGACAGTTGTGCGACAGTGACAATAACGACTAGCCAAAGTACGTGCTAAGTAAAAAACATTACTATTTCTAAAGGGTCCGGATAAATTGCAATTGTCAAATTTCACGTGATTAATCATTGATGCGCAAATTGATCGTCTATCAAATGCAATTGAAGCAATTGACAATAAACACACAAAACATTGACTCCCGGAGACACTTAAGAATAATCAGTAAGTCTGACTTTAAATCTCTTGAGGCCTTGACTTTAATATTGCTCTAAGTACAATCAATAATTCCAGTCTGTAACTTAGTTTGTAACTCATTTATTATCAGGGTGAAGAGAATTTTAATATTAGAACTTAGTTTCACGCCATAGCTAAGTGAAGTTAAAAACTAATAGATCTCTACGGTTGCTAACTCATCTTTGTTACAATATTCAACGTTTTAGTAATCATCAGCATTCTCAAGTATGAATTGTAAATACAGCATAATTGTCTGGCTCCAACATTGGACTTATCGATATGGTAATTTTTAGTTTTAAGACGAAAGCGTCAGGGATGAAATCATCCTCCCGCTCCGCCCAGACCTCCCACTCCGCCCAGAGCGGGAGAAGTTGTTTAATAATATCCTACCCAAAAAAAAAAATGGGTTGAAATCATGACTTTTGACACCTTTGTTAACTTATGGAGTTGTATTGCTGATTGTAATGATTATAATTGAGTAAAGCCATATTTTTACGGCCGCAAATCATATTTAGATCAACATACAACATGATACTGACCTGTAAAATGCAAAAAACGTAAGGAAATTTGTATTTCGCGGGCTACTTTGAGGCTTCCCACTTAAATAATTTTTGCTGTCGTAAGTTGCTGCACTTCATAATTCGCTTTGTGTTTACAAATACTTCAGTGAACATTAGATAGCAATTACAAGAAGAGTTATCACAAATTATAGCAATGCGAATATTATTAGTAAGAGTCATTACAAACTTTTAACAATATTGATTGTCAATCAAAGTCAAAAACTTCTGAAAGATGAAATGAATCTCTTTAATTTAAAATTTAAAGTTCGCTTCGATATTTCATTACTCAACGAATTTATTTCTTACTTAAGATTGATGGTGATCGATGTCACATCAATGGTACTCCCTCTAGAGGCAATTCATTACCTTATCCTACGTACTCCCTCCTATTTGCGTTTGCAACAATGGACGTGAGCAAGTAACGTAAATAAGTAAGAAAAAAGTTGTAACATCATTTAACAGTTACCTGTCTAAGTACCAACAAAAAAGTGTAGGTAATGTCGAAAACATCTGAAGAATCTATCCAACTTATTATATTCTGAATTATTTCATTTCTTTGAAAGATAGCTGAGATGCTGCTAAATAAGGTGATGGCATATACGCCTGATGTATTGCCATCCAAATTCTCTCTCAAAAGTAACGTCTGATTCCAAGCAGTGGTAATAAAAAATTGTTTTACCAAAAGTTACTATTGCATTTTTTGTTCGTTGCCAATGCTATGCTAGTGGCACACAATGAAACTTGTCTCCAGATTATTTTGTACACAATAAAGTCGATCGTCCACTGCTACGCAGAATGTGCACGGAGGGGTTTAAGCCACGGTTCATTTGTTTGGTGCATGGCGTGGCCGCAGTGGATGATCCCGCTTATATTTCCATACAAAGCGAAACTAAGTACACTTGCGTAACTTATCCGTGCGTTGCTGTGGAGCGTCGCCTTAAAAGTTATTACCTACAATGAATGTAATTTACTAAAACGGTGCAATACATCAAGCTAGGTGATGCGATACCGAATGCGACAACGTACTGCACACTAGCGCTTTACAAAATATTTATGTAGAGTAAATCTGCAGCCAGCGAGCTGCATTACATACTATCGCGAGTTTGTGCGACCGCAGGATAGCAAAAAGTATGCAAAACAACTGCACAAAATAAATGGCCCACAAGTTTATTCCATTGCTGGGAAAACGCCACAAACTCACTGCGTGTTGTTTGGTGCTTTCAGGCTATTATTAAATCAAATTTTCCTTGCTATGATTTATGTCAACGTATGCTTATCTATCTACTCAAGAATCATGACAACAATGGTCGAAATAAAGCCGTAGTCGCATGCCTGTATACCTACAAAATTGTAATGGCATGACCACGGCTTTACCTTGACCATTTTTGTTATGTCTTGATTTCTGTCTGAAATATTTTCTTGTTTCATACTTTTGAGCGTGATTTTTCAGAAGTCGGGTTTTAGGTTTTGAACTTACTATTTAATGTTTCATCGATTGAACTGCAATGTTCCCAAGTCAAATTATACTATTTTTTGTGGCGCAACACGTAATAAGAGTTAAAATGTTAATTACTTAACTCTGGGTTTACAAACTACATTTATTCATTTAACCTGATGAAATGTGCAAGTGGGGCTTAGAATTTATTGTTTTTTCTTATGAATTTATTTAAGTTTCCTTGATTAAGATATTTTAAAGGTATATATTAATAGTAATCGGTAGCTGTAGAATCGTGATTTCCTTTATATTTAAACCCTGACAGTAAGGATCGACAGTATCGATCACTACGCAGTATGAAGTTTCCAAATTCAAATTCTTTTTTTTTTAGGTTTTCCTATTAAATTATACCTGTAATGTGTATAAAAGAGCCTTTGATGGTATACCTACCCACCTAAATTAATTTTGAAATTAAGTTTCTCGGTAATTGGTTTTCGAAATAAGGTACATTCCTTTTTTATCCAAAATGGCGGCGGTCTTACTAGAAAGACCTCGCGGAATTAACATTATTTTTAAGACAGTAACTTAATGGTTTTAAAGTTTTAAAACCATTAAGTTACTGTCTTAAAAATAATGTTAATTCTATTCTGTGAATGAGTACCTAACCTTTAATGATTCACACTGACATTTTACACTTACCTATAATTTGACAAATGATTGACATACTTGATCTTAATAATTTTTTTTTTAAAACGTTGCCCCACACTAGGAATTTCTGCTGTATTGTAGGTTCTTTTACAAACATTTAAAGTCACATACACAAACAGCCAGACCCGGAACAACTACTTGTAGGTCATACAAATATTTGTTCCGTGCGGGAATCGAACCCGCGACACGCAGCGCAGCAGTCAATAGCTTAACCACTGCGCCAACCGTGCTGTCAAATAATAACTATGACCTATGTTCCAATTTTACTAGCTTCATTAATTTATTTAATTAATGTAGAATATTGCATGCTAGTTTTAACGAATTGTTGTAGAAACTGTTAAAAAGCCCGACCATCTGTAATTTACTACAATTCCTGCAAATAAATTTCATTTAATTTCATTAACATGATCAGACAATGATTTCAAAATCAGTCAGCGTTCCTATGATAACTGTATAACTGTTTGCATAAAACTTCAAAATGGCTTCATAATTATTTTCACTAGTTTTATTAAAATTCAACTAAAATGAAACAATATTATTATAATCTGTTTTTTTTACGAAGATAAATCTTATCACAAGTATTTAATAAGTTTCAACGTTCAACAAGAACAAAGATCGAATGAAAATTAGCTGAGAAAGCGAAACGATGGAAATTATGGACGAACACCGAATTAAAAATTAATTCTCTTAAAAGTTTTAAAGTTTCAGGGAATATTTTATCTTCGGAGAAACGTGAACGAACTTGTTTGACTACAAATAGATCACTCGATCAATTTGTAAAGAAGTTGTTAAGAATCTAATGTTTGAAAAATTAACTTACCAACCTCGCAGATGTGGATTCATTCAACAAAATATTTTGCGCAACGCACAAAAATAAACTTAAACTGAGACTATATTAGATTTAAGCTGTCAACCAAGTGCAATGATTTTCCTCAGTAGAAATACCTCGCTGGTTTGAGTTATGATTAGTGGTAGTGGTTACTTGAACAGAGTGGTTGGACTAAGTTATTTTGTGGTTGTTTCTAAAGTCTCAGTGGGTATATAAACCAACGGAGACTACGGCAAATTAGTCCAACATTAGAAACATAATATTAAAATTAGGATTAAATTAATGAAAACATAGACGTCGTTTTTAGGGTACGGAAACTCAAAAACAAAAAAAACGGAACTCTTACAGTATTACTTCGTTGTCCGTCTGTCTGTCAGTCTGTCAGTCTGTGAAGACCCTTTTTCTCAGGAACGCATGGAGGTAAAAAGTTGAAATTAATATCAAATACGTAGGTCTGGGTCCCTTGGAGCTCAAATAAAATCAAGCTTCTAAGTCAACGCAATAAAAAAATACGGCCATTTATGCGACAAATTTTGATACTCGCAAATTAATCAAAGCCTATTTATATGGTACTTCCCGTTGACCTAGAATCGTAACATTTGGCAAGCAGCAAGGACTCACAGCACATAATCGAAAAAATTCCAAACATCGTAATATTTCTTATTTTTTTTACGATTACAGACTTACATTTGCAGTTGGAGAATTGATCGTGACATATAACATGTTTTTCAACTACAGTGTTATGTTTGTTTTTGAGATAAATTCATCCCAATTAGGGAACCCTTCATTGTGCGTGGTCCGACATGCACTTGGCCAGTTTTTTAATACTATCTAATTGAAAGGAAGTTACATTACAGGTAAAAAAAGACACAATTTCTTTTCCAAATCCGCATTGCACGTAACCCAATCTTATAAACAGGTTGCTCAAAAAATTATCTCGTTATTCTTATGTTTAATGCAGCGCCATCTACCGGACTTTTCCGGAAACTAGAAGAAAACACTGAGGCTTTGTGCCTCGTTTCCTCCAAAAAGGATCACGACTCCCAACATTTTTGTCTCTACACATTTTTGTTCTAGCAACTTCATATCGTAATACAAGACAGAGGGCGACACTTGTATGAAAATGAGAAATGGGGAAATGAAAGAAACGGTTCTAATTGCTTTAGGTAACTTGACTGCATACAGTTAGAAGGGCCTTGGGTTTTGCAGATTGAAAGTAATTCTCATTATTACGACTATAAGCACCAAAAGAATGACCATTATCATTAGCAACAAAAAGGAAACAGCTGATGACATAACTTTTTGCACGCTTTTGTTATTTAAGGACGATTCTGTTTTTTTATGGAAACAAAAGGGACTATTTATAAACATAGCCCAAAGTAAAGAGACGTATAAACGTCAAAAATTTATGGTTAATCAGTCGCTAATCATTTGTTAACTTTAAGCAATTTTTATGAATAAAGGGGTAAGTATAAAGTGAACTTATACTTTTATTATACAATCTAGTTTCCTTCCGACAAATAATAAAAACATTAATTCAAGAAGTAAAATCTTCAGTGCCAAGAAAAAGAACAAAAAAAAGGCTCGTTCCACACAAAATAATGCAAGAGAGCCACAAGCCACTCGTGCCGTCATCTTGAATCCGCAGCTTCAGCGAAAAACTCTCCACGTTGATTGTATAATCTCGTTCCCGAGAGCCTCCCCCAACTTCACACTAAGAGGCAAGTTAGTTTTCCTTAACTATTCTCTTTAACTACAGTAATGGACTTATAACGTGTTGAATTACTGCCTGAGCTGTAACTACAAACATTTTATTTATGCAATACCGCAGAAGCTGTAAACATTGTTCAAAATGTAGGTAGTAGGGATGTAAGTCTATTGTTAATGCTCGAAACTCAATTATTTATTGCATTCCACAATGTGTACTCAGATGGTAACTTAAAATATATTGAGAACATTATGGACCCTGTCGGGCGCAGCAAAGTAGTAGGAGAGAGAAAGCTTTGAAACTTAACTTAACCTTTATGTAATGTTGTTAGAAGTTTATTTTCTAATAAATATTTAATAACCCGTCAGCCTTCAGCGCAAGAGTGAACATCGATCTTCTGGGCACGCTCGTTTCATCGTAAACCTAAAACATCGCTTTCAATCAGGCCACATCGAGGTCAAAAGAAGGCCGATTTGGCAATAAAAATAGCAGCAGCAGCAGCTTAATAGATACGAGTTTTAAATGTCCTAGTAAGGCACCTGTCTACCGCCGGCGATTAACGAGAAACGTGTAGAGCTAGCAACTAAAACCAGTTGACGAGCGATGAGTAGCGAGTGCGCGGCTGCGACGAGCGATTACTCGCTGGTATGTACCAAGCGAGAGTCTCTCAGCGAGTGTTCTGCCCGCCAAACCAACGTCGCTGAGCGAGTACTTTCTTTGATAGCTTTTGTTGCTGCGATAAACGAGTACTTGCCGGCGGCGGTGTGTACAGTTAACGAACAACTATTAATATATGTGTAAACGAAGTTCACACTTCCTTAATCTTAAACTTCCCGCGCGTTGTCTTTTACGTCTGACAGATTAGACTATGGTAGAAACTCTATACAACCGATACAATAGGCTATGACAGGAAGGTTATGTTAAAAACGTGCGAGTAAAACTTATTGAAGATTTAATAATTAACAAAACTAAAGAGAACGAAATATTAGCTTTAAATGTTGTTTCTCTTTTCAGGTAAGATTTGTACCTAGTTTTAAGTTTATAAATAAGATGTAAAGTGTTAAAGGCATTATTGATTAATAAAAATTACTCTTTTCAGAGCAACGCAATTAGTTTCTATTTCGAATCCTGAAGTGATTATCACAACACATTATATATGTATTTATCTTACTTACACGGGATCTACAATCTTTTGTATGTTACTTGAGCGAGAAAATCGTTGATAGCTCTTGCTTCCTTATCGGCGGTGGGACAGGTGCCTCACAGTCTCAACTTTCTAATTAAGTATTTGTAGACTTTCTTGTAAATAAAGTCCACTAACATTTTTACACTTAGCGATCTGAATTTCTCACTGTAATAACATAATTAAGTCGGCCCTTTGGGAATTCAACCTAAATCCTTGATGACAACAATGTGGACCGGAATAGGCTTGTGCCACGTAATTTAACTTGAAAGTTTTTTTACTGTTGTGAAATAATTTAATCGTCGAGACAGCTGTTTTATTTCAGACGTTGTTCATGAAAATATAATTATTTTGGCTCAAGGAAAATTTTCGTTGTTGATAAGATCCAAAGTCCAGACAAAATTCTAAAATTTTTAGGATGATTACATTTTGTTAGCATAGTAGGCCACTGGATAAATAATGAAAATCAAAACCAAAGACAACAGCAATAAGCTTAGTACTTAAATGTTTGACAATGTTCCATAACGTTGTTTCTTTCATCAAATTAGTGAGTATAAATACTTTTGGCGAAAATATCTGTGTATATCAGAAGGTTTGATTTCGCCTATCTACTTCTTTACGAATGATTTAAACAAACCCATTTACCATATTTATTCCACTTACGTTGTGACGTTGTTTATACACGAAAAGAAAAAGTTTTAGAAAAATAATTAGCTACCAGCCCAAAAGCCCAAGTTATAATGTAACATTAAACTTTCACAAAGGAGAACTTTTACATGATTACAGCTGTGTCTAATCTTGTGAACGTATGTTCCACATTCGCTTGCTATACACTATGTATACATGCATGTATACGGTTCGATGTAGTGCGAAGTTACAAGTCGTATTACAGGCTCTCGAAGTTTATCAAAGGGTCGTAGTTTTCTCATCAAAGTAAAAGAAGAAGTATTCGGAGACTTCGAGGGATTATTGGTAATAACTGGGCTTCGACACGATACCCGTTACTATCATAAATTACCGCTTTTGTTACGAGAACGAGTACAAAATTTCTAAATACCTAATTATAACTTACTGGAGCTTATGATTACAGGAGAGATCAGAAGAGTAGCTCAGGGTAGCTATCTACCCACGCCCTAGTAAACATTAGTGGCCAACAGATAAGGCTAAAGATAAGCCCCATATATGCACTAAGTCTACCATTTTATTCATGCTTTAGCAACAAAATCTGTGAAAATGTCTACTGTAAAACTGAGGTACAACCTCTTAACCGACATACAGACGTCGTAGGCATAGTAATAAGGTCCCTTTGGCGCCCTCTCGGTGCGGAACCCAACATAATACCCTCAACTAAAGTAGAAATGGCATTTTAAGCATGAAAAGAAATCCGCACTTACGTATGCCGCACAGTTTTCTAGGTCAGGTTAAAAGAAGTCTTTACAACGAAATCCCGAGACACTTCGACAGTATTCCCGAATGTTCTATCAGGTACATGTTTCTTTCAACAACTTAAACACATTTTACTCACACAAAATAATTCAAGACGGCTCTCTATGCTCTATGTACTAAAATAAGATTTTCTCTCTTGACATGTACTGAGACCTCACGTCAGTGGTAACAAATCCAGTATAAGCTGGCCTCCTACTCTATTCTATCTCCGTACTGCGCCAGATCAGCTCAAGGTGAACGTTGTAACACTAACGTGTGGACTACTGTATTTAGTCTTCTTCTCAATATAAACGAGAATATTGTTCAACAAGGTGTTGTTTAAAATTTTCAAGTAATACCCATGTAATAATTTTTTTAGAGTAGGTACTTTCAATATCATAATAACGCATACCTATTTTACAAGGACGCGACGTTCCAACGTTCAAGCAATATCTACACAATAATTATTAATTGTATATAAAATTATTCTTTCGAAAGTTTCCATTATTTTATAACGTTTAATTTAATGTTCTTCAAGAAAATGTCTCCGCACGTAAACGAACGTACATTGTTCGTAGCAGGAAAATAATAATTCTTTCTACAAGGCTAGCCCATAAATCTTGAAGTATAGATCTTACTGAATATGAATTTGAAAGGAGCCGTATTTGTGAAGATACGTACTGAATGCGAGGATTACGTGTTTCGGAACAGCTTGGACTTGAGCAATGCTTTTGGGTATTGCGGAGTGGGTGAACGACATAATTTAATGTAGTTTCTGTGTAAGTCACGGAATATATTATCATCCCATCTGAATATTGCAGTGGCTGTTGTTATCAACTGTTCCGTATCCAATAAGAAAGTTAGCGGAAGTGTGTTGTTATTTCTTTAATCGAGTTAATTTATCT
This sequence comes from Agrochola lychnidis, assembly GCA_963680765.1. Classification (NCBI taxonomy): domain Eukaryota; kingdom Metazoa; phylum Arthropoda; class Insecta; order Lepidoptera; family Noctuidae; genus Agrochola; species Agrochola lychnidis. Next base: position 25,544,174 of record OY796861.1, read on the forward strand.
TTTTTATAAGCACGTGTTTCTATGACTAATAAACCAGTTTTTCTTACTTTCTCTTTCCCTAATGTGAGTGTGTTCTATAAGTCTTTATTCAGGTGACTTCTTTCAGGAAATCACCCATGAAATAGCGAAATATGAAAAAAGAAAACATTTCTTCGCTTAGTAACTATCTTTAGGATTCTAAGTACAAGATTTACGTACGCCTTCATAGTCACGTACGCCTACGATGTATTGGCCTGAAGATTGATGTACCTACCGTTCGGAAAATTCCTGGCTATCGCCTGAATACTAATTGATATTGATAGAACTTCAACTGTGGCTAAGCCTTATCATTAGTTATCCGTATCGGAACGCCCCCTAAATACTTTACGATCCAAATCTATTGTTAATTTTGATCAGTGTGCTCAGTTTTAGTGACCAGAATGGTTTCCATGGCACTGTTTGGATATTGTATCGAAGTTCAATAATTAGAAAGCTTTAAATCTGTGTTAGTAAACTGTAACTCCAATACATTTGGAAAAAATTATGACCTAAACTTTTAAAGCACCTATTTCATTTAAACGTTCAATTTCCAATTAAAGGATTTATTTTTTGTTTTTTGATTTTGTGACTGAAAAGGAAAATATTGAAACTGATCCAACTGTCTTAACGCGTATATTTACCGTGTTACTGCAAAAAAATAGAAACAGAAGGGCCACAACACTATTATTGTCATTATATTTCAATTATATCGGTAATTAGTCCTAATATCTCTCCGTAGGAATCCAAACAATAAACTATGTGGGACTTTTCGTTAGATATTGTTTATTAGTTTAGATATTGATTCGGGACGTTAACGGACTTTATTGCAGTTTTTTTAAAATAAATAAATAATGGTAGAAAATTTAGGTGGGTCAATGACCGCTATTGCCATGCTAAAACGTGACAACTATAGTGTAGTGGTAGGTGCGCAGGTCTAGCAACGGAAGGGTGAGGACTGCTTCTATCGCATGAAACCCATTATTTTACTATTAAATAGAATTGTAAGCAAAAATATCTTTTGAAAACCGAACACTCAGAAGAGTCTGCCATGCAAAGATACAAGTATCTTCTGTGTTTTTTCCATTACTCTTATTTTACAAAACGTAGAAAGAGAGAAAGAAAGAAAATACATTTATTTGCACTAAATAAGCAATTTATAACGACGATCGCTAAATTATACCTAGATTACCTTCTGCATATTTCTATTTCTTGTCCTGTTCGTACGACAAGCATAGTTTCTCCTAGATAGTTGCGATCCGGTATCCGGCTTCCGTCGAACCGTATGCGGGACGGAACCGGTTATGTGATACTTCTCATGTGTCTCACGTATACCTACATACATGCTGTTTTATTGTTTCCAACTCTCCATGGAAGGTAGGGGAATATTGTGTTGTTATTTTTGTCCCTACACCGTGACGTACGAGTAGACACACTTTCTCAAAGTTGGAATTGCCCATTGAATTATTCAGTTGACCAACTATGTTTTGTGGGCACGATCTATCTTTCTATGTATGTATGTGGGTATACCTACAGTAAGTAATAGAATAGAATATTAGAATATGTTTGACAGTGTCGTGTAGACCGTCCTCTCTGTAACTCGTACTTGTGTGACAGTTTCTCTGAAACCGAAACACATCCAGTTTTAGAGAGAGTAGATTTTAAGTTTAACGCCCAAGTAAAAAAGACATTTGACTTTGACCTAGGCCAGCTTGCATCACAAATCACTAAATGCGCTAAGCGCTAAGCTTATTTAAACACCATATGTCTCTATCAACTTCAAACGATTAACAGAAACACAACCGTGTTTTAAAATAGTTTTTTTTATACCCACAACGGTGAAGACCTTGGCCTGCATCTCACTTGATGATAAGTGATGATCAGGCCGAAGGTGGAAGCGAGCTTCACCCGGAATTATAAACTACAGAGAAACTGGCTATCTAACCTCTAACTGCCGAAACACAAAAATGCTATTAACATTATTGCTATGGCGGCAGACTTAGATAAGATGGTGGTAGCCAGCCAGGCGGACTTTCCACGAGCCCTACCATCAACCAAACCAAGCAGTAAATGCCCCCACTGGAAATTGAAACCGGGACCTCTGGGTCTGAGATAAACGGTCTAACCACTAGGCCACAGAAGCGATTAAATGTATAGCTTATTTCCAACTTACTGTTAATATACGATTTAAACAGCTCCGTCTGTAATTGAAATAAAAGAATTTAATTATTACTGTTTTTATTAAAAAATAAACACACAACGTTACTATGAGTTCAGGAAACTAATAACAGTAAATCAATATTATTCCATGAAATCTAATTAAACAAAGTTTCCAGCAGTATTCAATTCACTATAAAATAGTTTCCTAGTAGCCGTAGGAACTATTTCAGCGCAATATCGGATGCACAATTTTAGTGTTTCGGGCTATTTTATAGCACGGCACAGAACCGTGTTATTTGGAGCTACAGCTAACGTGCTAACGGAATGTTTGAATATGGTTTCAGTAGTATATTTTAAGCAATTAGCAAATTGCAAAACCGAGTTTCACGTAGTCGTTGATAAGTTTCACTAAGCGTTTACCCTTGACTGTACAAAATCGTTAAATAAACATTCTCGACTAGAAACTAATAATAATATTGGTAACACTGGTTAAGTACAGACAATCATTGGTCACTGGTCACTTTAAATGCTCAGTTTCTGACTAACAAGGAGACATGGAACCAACACGCTGCGCGCATCTTGAATAAAAATAAAGGAACTCTGTACCCTGCTCCTGGCTACAGAGATCCTTTATTTTAATTCTGACCAGCTCTTATTTTATACCTGTTATCTATAGTAATTACTAATATATATAATATTTTAATAAAAGAATCTTATATATAAAATTCTCGTGTCACAATGTTAGTAACCTTACTCCTCCGAAACGGTTTTACTGATTTTTACCAAATTTTATATGCATATTCAGTAGGTCTGAGAATCGGCTACTATCTATTTTTCATACCCCTAAGTGATAAGAGTTGTCCACCCGAAACAAATAATTGGCAAAACAACGTTTGCCGGGGTCAGCTAGTAATATTATAAAGAGGAAAGATTTGTGTTTTTGTATGTAACGAATAAACTTTAAAATTACTGGACCAATTTGAAAAATTCTTTCAGCAATTTATAGCTACATTATCAGCGAGTAACACAGGCTATATTTTATCCCCGTACTCTCACGGGGACGGGAACCACGCGGGTGAGACCGCGTTACGTCTGCTAGTTAATTATATTCTACCAGCTTATGCCCACGTCAATGTCGAAAATGATCCCACGGGAACGTACTACTAGGGTAAAAAGTATCCTATGTCCTAACCGAGGTCTTGATCTACCTGTGTGCCTCATGGAAATACATTCAGAGACAGACAGACAGAGTCACTTCCGCATGTATAATATTAGTACGGATTCTATCCTATTCTACTGTTTGGCCAAACTGTTCCCTAAGATGTAAAACTACGAGTATATTTGCGAACCGTGCCATCACGATGGATGAAGTTCGAGGATATACCTTCTACATTGACAGGCTATGAATTTACAATGGTAAGTATTATCGAATCAAATAATTCTATCGCTCATTTATTGGTTATTTCATAACACGCCATAATCCTTTGTTCACGGCTCTTATTGTAAGTAAAAACACGATGATTTGGAACGTCAGATCTTTCCAATCTTGTCTAGTTGGTGTTATTTCAGCTTCGTCAACTACTGCCTGAAAAGCAATACAGCAGTGTGGTGATTAAAACAATAATGGTTATTTGTGATAGCTGTGAGTTCTACGATTGTTATCATTTTTTTTTTTTTATCCTAAACTGATGCCATGACTATAACGTTGCCACTGTGACTGCTAAAAACGATAACAATGATTTACTACAAAAGCGGAGCTACTGATCCGATGGTGCTACGGCGTAGCAGAGTGCTACGGCGTAGCATAGAGAAACTGATGATGTATCGGTAGTTTTATGTTTTTGGCTCACCGCGAACGTATTCACACTGTACGATCTGAAGTTCTCAAGTAACAACATAATTAAGTCGGGCCTCCAGGAATTAATCCTGAATCTATTTTATTAAAGATGTGAACCAGAAGAGACTTTTGCCACGTAATTTGACTTGAAAGTTCTTTACTTTAGTGGCTGAATTAAATTTTCGAAACAGCTTTTGTATTCCAGGCGTAGTTCGTGGAAATAATTTTAATGGTTTAAGGAAAATTGTCGTTGTAGATAAAATCCTAAGCCCAGAAAAGTAAAAGAAAAAGTGTTCAGAAGCTTTAAGGGATTATTGGTAATAACTGGACATGATACCCTTAATTTTAATAAATGATCGCTTTTGATCTTTGAAAGTCGTTACGGGTAGTTAGAAGCCCAAAAGTCTGACAACCAGTCTTACCAAGGGGTATCGTGTTACCTAGTCACTAGGTTGTGGAGGTCAGATAGGCAGTCGCTCCATGTAAAATACTGGTATTCAGCTGCATCCGGTTAGACTGGAAGCCGACCCCAACATAGTTGGGAAAAGGCTAGGCAGATGATGATCGCTTTTGGTACGAGTTTCGATAACCAAGTATCGATTATTAGAATAGGTACCTAACACAAAATTTCATATTAATTATAACATGTTGGAGCTTATGATTTTGGAGATCAAGAGAAACGTGCTTACACATGCACTAAACCTTTCATTTTATTTATGTAAGGCATAAATAAAATGGCAGGTTTTAGTAACAAAATCTGCAAAAATTTCACTTGCCGAACTGAGATACAACCTCGTAACCGACATACAGACTTCTTAGGCATAGTAATAAGGTCCCTTTGGCGCCATCTCGGTGCGGAACCCCACATAATACCCTCAACTAAAGTAGAAATGGCATTTTAGGCACGAAAAGAAATCCGCACTTACGCATGCCACACACAGTGTTCTAAGTCAGGTTTAAAAGAAGTCTTTTACAACTAAATCCCGAGACACTTCGACAATATACCTGAATGTTATCAGTCTGTATTTCAACAAGTTCCACACAAAATTATTCAAGACGGCTCACTATACATTATTTATAGGCCAGTCATTTAAAACTGATTTTTTAGGATGTTGTTAGGTAGTGAACTTTGCCGTTTCAAAAGACTTGTGTTAACTGCGTGGTGAAATATTATTAAGAAAAAATATTAACTAATTTGTTTTTTTTTTTAACGTATATCTTTTTTTTTATTATTTACACACACGTATTTACATTATTTAAAAGCTATCATACTTAAAATAATAATTAATATGTACAAGTATATAAAAAGGGGAGCGGAAATAATCATAGGGCATCAAAAAATTCGTCCGCATCGCTGTCAGTAGGAAAAGTGCCCAAAAGGCTGCCTGCTGGTGCCAAGCCATTGGGTTCTAAAACAGCTGGCACTCCGGCGGTGACAAGAGCACGACGGATGATGTCATTGATGCTGGCGTGCTGTGCTATCCGGCCTGCGCTCTTACTGCAGGATAGGCCATGGTGTCCGAGACAGTGGACATCTTCACCGCACTGGCAGCGATGCGGAGCCACACAAGGAGCACCCAGACGCAGGCAGGTAGCGAGCCGGAAGGTGGTATCACCCAGCATAGTGCCTATGTTGGATGACGGTAGCGCCTGAAGCCAGGGGCCCGACTCCCACTCACCCACAGCCAGCAGGCGGGCACGCTCAGCAGTATTGGTGGACGTATTAATAAGATTGTTCCGTACCAACCTGCAAAGCGGCTCATCCCACTGCCTCTGGGAAGATGGGTTCACGGGCCGATCTGTATTGGCGCCTATTAACTCATTTGTTAATAGGCGCCAATTAAATTAAGCCATTATTAATTAAATATTTGTTTAACACAATCGTCAAAAATTAGGCAAGGATCACGGAAGTTGCGAAACTGATAGATTATTTGGTGTATCGGTATCAAAACATTACGAAGTAATGATATATAATGAAATAATTTGAGAGGTAAACTATTCAATGAATAGTAGGTACCTATAAGTTGGCAATAACTCATAAATTCTGTTTTATTTTATAAAGAACAAAAACTTCTGACAACATAATAATTATTAAGTTTAATTTATCAACCCACAGTGCTGTAATTATATTATAGATGTCGTGGCCAGATCTTAGAAATGATAATTTCATGAAATGATCGAATATTTCATGAAATGGTTGTGTTTCATGAAATGGCCAGCTAAAATTGACCATATCGTTCAAACGTCAACGTTTAATGATATGTTAGTCGACGTTTGGCCATATCATTATGTAGGGTATCCATGCAAATATTACTGGCATTCATTAACTTTTAGTAATCTGGGTCAATGGATAAATAAAACATTTTAAATAGCTTTTATTCCAGAAGAAAAATAACAATTACTAAGATTTGAATAGTTAAATACTAACCTATGAAATACGTTCCAAGTCCATGGTTTTTTAAGGTTGCGCTCGCTTTTCTAGTGAATTTCAAAAAAGTCACGTAGCTTTGTATAATAACGATACTTCACTGCACTTTTATCTTCTATTTCCAAATTTGTAATTGCTTTTTCAATCGAATTATCGTCCACCGCCATGATGCACAACAAAAACAAAGCGACATCATCTCCTCTACCGGTGGATAATCTAACTATTTTACGATATGATCACTAATGTTTGGCCACATCATGAAGTAGTCGTGCGTTTAACTGTTCATATCGTCAAACGTTGAGTATTCAATGATCTGGCCAGACTACATCATGATGTGGCCAGCGGTCGATGTTCTATTTCATGAAATGCAACCATTTCATGAAATGGTTGATCATTTCATAAAAAGATCAATTCTAAGATTTGGCCACGACATAGACATACCTATTACTAAAAGAATGGAAAGTAAAACGATCATCGAGCGAATAGTAAAATGTTTCTTGGGTATGTTCAGTCTACCTTCCAAGAAATATTATTTCGTTGTTCTTAAAAGAAAAATTAACTATTTACAGTTACCTACCCTACACTATAAAAACAATAATTTGTTTTTGTGATCGTAACTGTAATCTTGTTGTTCTGTTTGAAATTGAACAATTATTTAGTTACAATAGACGTGGATATATTTAGTAACCTGTTCCGCTTAACTATTTCTACAGAGCCATAAAAAACTGTAAGAAATCGACACGTGTTTCACCTCTCAACGAGGCATCCTCAGGATGATGATTGACTTGTTGTGAACCCGAAAACGGCGTTTAGATGTAGAACATGCTACAACTGATTTTCTAAATCAGTTGTAGCATGTTCTACATCTAAATATTAAAGATAAAGAAACAGAAATTAAAATAAAAGTTAAGGAACGGGAAGAACAAGGAGAGTTGAGGAAAGTAAAATAAAAATTGGGGAAATGGATTATGTTAAAAAAATAACTTCACAATTTGATAATCAATCTCACACAGTAATTAGCAAAAAAGTAGTGATGTGGAAATACAGGATGATTGTACAGGACATCTTGTAATAACGTTATACATTTAAAGAAAGTAGAAGGTAAATGGTCCATCAATCTGAAAATGGTAATGCCAAAATTAGTAATTTTTTTTTTTTATTTATTTATTTAACTCAGATACAGTAATCCATATTTATATTAGTATACCTACTTTAAAATTACGTTAGTATCTACTTAATCAAAAATACATGCCACAATAATAATAATTATTATAACCAAAATAAAATAACAACATAGAAATTGAAATAGATAGATATATAAAATCAAATTGTAAAATTAATTAATAAATTTCATAAAATAAAATTGTAAAATAAATATTGATCTCTAAACTAATTAAAATCTTTACATATTCATTAAAATTAATGTCAATTAAAATCCAAAAAATTCATTGAGTATAAAATTACAAATATTAAAAATAAAAGTCAGAATCAGTCAAACTAAGCCTAAATGACTGATTTTACAAGTGACCTCCAAAGCGGGGATGAGATCCTATCGGCTATTGTCTTCAAGATTTTGTTGCGGCTGCCACGCATTCTGCAGATCAGGGATACCGTCCTCTTGCGAATGATAGCATGAAAACCATCAGTGCGAAACAGCGCGAACATCCCCGATGCAATGTAAATAATTCATCCCCGATGTAATGGAAATAATTCACAAATTAACATACAGCACTGCTTACAGTAAAGACTGGACATAGACTAGAATATACATTTTGCAAGATAATATTTACTTAATTTAAAAACTTACAGACTTAAAATAATAATAATATTATGTACAAGATCATAAAGATTGCTTGATTTTAACTGATTTCTATATGCCATTAACCTGATTATTAGTAAATAATATGTTAAATTTGTCAGCCATTTATTCTTTATGCGAATAATAATAACATTTTTTCTTTATATATTGTAAAGAAGAGATGTGACGTTTAACAAACACGTTATACGTACTGTGGTGGGGGTTGCGCGGTAGAGGGAGTGCGGGGCGAGGCGTACATTCAGTCTGGTCTGAGCACGTCGAGTGATAACACGCTTAACGGAGTGATATCACAAACAATATTTTATTGAATATTATTCTCCTTTATTTCGTTTCTAAACATATTATTTACATTTTTAAATATTCATAAGAAAACAAAAAAAAATAAACATTTAAAAATATAAAAAATAGTAGCCCACCGGTATCGGGAACAGGGTCCAAGCTACCGGTGGTCAGGGCTCCTGAGAGAGGAACCTCCTAACAATACGCGCCGTGTCCAGGAGTACCGCTTTCTGGATCAAGCCCTTGATCCAGCTGCCTAACGAGAGCCTTCTCAGCTGTTGGTCGAGGCTCTTGGCTATTATGCCATTGGCCGTCACGACTATCGGCACAATGATTGCTGTATCCACATCCCACAAGTCGACAACCTCGTGAGCCAGGTCAAGATACTTAATCTGTTTATCTTTTTCAGCTTTCACGAGGTTCTCGTCATGCGGGACCGCTATATCAATAATCATTGTGCGACGCTCTAATCGATCTATCACCACTATGTCTGGCTTATTGGCAACAATAGTCCTGTCAGTGATGATAGATCGATCCCAATACAACGTGATATTGCCATTTTCGAGGACTGGGTCGGGCACATATCTATAGTACGGTACTTCCGATTCCACAAGACTGTATTTCAGAGCAAGTTGCTGGTGGATAATCCTGGCTACAAGGTTGTGCCTATGCAAGTACTCTCCGTTAGCCAGACGAGAACAGCCAGAAATAATGTGTCGGATTGATTCGCCGGGACGGTGGCATGCCCGACAGATGTCAACCGTGCCGTCCTTCACAATATATTTCCGGTAGTTGTTTGGCATCATAACTTCGTCCATAATCGCAAAGACAAAACCTTCGGTTTCCCCAAAGAGGTCACCGAATCGCAACCAGGATACGGACGCTAGCAGGTCTACATCTGGCCCATGTAAGGCCCGGTAAAAGCGCCCGTGAAGCTCTTTGTTCTGCCATACCTCCTTGCGGTCATTAGTATCTAATACGATAGGTTTGCGCCAGTCCTCGTTACCCAAGGATAGCGGGGTAAGGCTCTTGTCCACTGAGACGACATCTCGGTGCATCCCCACGTCGGTTTCTAGGAAGTATTCCCTGAGACTGCATACCTCACGGTTGTGCAGGGTCTTAGCATTTAAGAAGCCTCGACCTCCGCACTTCCGCGGGATATACAGTCTCATCACCGATGAACGTGGGTGATGCATTCGATTTGCGGTCAGCAGTGTGCGGACCCTCCTATCCAGGGCGTCAAGTTCCGTCTGAGTCCATTTGAGTATGCCGAAAGAGTACATCAAAACCGGCATGACCCAACCGTTGAAGGCGCGCACCTTGTTTCCGCCTGATAAAAGACTATTTAATACTTTATTCAGGCGGCTAAAGAAGCGCTCCTTCAGCGATTGCTTCATGTCAGCAGCGTTGATACCTAACGCTTCCGACATACCCAAATACTTGTAGGTTTCGATTGAGGAGAGGGATCTTAGGTGTATGGAATCCGAGAGGTAGGTTTCCACGGATTCCACAATCTCCCCTCGTTTTACATGCATGACCGCACATTTGTCCACACCAAATTCCATCCTGATGGCACTACTGAAAGTTTCGGTTACCTTCAGTAGCTCCAGCAGTTGCAAATTGTTGGGGGCAAAGAGTTTCAAGTTATTGAATATTATTATTATTGTTTTAATATTCTTAAAGAAAATGTCTTCGCACGTAAATGCTAATGTGAAAGTCATTATTCTTTCTACAAGTCCAAGCATCTCCAAGTATCTTAATCTTACTAAATATGAATTTGAAAGGAGTCGGATTTCTAAGGATACGTGCTGTAGACTTTTAACCTGTAATGGTTTTAGCATGCAACCTCCGCGAGCCTATTAAGTGAAGTTGATAGCATTATTACGAGACAAACATTGATTTGTATTTAGAATAGAAGAAAACGCCCAACCAGGGAATCAAACCCAGGGGCACTGCGACTACTAGACGAACAAGACACCCAAATATCCAGTCCTCCACTTAAAAATCATATTTAAGATTATGCACGCCTTCATAGTCACGTGCTCCTAGGATGTACTTATTGGCCTGAAGATTGATGAATAGTTTGGAAAGTACCCGACTGTCGCCCGAATACTAACTGATATTGATAGAACTTCAACTGTGGCTAAGCCTTACCATTAGTTATCCTTATCGGAACATCCCCTAAATATTTTACGATCCAAATCTATTGTTCACTTTGTTCAGTGTACTCGGTTTTAGTGACCAGAATGGTTTCTTTGGTACTGCTTGCAGAGTACAATTTTAAAGCTTTAAATGTGTGTTAACAAACCTGTAACTTCCTTAAACATGAAAAAAATAATTACAAAAACGGTATCTGTAGTAAACTTTAAAGCTGCGTTCAATTTCCAATCAAAAGAAGATTCGATTTGTTTTACTTTTACTGTGGCTGAAAAAAAAATCATATGTATCGAAACTGATCCAACTGTCTTGAATGTGGAAATTCACCGTGTTACTGCAAAATAAATAGAAATAGAAGGGTCACAACACTTTAAAATGCTGATTTAAATACAACTGAAAGAAAACCGGTTTTTGGGAACTGTAGCCAAAACTTTTAGCTGTTGTTAAACCAATCTTTTACCTAAATAGACTCAAAAAGAAAAAAAAACTCGTAATTAAGTACTAACATAACAGAAGAGACTGTCTCCATATAATGATGCAAAGCTATGGTATCTGATATCCAAGTTTTTTTTTACAAAATATAACGAAATGATGATCGCAATATTATATAGTGAATAGAAACTATAATATTGCGATCATCATTTTGTTACAAATACAGCTTCGGTACAATCTCAGCATCGACACAAGTTCCTTGTCCGTTATTACCTTCTGTACATTTCTACTTCGTGTCCAGTTCGTACGACTAGTATAGTTTCTCCGAGATTGTTGCGGTCCAGTATCCGGCTTCCGGCGGACCGTATGCAGCACGGCACCGGTATTTGATACGACTGGTGTATCTCACGTATACTACATTATGCCACAGTTATTGTTTCAAACTTCCCATGGAACGTAGAGAATTATTGTGTTGTTATTTCCTGCCTCGTGCTACTGCTTGTATCGTGACGTATATCTCTACTGGCAGAAACAGTTCCTCAGAGTTTGAATTGCCCATTGAATTATTTAGTTGATCAACTATGTAGGTACACAGTATGTTTTAGAATATGTTTGACTGTGTAGACCATCGCCTCTGTCACTCATACTTGTGTGTCAGTTTCTCTCTGAAACTGGATGTGTTATTTAACTTTAACGACCGGGTATTAAAAAACGCTTGAATTTTACTTAGACCTGCTGTAACCACAAATAACTAAATGCGTTTAGTGTTCAACTTGTCTGTGTAAACTTCAAACGATTGGCAAAATTACAAAGGCTCAGTACATTTCAAACTTGCGCTTTAGTCAAATTGCACCCGTAACTTATTTCCAATTTACAGTCTCTACGTAACTATAACTCAGGATGATCAACTCAGGATGGATGAAATGGCGACAGATCACAGGAATAAGTTGCGACCCACGGATGCTCCTCAAGTTAAAGGGAAAATCTACAAGTCGGTGATAAGGCCTGTCGTATTGTATGGATTGGAATCCTGGGCCGCGAAGAAGAAGAATGAAAAAAAAAAATTGGTTGTCTGTAAAATCGCTTTACTAACGATAATTTTACGTGATAACGTCACAAGCCGAACGCTTAGGCCGATTGTCCCTCTCTATCGCTTGTTCCGCGCTCTCGCTTGCACGCTCGGCTCAGGCGGAACATAACACTTTTTCGTGCGTGCAGCTGGCGTTCATCGATTAATAAGACGTTATCACGTCAAAAATTACATGAAGTAAGAAATGAGTATATAAGGGGAAGTTTAAAAATGGCGCCAGTGACAGAAAAGTTGAAAGGAAATCGTTTGGCCTTGAATGGGCATGTGATGAGGAGAGGGAACGCACGTGAAAGAGTGATGAATGTAACTGTTTATGGATGAAGTAGGAGAGGAATGGCAAAGAAAAGATGGATGGATTGTATGAGGAATGATAAGAAAGAGAATGCAGTGAATGATAGCGTGACGGTTGACAATATTGGAAAAAGAAAACGTGTTGCATCAACCACAAGTAACATGGGACAAGAGCAGGAAGATGGTGAGTCTCTACGTGATTAACTTAATACCTTATATCAAAATATAACTTCTTCTTCTCTTCGTGTCGATGGTACTCTTCTTTATAAGCAATTATATTGTTTGATATTATATACCAGTAGGTGGCCACGTTGATTCCGGCATCAGTGGCATTCTTTAGGTCGTCCAAGGTGCAGGTGAACGGGCACATAGGACACTCCAGCAAGTGGGGCATGGTCTGATCAGAAGCACCGCACTCGCACTGGGTGTTGGACGGTTTAATGATCCCCCACTTCGACAAATTGTGTCTGCAGCGGCCTACTTCGGTATAAAATTATAACTGCTGCCGTTGTAATTAAATTAAATAAAAATAAACAACGTAACTATGAGTTCAGGAAACTAATAACAGTAAATCAGTATAATTCCACGAAATCTAAATAAACAAAGTTGCCACCAGTATTCAATAAACTAGAAATAGATTCCTAATAGCCATAGGTACTATTGCAGCGCAATATCGGAAGGTAAATATGCACATTTTCAACGCTTCGGGCTATTTTCAGCACTTCATCTGAAGCGTTCCGAGGTACATATTTATAGCGCGGCACAGAACCGTGCTATTTGGAGCTACAAGGCTTTGAATCTATTAGTGAGTGCTAACTGAATGTTTGAATATGGTTTCAATAGTACAGTTAAAGTAATTAGCTAATTGCAAAACCGAGTTTCACGTAGTCTTTGATAAGTTTCACTAAGCGTTTACATTAATGTCTGCCCTTGACTGTACAAAATCGTTAAATAAACATTCTCCATCTCATAAAAGTATTAATAGATCATTAGAACCGTGACATATGAACACATGAACCTCTATTATTTCTTTGTAAACAAGAATCTAATCACGTAATTGACTCGAATGAATGTACCGTAAAATTGATTGACGTTATTATTGGAACGCAGAATTAGAAAAATAATGTTCCTAATTCAATGAAATTATATCAATTTGTTCGATTAGATGGCTATGTTAATACGACGAAATCGTATGAACATCATACATATAGTGGTATGTAAGGTTTTTTTCTCTACATAGGCGTCATCTGATTTCAGGGAGCCTATTTTCAATATCCTTATAAAGATTCTGATTTCGATAAGAGCTCGTGCAAACCTATTTTCTTCAGAGAGTTTGCTGAAACTGAAGGTCAGTACTTACATTACGAGTTTTATGTCAGCACGTAATCGTTTACCTACTGGTAAATATGTGTCATTATGACCGCCATGGTCAAGATCCAAAGGACAAAATGTTGTAGAGGCTAACGAATGGCGATCGCAGTTTTTTTATTGCTTTTAGAAGGCAGAATAACGCTAATCCTTATGACTTAAGCAGTGGGGTTAGTACACCGACGTAACAAAGCAGCTCGGAAAATAATATAAGTCGTACGTAATTTAGGGGTAAAGCCTATTGCCTCAGAGATATATCATCTTTATTTTGGCTAGAATACGAAGGCTCACACAAAATGGTAAATGCCATACATTATGTGATCACAAAGGGGAGGAAATGGCGTCCCTTTGCTGCTGTTGAACCTCATTCTCTATTCCCCATTTCATAACCTCAAATGCTGATTACAAAAATCCAGCCAAGTGCGTATCGGACCACGCACAATGAAGGGTTCCGTAGTTGGGATGAATTTATCCCAAGAACAAACTTAACAGTGTAGTTGAAAACATGTTCGCGGAATTTTCATTTTCAAACGGAATGTATGGGAGAACATGGTTTTTTAACTGCAAAGATAAGTTTGTTTTTGGGATAAATTAATTCCAGCTACTGAACCATTGTCCATTGGCCGACAAGCCATTGTCCATTGACCGGTTTCTTTTTTGTGTTTGAATTGGGTGTAGTGACGGCTCACTGCCGAACTATTAGGCGCTCTTAATCCTTTTAGCCCTTTGCTGACTTCAACGACCTTCAAATATCACAATAGGCTAGGGTAGTAAGCTTTATAGTTTTTTTCAACCGAATAAAGTATCGTGCAAACAATTTGAGGCTATTAACTGCTAAGTGATAGGTAGTATATATTATGTAATCGCAAAAAAAAATGTGATGAAACCACAAATTAAAGATTTTCGAACTTTTTCCTTTACCTGTGCTATGAGACCTTGCTTCTCGGCAAACATGATTTTAGGTAAAACCGGAAGTACCTAATAGACTGCCTCAACAAAGAACTTTATGAAGATGAAATAAATAATTCTCTAAAATTAATAATAAACTGGCTCAACGATAATAATCTTATTATAAACCTCAATAAAACAAATATAATGCATTACTATCAAAAAAATCTTCCTTTAAGCCTAAAAATTAATTACAAAGGACAAACTATCGATAGCGTTAACGTGGCTAAATTCTTGTGTATATTGATTGACAGTGAATTAACTTGGAAACCGCAGGCTGATGAAGTTTGCAAAAGATTAAGCACGTCTGCGTATGCTCTGTATAATCTATCCAAGAAAGTTAACATTGATAGGTAATTGTTCCGAAAGGGAGTCTATATTTAAAACCCAAAAACGGTGCATGATCAATTTTTTATCTCAAGGTTACAGATAGTTGCATTCCTTTTTTCAAGAAATGTAAAATACTAACTTTTCCTAGTACATACAATCTCGAAATAGCTATATTCGTTAAAACGAACAAGCATCCATTTCCTGCATTGAATGATACGAGGATGCGAACTACTGCCATGAGATCAAAATATCAGTCTATTGTGTACTGGTAGATATACTCGTAACACTGCTTTGCTTAGAAAAAACATTATTGGTATGGCATATTTAACAAATTGCCAAATTGTATTAAGAATCAGCCCCTAATAAAATTCAAGCATCAGCCCTTAATAAAATACAAGAAACTCCTGTCGTCATTGCTGACAGAGAAATGTTATTCCTCTGTTACCGATTTCACAAATGATAAATCGTAATATTTACTTTACTTTATCTCATTTATCATGTAAGTTATTATGTAAATAATTTTAGACGTAGCCGATTCATGAGCTCATTTTGAATTTAAGTACCTAGTTTCTAAATTATCTGTAAGTTAACCATTATATTTTTGTATGCCAACAGGCAGAATATACTGGGAATATATCTGAAACTAACACCATTATTTTATTACCTGCATTCTATACAAATAAAGAAATTATTTATTTTTTTATTTAAATGTTATAAAAGCAATTTTGGGAAATTTTCAGGTGAGCAGTTCATAGAAAGTTGAACGATTAACACGTTATTACACAAAAATGTGCAGTGAAAGTGTGTTTATTATATTTAAACATTATTTTAGAGTACCTACTTATCTATGCTATTTTTCGAAATCTGCACAGAAAAGCATAAGACGCAAGCTTACGCCTTCGAACGTACAAAAGCAGAAGAAGAAGTTGTCACCGGTTCAACCTAGGCATCCCCCGAATTTATTTTATTTCTACGAAAACGCGCACTGCGAGATCAAACTGAGCCGCAGAGTTCGGTCGCGGTGGTCAAACGATTGCCGTCAACGGGACGTCACGTTTGGTTCAAATAATCTCGTTTCTCGTTGACGTCCCGTTCACGGTGCGGTGGACAAAGAGGGTAAGCCTACTTCTGACGTAACAATAATTATAAGACGGATTAAACGACCACTGGCCTCACTTAGAAGTATTTTATGTCTATTTATGTGACCTAGATCTTCCATCCGCAATAAACTACATAGTATTCTTGTTTATTGGTCTCTTGTCCCAGATTGCTTTTGCGGATGACTGGGTGGAGGACCTGAGCGGCTCAGTGACCCTCATTTCATCGGCCGCCGCTGGTACTCCGTCCCTCGAGTCGGTCAAGAGAGGACGGGGTTGCGTTGCAGCACGGTTCGGGGAGATTATCGTGGTGGGTGTTTACTTCTCCCCGAGCCGAACTCTTGCCGAGTTCCACAACTCCCTTGCGGAGTTAAGAGTCGTCGTTGTTGGGTTTGGTTCCCTCCCCGTGCTCGTACTCGGGGACTTCAATGCCAAGAATCTGGCTTGGGGTTCCCGGTATACGGACACACGGGGCAGGATGGTGGAGGACTGGGCGCTGGAGACAGGCCTGGTCGTCCTAAACCGGGGTTCTGTCCCCACGTGTGTGCGGATGCGGGGCGAATCGGTGGTGGACATTTCGTTCGCCAGCCCCGCTCTGTCGCCGCGTGTCATTGACTGGCGCGTCATGGAGGGGGTGGAGACCTACTCCGATCACCGGTACATCCGGTTTGACGTCTCCACCCAGACCTCGAGCGCGCCGGTCCGACAGGCACCGTGTGGTCCGCGGTGGGCGCTGAAGCAGCTGGACCGGGAGCTCCTCCTGGAAGCCTCGATTGTGCAGGCCTGGGTGTCATCACCAGACAGGCCTGTTGACATCAACGACGAGGCGGAGTGGTTCCGGGAGGCCATGTCCAATGTGTGTGACATGGCAATGCCTCGGGTCCATCCTACACGTGCTTCGCGCCGGCTGTACTGGTGGTCGCAAGAGCTGGAGGCTCTGCGCAAGGCGTGTGTTGCTGCGCGACGCCGGTACGCCAGGCATCGCAGGCTCCGTATCCGCCCTCCGGATACGGAAGCCATTGAGGCGGAGCTGTATGAGGGGTACAGAGCGGCGAAGACCGCCCTCTAAGCGGAGATCCTGCGGGCCAGGGCGCTGGCCCGCGAGGAGTTGCTGGAGACTCTCAACAGGGACCCGTGGGGGCGCCCATACAAGATGGTGCGGGAGAAACTCCGCCCATGGGCTCCCCCGCTGACGCAGAGTCTCCGGCCCCAGCTTGTGGGGGACGTGGTGAGCGCTCTGTTCCCCTCTAGAGGGGATCATACTCCTCCGCCCATGGCTCCGCCTATTGCGGTGCCCGAAGCGGACCACACCGACGACGACGATTCTCCTGAGGTGACTGAGGTAGAAATGAGAGTGGCGGTACGCAAGATGAGTGCGAAGAATACCGCCCCAGGACCCGACGGCATACCCGGAAAAGCCTGGGTCCTGGCCATGGGGGCTCTCAGGCCTCGACTGAGGGGGCTCCTAAGCGCATACATAGAGAGGGGCCAGTTCCCACTTCGTTAGAAGACGGGGAAACTGGTCCTCATCAAGAAGCCGGGGCGCCCAGCGGACTCTCCGTCCGCTTATCGGCCCATTGTGCTGCTCGACGAGGTGGGCAAGCTCTTTGAAAGAGTCATTGCAGACCGCCTCGTCGGGCAGCTGGTGCGAGTGGGGCCGGATCTGGCGGAGAGCCAGTTCGGTTTCCGCAGGGGGCGCTCTACGGTGGACGCCATCATGCGCGTGCGGGCCCTCACGACGGGGGATGCTGTGGCCCGGGGTGGGGTCGTCTTGGCGGTGTCTCTAGACATCGCCAATGCCTTCAACACACTGCCCTGGAGTTGCATCAGGGAGGCACTCCGGTATCACCGGATGCCGACCTACCTCTGTCGTGTGGTCGAGGCCTATCTGACGGACAGGGCCATCATCTACCCCGGTCACCAAGGAGAGTGGAACCGGCAAGAGATGTCGTGCGGTGTCCCACAGGGTTCGGTCCTGGGGCCGCATCTGTGGGACATCGGGTACGACTGGGTGCTGCGCGCCGACCTCCCTAGCGGCGTCAGCGTCGTTTGTTACGCTGACGACACGCTTGTCCTGGCGCAGGGGGGGTCGTACCAGGCGGCGGCCGATTTAGCGACACGCGGGGTTGCGACAATCGTCGATAGGATCCGGCAGCTGGGACTCGAGGTGGCCCTGCACAAGTCTGAGGCCATGGGTTTTCATGGTCCTCGGAATGCGCCACCGTCGGGTTCCCAGGTAATGGCGGGAGGGGTTCACATCGGTGTCGAGTCGACGATGAAGTATCTGGGACTCGTCCTCGACAGCCGGTGGAACTTTCGTACAACATTTCCGACGTTTGGCTCCCAGACTCGAGCGGGCCGGGGCTGCATTGAAGCGGCTCCTGCCCAATCTAGGGGATCCAAACGCCTCCTGCCGGAGGCTCTATGCGGGGATCGTGCGGTCCATGGCCCTTTACGAGGCACCGATGTGGGCGCGTTCATTGAGGCTGCGGCCAGCCCGCCGGTTGAACGCGTCCCAGGGGGTCATGGCCATCCGGCTGGCCCGAGGATACCGCACGGTCTCCTGCGAGGCGGCGAGCCTCCTTGCCGGATTACCGCCATGGGATCTGGAGGCAAAGGTCCTCGCACACGTCTGGGATTGTCGCGAGGAGGCGAAACGCCGGGGCTTAACTCCGATGCCGCAAGAAATTGCGGCACAGCGGACAGAGCTCCGGCGGGATCTCATGGCGTCATGGAGGGTGCGATTGTCGCAACCACGCGCTGGGCACGCCACAATCGCGGCGATAAGACCCGTCTTTGAGGAGTGTCTGGAGAGACGCCACGGCGTTCTCACCTTCCGCCTGACGCAGGTCCTCACCGGACACGGCTGCTTCGGGAGGTTCCTGTTCAGGATAAGGCGGGAGGAAACACCCGGGTGTCACCATTGTGTGGATCGGCCTGAGGACACGGTGGAGCATACTGTGGAGGTCTGCCTGGCTTGAGTGGAGCAACGCCGTGTTCTCGTAGAGGCGATCGGCGGCGGTGATCTCTCGCGTCCGGCCCTGGTTCAGGCCATGGTACGGAGCGAGAGGAAATGGCAGGCCGTCACCTCCTTCTGCGAAGCGGTAATGCTCGCGAAGGAGGAGGCGGAACACGTGAAGGAGAGGCAAACTTCGCGCCCTCACGCCCCTAACCGTCGCAGGAAGAGACGCCCGGGGCGGGAATCGCGAGCTGATTTCCGGCCACCGTAGGCGCGGGCTTGCGGACGGTGAGCAATGGGTAGCTCGCCGTCCGATAAGGACCAAGCCCGGGTCGACGGCGCGTTGTGTTCCACGCGCGCCTTAAAGAGATGTCAGCAAAATTGACGGGGTCCGCTAGGGCCAGTGCCTGCCGGGGGTTCGAAGAAAACCGATAGGGAAATCGTGGCCCCCAGCAACAGGGCAACCGAAGGAACACGGGTGGGTTTTAGTCAGTAAGAGTCTGACACGCCCTCCCGCTCCGCCCAGAGCGGGAGAAGTTATTTGATGATTTCCCACCCAAAAAAAAAAAGGGGTATCATTGGAAAGGTCCTTCAAAAACATTGCGAGTTTGTGAAAACCATTTTTGGATTCAGGGACTCGTTTGCGAAATATTAAGCTTTAAAGTGCCAATTTTTGTTAGAGTCAAGTGTCCCCCCCCCTGCCGGCTAAATGGTTGGTTTTGGGTGTGTGAAAAAAATCACAACAGCAGCTAATATAACGAAATTAAATGGAAAACTATCACAGCTAAGTAGGCTCTACAGGTTAACGAGTAATAATCGACCAACTTTACTTTGCAGTTGTAAAAACATGTTTTCCCATACATTCCGTGTGGGAGAACATATTTTTCAACTACAAAGTTAAGTTTGTTTTTGGGATAAATTCATCCCAACTACGGAACCCTTCATTGTGCGTGGTCCGACACGCACTTGGCCGGTTTTTTTTTTATAATAATATTGTATAATATGTAGTTATAGTGAATAAACAAGAAGTCAAGAGTTGAAAATAATTGCTATTTGGTTAAAAATTCTTTGTTCTTAAAATTTTTACTTATTTCCTCACATTGCAAACTTTTTCCGATAAGAAAATACACGTAAGTTTTCATTCTACTTTCAATCCATTAGATACTCGTGTGACCTTTTGTACCTATGCGTACATCAATGCTTTGACTCGTAACGTTTCCGTGTAACAAATTGACAGGTTGCCAATCCCCCCACTTCCCTCTTACCTTCATGAAGCGTGCACGTCTATTATATTTTTCTTCAAAGGAATAATGTTTTTGCAAGCATTATTACGATTAAATTCCTTTAGAGTAACTAGAAATAAAGAGTAAGTTAAGTTGAATGATAACTAAAGCAAAAATTGCTTTTATTTGCTTTGGCAAGTAAAGCAAAAGCTTTTGATACCGTACAGGTACTTGATAGGCTTTTCATAAAAACAGAAAACAAGATCAAATTCTCTTTTAGTATGTAGTCATTGCTGCCGTACTCTGAATATGCGTTTACCTAGTAATGGAAAAATCAATATCAAATAAAAGAAAAATATAAACTCTTTACGTGTGAAAACGAGTCGTTATAGTAGCTTTACAGAATCTCTTAATATTATTTTTGTTCCTTTTGTAGCACTCTTATCCCTTTACATTATATTGGCTTTGATCAAGGTCGATCACAAACGACTGGCGGTTTTCTTTACTGATTTTTCTTTTGGTAATAAAACTGTCGTCTTGAAAACTTGTCGCCTTTCCACGGTTACTAAAATCAGGTATTTTTCAGCCAAATCTCGTGTAAGTCGTTTTGATTGGTTCACTCGGTGTATCAGTATAAAGCTCCGGCTACACTGAGGCGAATCCCATCAGCATCGATTATTTGAATGATAAAGAAGTTACGTAACTGTTCGCGCCAGTGTAAACACTTCCATAAGTTAGCTGACACAGTCGGCGCGAACGAATTTCGTTCCGCATCCCCCGCGGAATTTGCTTGAGTTTGGTCGGAGCTTTAGAACATGAATCATGAGGTTTGACAACACATTTATTTGAATACGCTTTCAGAAACACTGCTGTTTTTAGTATAAACGAATCGTAATTCGGCTCACACCTCTTATTTTCTTCTGGTACATCACTTAAAGATTTTTTGATAAATCAACCTTTAATAACAACTTGTTTTGTGGCGTGGTACTGACATGTTATGTAAAATATAATAGGGAAAGTGACACGATAAATAGGATTTACTTTACAGAAAAGCACCTACGAAAATGGACAAAAAAATCTGAAAATGGAGTAAAATAGGACCTCCTGTTATGCCTTCCTGTATAGTTCACAAGCATCTCCTACGAAACATAGGCGGAACGTGTGAGGGAAAGGCAAACTTCGCGCCCTCACGCCCCTAACCGCCACAGGAGGAGACGCCTTGGGCGTCGGGAATCGTGAGCCGATTTCCGGCCACTGTAGGCTTGCGGACGGTGAGCAATGGGTAGCTCGCCACCCGATAAGGACCAAGCCCGGGTCGACGGCGCGTTGTGTTCCACGCGCGCCTCAAAGAGATGTCAGCAGAATTGACGGGGTCCGCTAGGGCCGATGCCTGCCGGGGTTGCGAATAAGGCCGAAAGGGAAATTGTGGCCCCGGCAACATGGTAACTGAAGGAACACGGGTGGATTTTAGTCAGTAAAAGTCTGACACGCCCTCCCGCTCCACCTAGAGCGAGAAAAGTTATTTGATAATTTCCCACCCAAAAAAAAAATTCCTACGAAACATATATATTGTTTGCCTTCCAATAACTATTTTTTTAATTATTTTTAGTTTTTGGAAATATTATTTAAAAAAATGAACTAAACTATTGATTGTTTAGTTTAGGCCTACGCTTAACATGATAAGAATAGCATAATAATAAGCATATTGCCATGAGCACGGTGCACACTTTGCTGCAGTACGCTGTCCTATGACGTTACTTGTGCTCTAGAAATAAACTCATAATTACTTATCATATTATGATCACCCACGGGTTGAAGAAGCTAACAAACATACAAAGTCTTTCTCACTTCGCAAATTCTTAAACAAATTCTTCCCTTTTCCCATGGGGAATGCCGTGACAAGCCCAAACAAACAAGTTCCCTTGACGCGGAAGGTATAACTTACACTTAGTTTGCTTAACCGCTCGATGTTCAGTCCCCACTGAGTAACGAGACTCAGGTGCGACCCTCGAGTATTTGTCTATTGAAAACGTAAACTAGGAAGTTTTTATTTATTTATATGAGAACCAACAGCTATAAGAAATGGATAACAGTTTTTATGAAACATAGAGCCAATTACAGTTTAGTTTTTGTTTGATGTATGTAGTTGTTGGGGAACTTGTATAGCTAAGCTATTTAATAAAAATGCAGATTGGATGCAAAAGACGTGTGCTTCTTATAATTGTAATCTTGTACAGTACAGTGACGTTAGTGACAATTGAGATTGACGGAAATGATGACAGATTAAAACTAAATGTTGTGTTGCCAACATATTGCCGGGGCAACTGAAAGTTAAGCAAATAACTACTTATTGTTAAAGTTTATAAAAAATTAAAACACCTTTTCATAGACAAATAAATTGACATTATAATATAAATATACTAATGTTAGCAAAAAAAGGAAACAAAACTAAGATTTATTATCTTGTTAAACTGACAATATAACAGATATGTACTAATTTCTTCCTTATAAACAAAATAAAATTAAAACGAAATTTTTATCATATTAATTAGCACCACTACATTCTAGCGGTAGAACACAAACTTTCATTACAGCTCTTCTATGTGTATGGCCGTTTGCAGTTTTAACTTCAACTACTCTTACTTTACCATCTTTACCTGGGTAAGTATTTATGACTCTGGCTAGGGGCCAGTATAGTGGTGACAAATTGTCATCCCTTAGGATCACTAATGTTCCTACTTTTACATTAGGTTGAGTGTCTTGCCACTTAGGGCGAGATTGTAACAAATTTAAATAATGCTTACTCCAAACCTTCCAGAATGACATTTTTATCTCATTACAAATTTTCCAAAATTGAGATTGTTTTACTATGTTTACATTAGGCTCAGGATAAGTATTTAAAGCATTTCCTATTAAGAAATGACCAGGGGTAATACAAGAATAATCATTTGGATCATTAGATAATGGCATGAGAGGTCTGCTGTTTAAACTAGACTCTATTTGACATAGGACGGTATACAGTTCTTCATAAGTAAGAATAGACTTTAGTAACACTCTCTTTAAGTGGTATTTTACACTTTTAACGCCAGCTTCTGCCAATCCAGCGAAGACAGGTGAGTAGCAAGGCAGAAAATGAAAATTAATCCTCTTTTGAGATGTAAATTGACAAACCTGTCTTTGGTGAACTGGCGAGTTGTGCAAGTTATGTAGTTCGTTTAATTGGTTCCTTGCGCACTTGAAGGTTGAAGCATTGTCGCTATATATGTCTGTGGGTAATCCACGTCGCGATATAAATCTGTTTAGGCAGGCTATAAAAGTCTCGGTTTTTAAATCGGAGGCCAGCTCTAAGTGGATAGCTTTTGTTACAAAGCACACAAAAAGGCAAACATAACCTTTTGAGATTATAGGTTTTCTGATCCTGGCTATTTTAAGTGGGATCGGACCAGCGTAATCTAACCCAACCTTTTGGAAGGGGCGACATACATTGACTCTATCTGGCGGCAAAGAACCCATTAACTGTTTTGCTGCTTCAGCTTTTAATCTAAAACAAACAGTACACATATGTAACACTTTTTTAACTTGTCTGAGACCGTTTACAATCCAGAATCTTTGGTTTATTGATGACAGAACAAGCTTTGAACCCGCATGGAGGTTTTTTAAATGTTCACTTGTAATAATTAAGTTAGTGATACGTGAATCCTTAGGTAAAACAATGGGATGTTTCTGTGTATAAGGAATGGAGGCATTTTGTAATCGACCACCTACACGAACCAAACCTCTGTCATCAATAAACGGACATAACGGTTTTAAATTACCGTTAACAATTGTTTTGTTACATTTTAGAACATGTATATCTTCTGACAAATGCTTTTGTTGTTCATATTTTATAATCATTGACAATGACAGGTCAAGTTCTTGAGTTGTAATATAATTAAGTTTATTTTTAGAGTTTTTTGACTTTGCATTCTGACCAAAACGTAAGATGTAAGCTAAAACTCTTATCATTTTATTGATATCAGAAAATTTTTCAATAAAATCGAGACATAACAATTGCTCACTAGAAGTAGTACAAAGCATTGCACTTGAGCATGCAGAGTCGACGCTAACCTCTGGTAAATCCTGTGGCAAATTTAAATTTAATTGTGGCTTGTACTCACGTGACTTGAGAAACGCTGGGCCTTTCCACCACAGGGGATGATCAGCTAGCTCGTTTGGCATGACTCCTCGGCTAAGACAATCTGCGGGGTTCTCGTTCGAGCTAACATATGACCACATGTATTTTTGTGTAAGTTGTGAGATGACCTTAACGCGATTTGCTGTATAAGCCTTAAGTGTATTTATATTAGTTTTAAGCCAGGCTAATACTATTTGTGAATCAGAATAAAGTATAACATCCTGTATTTGCATTTTAACAATCAATACATTGTGAACTCTGCTAACAAGCTTTGCAAGCAACAGAGCTGCATTGAGTTCGAGTCGAGGAACTGATAAAGTCTGATTGATAGGATTTATTCGTGATTTCGAACAAAGTAAGGATATCTTGACATTGCCTACTGAATCTACGACTCTTAGATATACACAACAACCATAAGCAGTATTGCTAGAAGCATCAGCAAACCCTATAATTTGTGTAAAGCTTGTGTCATGCATACCTATATGTCGCGGTATAAGCATTGGTTTCATTGTAAGCAAGCTATTATAAAACTTATGCCAAAGCTGCAGCAGTTCACAATTTGGCACCGAATCCCAGTCCAATTTTTCTTGCCATAAGCGTTGCATGATAGCCTTTGCACTCACCACAATAGGTCCAGCAAGACCTAGTGGGTCATAGAATCCACTTATGAAGCTAAGAATTTCACGCTTAGATTGAGGCATGCTATCAACAGTTTTTGGACTTGATAAAATAAATGAATCTAACTTAATATTGTAATTCATACCTAGTGTTTTTAAAGAAGAGTTATTTTTCTTTAGATCAATCTCATCAAAATGTTGTTGATCTTTTTGTATTTCTTTTAATAATTCTGGTGAATTTGACACCCATTTGTGTAACTGAAAACTTCCTAAACTTAACAAACTACATAGTTGTTCCTTTGCTTCTGATATTTTAATTAATGATTTTTCAGAAAAAAGAATGTCATCGACATATGTGGAATTATTTATAATAAAGGCAGCTACAGGGTATTCATTCTGGTATTGTTCTGCTAACATTTTCAAACATCGCGTTGCCAAATAGGATGAACTCTTTAAGCCATATGTAACTGTGTTTAATTGAATACATTTAACACTTTCGTTTGGAGAGTCTCTCCATAGAATATTTTGTAATGACCTGTGTTTTGAATGTATTTTTATATTTCTAAACATATTTTTGATGTCTGTTATAAAAAAATATTCATCAACTCTGAATAGCATTAAGACATCCACTAATTCTTTTTGTACTACAGGACCATTAAGTAATAAATCATTCAAAGATGTTTTTGTATTGGTTTTCATGGAACCATCAAATACAACCCGGCATTTTGTAGTCTTTTTATCTAACCTAAGTACTGGGTGATGTGGTAAAAAGTACACTGGATCAGTTGATAAGTTATATTGACTGATATCAATTAATGTACCATGACCTTGTTTTAAATATTCATGAATGAACTCTTTGTATAACATATAAAGATTAGAATCTTTTTTAAATCTAAGTTCTAAGTTATGAAATCTTTTTAATGCTAAATATAATGAATCTCCTAAAGTTTGATTGATCGAATCTAATGGTAACTTCAGTGGCAAGATTACTTGAATTTTATTATTTTTAGTATCTTGCTCAACATTTTCACAAAATATCTTTTCACACAAGTCATGCTCAGAATGTGTCTCTGGAAAGGTTTCTGGAACACTTTCACACTTCCAAAACTCAGCAATAGATTTATTTAAATCAGAATCACATTTTTTGCAAAATAAAGTAACAACTGGTTGTGTGTGTTGTGTATATGTGTTACCTGCAATTACATAACCAAGTCTTGTATTTAATAATGGAGCTTTAGATGTGACACTGCCATCAGCTGCCTCCGAGCTGGACAGAAGAACTTGAGGCTCAGGCGGCAGCAGGATCTGGAAAAATATGTCAGCACCTAATAGAATATGTATGTTACTTGGCTCATTGAACTTCTTGTCAGCTAACATAATTTTGGGAGGTAAAACTAAATGATTTAAATCAAACTTTCTTTGTGGTAACTTTGAAGTTATTCTGTCCAATAAGTAACATGTGACTGAAATTTTATAATTCTGAGTGAGGGAATGTACTTCCAAATTTACCTTCTCCTTTAATTTATTTAAAGTATTGCCTATACCGATAACCGGAGTGTTGGCTGTATCAATTTGTAATTTTAATAGATTTGAGAGTTCTCTAGTCACAAAAGATGCTTGTGAACCAGTATCTAGAAGAGCCTTGACATGAACCTCAGTACCATTGCTCGCTAATAGTTTTACCTGTGCTGTAGGCAACAGTACTTGCTCAGAGGCAGCCTCGGACATCAATGTTACTGGAGACGATGCTTTATCTTCATGGAGCAGTGAGTTGTGCCCTTCTTTGCAGACATCACATTTAAAGTTATATCTGCACTTTTTACTATGATTATTTAAACAAATTTCACATATTTTGTTAGACGTAGCAAACTTGATTCGATCACTCGCAGACATAAGTTTAAATTGTGGACAAGTAAAAAGCTTGTGGTTGGACTTACATAGCAAGCAGCTTCTTGTTCCTACCGTGTCTGCAGCAGCACCTGCATCTGGCTTAGCTTTCTTCACAGCTGCGACATGAGCCACCTTTGATGTTGGCTGGGATCTCTCCAATGGCCGCTCTGCATTCTCAAGTGCAAGTGCACGCTTATCTAGAAAATCAATAAGGTGCGCAACCGTGGGATCTTGTACTCGAGCCAATTGGAACTCCCTACTGCATAATAAATCTAATTTTCTGGTCAGAATACAAAGTACTATTGGATCCCACTGATCCACTGAGTGACCTAGGTTTTTTAAGGCAGCCAATTGTTGCTTTACTACTGATACAAAATTTCTTAAATTAGTTGCTGTTGACTTATTTATAGGTCCAATGTCTAACAAAATGTGTAAATGTTCATTTGTTATTTTATATTTATTATCATATCTATCAAATAGAATTTTCCTGGCCTCATGGTAACTCTCAGAAGACAAGGTGAGATTTTTAACTAGATCGTGAGGTTCCTCTTGTAAAAAATTTCGTAAATAGAAAAACTTTTGCACATCATCTAAATTATGATTTTTATGTATGAGTGAATCGAAGAGTTGTATAAACGGCTTAAACTCGGAGTACTTACCAGAGTACGTTGGTACATTTATGGTAGGTAACTTTGTATTAAAATTGTTCGTAACACACTCGTTTTTATTACAATCGTTTTCACATTCAATTTTGTTTAACAACTCCCTAATGACGGTGAGCGTATTGATGTAATTTTCTTCTACATCATCGTCGGCATCGAGGTCGGGTTCTATGGCGCATATCTCCAACGAGAATTCTTCATACTTCTGGAATGCATTTCGAAGACGCTCTTCCTTTAGAATTAACGCCTGTTTAGAAAACTCCTTATATTCCTCTTTGTCTTTGAACATGTTTCCAATTTTCGTTATCGAACCTTTGATGGACGCTCGTTTCCTGACGAGCATCTTGATTTGGTCGACTTCCATTGTTGAAAAGCTGAAAACTTTCTTTGCACACTGTAAACTTGCCACTACAACAATTTGTTTCGGCTGTAACTGTAATTATCTTGACCGCACAAGAACAAAACAACACGTTTTTCTGTAAATCTGAATCTGCCTGCAAAAGTGAAAAAAAAAATATGACGGTTGCGACGCGTTGCGATTTGAAAATATTCCCGAGTTCCGTTCGGCGGGCGGTGCGTGGCGTCGGCGCGTGTGCTGCTCGAGCGCGATGGACTCGCCCGTCGCTGGTTGGCTCACAGGGTGGCGTGATATCACTTGAGCCAATCAGATGCGTCCTGCTTGGCGCGGCGACGAATCTATCTCGGCGTCCCCGGAAGTTTTTTCCTGCTTTCTAGTCGAACCAAAATTAGATTTCTTCACAGAATACTCGAACGCGGCGCTCGAACTTTCTGGAGCGTTTTTGGACTTGCCCTTGAAATTATAAAGATGGACTTGCCCGTTCCTTTGTTCGTTACGACCGGCGGCGTGGGTATCTTCTGGAGTCTATTTCCACAGGACTTCACTGTACTTTCGCTGACTGTATTATTTTTGCTCGAAGGACCATGTTGGGGAACTTGTATAGCTAAGCTATTTAATAAAAATGCAGATTGGATGCAAAAGACGTGTGCTTCTTATAATTGTAATCTTGTACAGTACAGTGACGTTAGTCACAATTGAGATTGACGGAAATGATGACAGATTAAAACTAAATGTTGTGTTCCCAACAGTAGTCTGTGGCGAGGCTATGAATATAGGACGAATCTGTTCCCAAAGGTGCAATTTTAGTGATGGAATGTTAAGAGAAATGATGTTATTACGCTCAAAACCAATCACAATATTGGTAATACTCTTAGGAGACATGACTCATTACTCATACAAGGAGACATGACACACACAATGGCCATACATCTTGGGCCGCATGCCCTGTTACCTGTGCACATGATGACCTCATAACTGCGTCAGTGAGTACAGTTCGCTCAGCTGAATTTTGGGTCCAATATGTTAATGATCTTTTTGCCATCGATACGTTTAGCAGAAGAAGGAGACATGGGTTCAACGCGACGTGCTCACCCTGGGCAGCTGACCCCGCAGTCCCGGCTACCTGCTATAGAGATATTTCTTTTTACATTTTGAGTATCTTTATTTTGTAAACTGAACTAAATAAATAATAGAAGGTTAAATTAAATAAGCTAGCAAAATCCAAAATGTCAATAAAAAAAAGATTTTCAAAACAGATAATTTCAAGTAAGTACACTAGACCGGTGGCCGTTCATCCACTGCCGACGGTAGTGAGCTGTAGTTACCTGCATGAAATTAAGAATTTAGATATTTTTATTGTTAGGGTTTCGTACCTCAAAAAGAAAAAAACGGAACCCTTATAGGATCATTCGTGTGTCTGTCTGTCCGTCTGTTACAGCCAATTTGCTCCGAATCTAATGGACCGAATAAGTTGAAATTTGGTACACATAGGTAATGTATCTCTGTGACGCAAACACGGACATGTAACAATAAATGAATTTTTAATATGGGGGTCACATAAGACAATTAAAAAAAGTTTTTCAAACTGTATCGTGTGACATATGAAACGAAAGGGGTTATTGCGAGGATATCACATATTTTTTTCTAATATAATTTTAAAGTTAAAAAATACATTTAAATATATTTAAGAAAATAGATGAAAATCGACCGTTCCCCCCTTATCTCCGAAACTACTGAGCCTAAAATTTAGAAAAAAATACAGAGAATGGTTCTTCACTCATAAATTACAGGAAAATGTATGAGAACTTTAGTCTTAAATTAACATGATAAATCTCTCAATATTTTGCGTAGGTACAAACTTACATTTGTAGTTGGAATACATGTTGAATTTCAACTACAATGTTAAGTTTGTATTTGGGATAAATTAATCCCAACTATGGAACCCTTTACTGTGCGTAGTCTGACACGCATTTGGCCAATTTTTTATCGTCGTTAAATATCAGATAACGTTTCGTTTTTTTAAACCCATCACGTCTGCGCAGTTTGACTATATAATTTAGTTTGCCCCTGTATTGTATTCTATTTTACACTACTGACTGGCTTAGTAGTTCTCTACGACATAAAATTATTATTCTGCAGCTCATGATGACACCATAGAAGGAAACCAAGGATATTTATTTATTATACCTTCTACATAAATAAACAAAGGTAAGTATTCTCAAATCATAGAATCCGAAATAGATTAATGTAGCTTTAATTACGCCATAGTCCTTTATTCACGGCTCCTAATGGAAGTAATAACACGATGATTTTGAAGGACTGATTAATCGAATCTTATCTAGTTGATGTTATTTTGTAGGCGTCGTTAACTGCTGACTGAAGTACAATAAAATAAGATGGTTACAAAATACGAAATACTGTTTATTTGTAATAGCTGTAGCTGGTTGTGTAGTTCTACGAGTGTCAATTTAATGATTGTTCGGAAGAATTATATTCTAAAACAACGTGATGTCTGACGTTACCACTGTTAAAAGCGATGACATTGGATTGCTACGAAGGCGTTGCTACTGCTACGACTTCGTAGCACCCGGGTACATCGTAGCATAGAGGAACTAATAATATTTTGAAGTCTTGCCTATTTTAGCTTACAAGAAGAGCAATGACTTCAATATTGTTTTATAACTACTCTAAAACGGTATCAAGAACATATTGTTTATAAAATTATAATATATCAAACCTCTTAACTCAATAGTTAGCCAATTGAAGCAAGTGTATATAAGAGGAATTCCGTGGAACAAGTCGATCGGAAAATAAAGAAATGTTAGTGGCCTTTTGGCGTGGAAGTAATCCTACTTGGTTTCTTTTAATTATTTCGTTCTAGCTGTTTCAAGTTTGTCTAATTTGCCACTGCAAATTAGACAAAGTTTTCAAAAATGGTTGAAAGTGTGGTCTTTTTAGGGTTTCGTAGTAAACAAGGATCCCTAATAGTTTAGTCATGTCCGTCTGTCTGACTGTCTGTCTGTCTGTCCACGGCTTAGCTCAGAGACGATATTAATTACGTCGACAAAGTGGTAAAATAAAATCACTATTTTTTTTTCAGGTACCTCCCCTAGACGTAAAGTGAGGATGTTTTTTTTTTCTCTCATAATCCCGTAGTGTGGGATGTCGTTGAAAAGGTCGTCAAAAATATTGTGAGTTTGCGAAGACCATTTTTGGATTTAGGGATCCGTTTTCGAAATATTAAGCTTTAAAGTGCTAATTTTTGTTAGAGACAAGTGTCCCCCCCTGCAAGTTTAATGGTTGGTTTTGGGTATGTGAAAAATTTCACAGCAGTAGCATATATAACGAAATTAAAAGGAAAACTATCACAGCTAAGTAGGCTTTACAAGTTAACGAGTAATAATCGACCAATTTACATTTGCGGTTACAAGAACATGTTTTTCAACTACTGAGTTAAGTTTGTTCTTGGGATGAATTCATCCCAACTACGGAACCCTTCATTGTGCGTGGTCCGACACGCACCTGGCCGGTTTTTTTTTGCCATGTTTTATTTTAGTAAAAAACTAAAATAAAACATCCATTTATCCAGCGGATTTCTGGATGCGGGAAGCACAGAACCGGTCGAAGTGGTGGTGCTTGGGGGAGGCCTATGTCCAGCAGTGGACGTCTTTCGGCTGAAATGATGATGATGATGAGGCAATTATCTTGTATACCTACTTTAAACATGTTTTTAAAATGTAAAAAAAATCGTTTTTCATAAGAGATTCTACTAATAAGTGAGGTTTATCGCTAGATGTTGTAAATACATGTATCACACGCAAGACATAAAGAAAAATTTACTTTACTAGATAATAATTTTGTTTACGATCAATGTGTCTATTGCCATTACTTTTGTAGCCACTCGCAACAAAAATACAGAATTTGTACCTATCACTAATTTATTTTTTATTTGAAGTGAATTTGTTAGTAAATGTAAAATATCTGATTAAAAACGAAGGCACAATCTGCGTGGAATCCATTAGTGAGTCGGCTCACAGGCTGTTAATCGGTAAGGAAAAATAAAGGAAAACAAGAAACGCATGTAATCGCAGCGTCACGCCGGGAATCGCACGGAGCCGCAGTGAATCGCACCGCGTTTAACTAAACCCGCATTAAGAGTAATTGCTTGCGGCGAGAGCCAAAGAGCACTTTATATTCGCTCGAAGAACTCGATTGAGGAGGTGACGGTGAATAATTTGTGAAAAGCTATTAATGCTTAGTCGTTAGGAGATTTATTTATTACAGTCTGGAAGAGTTTATTTTAATGATACAAACCCTTTTTGCTTGAAATGTAATTCATTGCTATCAAAGACACACTGAAGAATCGGTGTTTTCATGGAAGTTGGATTTATACAATTCACTGATTTTGGTTGTATAAATCGATGCTGAGTGCGGTTTGAAGAGCGAGATAATGTAAAACAAACGTGTCGACATACAACGCTAGAAGATTCTATCGACTCACATAATCCACCAATATTCTTGTTGAATCAGCGAGTGTAATTCGTTTGGAACTCAATTCTACTTTCCCTTGAGGAAAATTATTTAGTAAGTCCTCGAAAATATTGAAACCCTTTTCTTTTTATTTGATTCTCCCTAAATATTTATTCAAGCACATTTTTCCTGTGTTCGGATCGATTCACTGAGCTTTCAATTACAAAAAAATACAGTCAAATTTTAACTTTTTATACTTTGAATCTGTATACCTATGGTTTACGGTTTCTTTATTAATAAGTTTTATAACACTACAATAAATAACGAGCTATCAAAAATGTTCAATGGTTGCCGTCGATGAAACTTGATCCAAGGAATGAAAAATGTCTTCAAAGAGTAAAATAAATAATCACTTCTAAACTTACAACAACACATAAAACTAAGAACAAAAGATTCACTTTGTATTTAGAGCAAAAAATTTGTTTGTTTTACTAATAAGAATTTCTCTTTCAATACTAATAAGTATCGAAAAGTACAACTAAAAGGATTGCGGTGTATCGACGTCGTTTAGACAATATTGTTCGGGAAAAAATAAAATCCACCTACTGGCGATCGGTGTAAATTTTGAAACAGACTGCATGGACTGAAACAATGGCTATCGATCGACCATAATCCGACTACTATGCAACCTAGTGGAGTGATTATTAGCGGCATTGTTTCACTTCCAAATCAAAAGTTAAATAATTAAGTATTAGGTTTCTGCCCACGTTTGTGGCGCAGCCATTAGGTCCTTACGTGTACAGTGCAGGTGACAGGGCATGCGGTGCAGGATAAGAGGTGAGCCATTATCTGTGGCGAGACACCGCATACACACCAGATTTGAGCCGTCCATGAACATCCATTTGTGGAGGTGGTCTTTGATGCGACCTACTTGAGTACGAAGTCTATTTACGGTTTTCCAAGTAGGCGACGGTAACTTGTGCCTGGATAGAAGGCTCTCTGATGGTTCGGTGAAGAAATCAGGAGGCTTAAGCAGTTCTTGCCAAAGATCTCATATTTCTGTGGAGGGGTTACCATCGGCTGGACTCACGCACCCAATCACGCATCACGCGCCACTGTGGCATTGGGTTAAAGTTGTGCATTGGGTGGCGTGGGTCATCTTGTAGCTTCGTACTCTCGATGCGGCTGGCTCTAGTCCTGCGAGTTCCTGAAGGCGCGATGCCGGGTCGGTTTTAAGCAACCAGTAATAGTCTCATTTAGAGCCGTATCCATTAACTTAGCGTGGGCAGATCGGCTCCATACTGGACTGGCAGAATTACAGTATTAACGTAAAAATATTAAAATATTTAGATCATAAACCTTATTTATCGTCATTCCTTTGTTCTAACCACCACTGTCAGTAGTAGACATTACTTAAATGTACTGTCATTATTACTGATAATGTCTGCTCCACTGAACTGTCCCTATACGATTATTATTATTTTACTTTTATTATCTTCACCACTTAACTGTTACAGAAGGAATCCAACAAAATACTCTACTAAACTGACACGCATTCCACGACAAACTATTGTTCACTTAAGTTGTGAGTTTATAAAACAAGCTGCAGGCGAAGTTAGGTTATAGTATCACCCGAGTATTTTAATACCTTGTACAGTTTCATACACTACTTTATCTAAACATAGTAATGTGCAATTTCTTCAAAAACACATAAATCATTTATTTATTATGTTTGATACGGTGCCCGCACTAACATTACACCTCGGGGATACACTCCACAGCAACCTCCACCACAGGTAACACTAAAATCATTGAAGACTGTACTTTAATATAGTACAATAGTAATTCCATGACTTTTATAGAAAAGAAAAAACAAAGTTTTATTTTGTTAGGGAAAGTGTGTTTTAATAAAACCCGAACACGTGTGAAGCACCCCTTACATCTCAAACGTACTGATCGATATAATAAATAATGCCTCTAGTCATTGTCACACTTTAGTTTCACGTTCCATGCTCACCGTCATTTGTCCTAATTATACATTAAACCAAAATGAAGGGGCTCTAATTTGCGTAACAGTCTCTGTAACTATGCTAATTATTATCCTTGTTTGGGTATGATAAAGTATCTACGTTTTACCGTGCAAACTATAGACACAAGACGCACGTAACATAAAATATATATACGTTTCTTGGCTTTTCCAATATCTGGGAAAGCCAAGAAACGTGCCCACAATTGATTGATACGTCGATATTAAGGCCACGCTTTATTAAAGGCGAACTTATCAATCACCAGGAATCAATTTCAAACTCGAATCTGCTATCAAGAATTTCAGAAATCTAATATTGCTGCCAAATCATGTACGATGTCAACGTCACGCTCAGTAGCCCACGGCTTCAATGAGGCGATAAAAAACAGGTTCTACTCAAATAAGTCTTTAGTCCGCAAATAATTCAAGTCCCAACCTCATTTGTGTGTTGAATAAAGTTTTATTTTTCGACGTCAGATTGTAACCGTCAATGTCAACTGTGGTCCCTTTTTTCAAAGAAGCGTAAATAAAATATCACAGAAGCCCTTTTTATATGTTTACCTAACTTTTTATTCTATAATAGGTTTGTGTATTGAATCGGTTTGATAATAAATATTTTTGTGTGTTAGAAACTGAAGGAGTAATGGGTGATACTTTGCCGTTGATACCTGAAAAGGGGTACGTATATATTTCAAAATAAAATTACAATATCCTCATAGTCCTCATGTCCTCATTTTTTTTTGAACGCATAATATTTATAATCACTAAGCCGACGTTTGCACGGACGTAATAAAATCGCGGCGAGATTTTTTTCGTGCACTGGATATTTTCAACGCTCTGCTTAGCACCGAGAGTTGAAAATCCAACAGTATGTTTTTTCGACGAGCTGGGATGCACTCTGTTGAATTCTCAACGTTCGGCTTAACACCGAAAGTTGAAAATCCAGTGCGCAATAAAATCCCGCCCTGATTTTATTACGTCCGTGCGACGTCGGTCGGCTTAATAACACGCCTGTATTCTCCCAAACGAGAAATCAAAGTGTACAAGCGGGCGAGCTTATTGCCATGACTCACATTCGTGTTGAAAGAGCCCAATTACACTTTGTCAGACCTGGAAATCGAACACAACCCCGTGTAGTGTTTGTTGGAAAGAGAATCAGTCAGCACACAAGTCCAACGAAACAGTCAGTGATGTACATTATAATTACAGGTCCTTATTACCCGACTACGCGACAGCAAAAACAGGGTTATGTTTTTCATTCACGTATATCTTATATACCTATGGAATTATTTATAGCCTCGAAGCATTCTAACATCTAGATGGATTTTAACACACGAGGTGTTTATCGCCTCGTCTTGGTCGCGTGATGGTTATAGGCTTGGTTTTATTTTTATAAAATCAAAGGGTATTGGGAACATACACAGAGAAACTTTCAGCTTTTATAAAATAACGAAGGTCTGATCGTCGCGGGCTCTTGGGCCATTTCAGATCGTTATGCGTGGAGGTGCGCCCCATCATCCGCGCCGTGTTCCGCGAGCTGGACTACCTCCCTCCACTCTCCACCGAGCTGCCGTCACCGGGCACAAGCGACTACCTTACCAACGCACTCGATGGAAGCCATGGTGATCAATGGGTGAGCTTGTTACTGATCGTAAGAGTAAAGCTTTACTACCTCCCTGCACTGACTACCGACCTGCTTTCGCTGGTCGCCAGCAAATGCCTGACCAACGTTATCAATGGAAACCACGGTGACCAATGGGTAAGCTTATTACTAAACATAGCAGACTAAGGGACTAAGAGGCGCTAAGAGCTGGAGTGCCTCCCTACACTTACCACTGAGCTGCCGTCGCTGGTCGCCAGCGGTGGCCTGAACAAGGTACTCTATGATGGCCAGGATGATCAGTGGGTGAGCTCGTTACTAAATATTGCAGGTTAAGAGCTGGACTACCTCTGCCACTCACCACAGCTGCCATCGCGAGTATTCACGAGCAATATGATTTTGAAACGCTTGATAGCTTCTATCTATAAATAGTATAAAACAAAGTCACTTTTCGTGTCTGTTGTTCTTCTATACTGCGCAACGGATTTTGATGTGGTTTTCACCATCATTTAGTGCCCAACCAGCAATTCAGTCCTGTTATTTCAGCTCATAACTCTAAAAAGCTCTATAAACGATTTATTAAGATTTTAGCGGTGCCAGAGTGTTGTATAAAAGTGTTCGACAGTACATTATTGCTCTAAATGCTTATAGAGCTAAAAACACCTATAAACAAAGGATGTAAACGTTTACTACGCCGATTTATACAACCGTTATAGTCAAGTACTATAGCAAGTTCTAATATAACTAGTACATAATAATATTGCTCAATATAAAATAACAGTATATATATATAAAGAATTGTTAACAGGTGCCTTTATTTATCTGATTAGCGTAATAAGGGTTCCAAACGAACTGCAATAGTAGTTTCGTTATAGCAGTGATGAACACTCAACTACAGGGCGATATTGTGATATTGTGTTGTGGATATTCAGATCGCTGTTATAGTACGTGTGCGTTAGTAGTCACAAAGACTTTACAATAGAGTGTTTTTGTGATGTAGTCTAATTTCAGATCACGCTAATAGAACTTAAGTGTACTATAATAGTTTTTAGATGCATATTATAATTTTATCGATATGCATATCACACAGACACTATAATAGAGCAGAATTATTGTGTAACAGCTTTTTTGGTGCCTAGCAATGCGCTTGTTAGTATTATAAATGGGTATCTGTCACTGTAATGACGCAAAAGTGGCACAAACAATCAAAACAGCAATAGTAGCCAAAATCAAGTTGGAATCACAACTACGGGAAACGGTTCCGTACAAAATGTGTGTTAAGAAAAATAAATGTTATCTTTAAAAAGTTTTAATTTAAAACAAATAGATAAACACATTACATTTAACATTTATTTAAATAATTATGTACCTTTTGGCTTAGTTCAGGAAGCAAATTAGCGTATTTTTCTTAATTTTATTCTGATATAGAATTATTTAAAACGAGCACTACCTATCCTGAGTGCGAAACAGCGCGTTCTAACGTATATTTCCGAGCGGAGGATCGAGGATTGGCGGTGCGGGGCGCAAGGTGCATAGTATAAAGAGAGGTAGTAAGCTATCTTAATACAAACGCACCGCGCGCGGCTTGTATGTGTGGGGCTTTTTTTATGTATGAGAATGTTATTTAATTGCAAAGCCGACATTCATCGGAAGGATAATGGTCATAAATAGCCATAAAATCGCAACCCCGGCACCAGAAAAATATTTCATTTAACAATTGGGCCATATTTCTTTATGGTGAAGTGACTCGGTGAATGTGAAGATGAATTAGTATATAATCCACAGTTAACACAGTTTGCACTTAATATAAAATGTGTGATTTTTCACGGCCATTCCGCTGCTGTAAGCAGCATGAAATCGTCTCGGCTAAGAAATTTATTGATATCCATATTGGCGTCCATTAGATACACTGAAAAAACACAATGTTGACTCCAGTTTATATTTATAAAGGTATTGCTTCTAAAGTTCAGTGATGTTACTAGATACATACATAGGCACTTCATATAAAGAAATGAAAACACTACGTACGTGAAACTTGATATAACTACGTAAGTTCTTCCCGAAGAAAAAAAAACTGGTTACATGATTAATTCACACTATTCGTCAGTAAACAGTTTATTCACCACCTTCAACGTCTTCAGAAAAATCGTAAAAAAAACACTGTGTATTATTTATTCAGTCATGCTCACACAGAACCCCAATTTTAGGTTGAATCCACGATGACTGACAGTGAAAACATTATCACGGCAATTACTATAATGGCTCTTAGAATATCGAAATCACTTTATATGATAAATATTTTAGTAAAAGCTCAACAATTCGAGGGGGCACTTTAAATTCATGGTAAACCTATCCCTAGTTTGTCAGTAAAGCTGCAGTCGCACATCATTTCCACCGTAATAGACTAATATTATAATAACAAAATAAAATCTTACTCACCTCAGATTGCTTGTAGCCTTTTGTAAAATTATTTTAATAATTTTTTGCACTATCACAAATATAAAATAATGAATGGTGAATGAAAAAGGAAACTAAACTCTTGTACAGTATGAAAAAGTACTATAAAAGCTCCTACAGTAGCCATTATTTTGTACATCATTATTTTGAGACCTGCATCACTGTTACATAGATTTTATTGAACTTTTTCGTCATTTGGAACACTGCAATAAAATTATTTTGTCACTGAACAGAGATATAAATGCGCCACTTCCGAATAAAAGATACGTTCTTTGGGGTTTTATAGAACAAAGAACAGTTTTTACAAAACGTTCTATGGCTTTTCATAGTACTAGTCTTTGCTGCTTGGGTGGTTATTAAAGAAATCTCTGTTTTCTCAAGTTGTTTAAACCGTACGAAGCAGTGGCGTGACGCTAGTGTATAATAAAATAAATATATCTTTTAAATAAAGTTGAGATCAACTACTTTGAATAATACTGAACATTTTCAAAAAAATTAACAAACTTATTCAATCTTATGCAGGCCAAAAACCTGAACTTAGATGACGTACGCAAAAAACAGAGTCGAGTAGCAAGCAATCTCAAGATTATCCTTATCCTTACATAATTATAAAACAAAGTTCCCCGCCGCGTCTGTCTGTCTGTCTGAACGCGATAAAATAAAAACTACTGAACGGATTTTCAAACGGTTTTCACCACTGGACGGAATGATTCATGCGGAAGGATTTAGTGTATAATTTATTAAGTTTTTGTGTAAACTGGCTGAAATATGGCGATTATTGTTGAAGAAGTCGGAAAAAATCATGCCGACTGGGAGCTTTACTGGCGTGCAAAATTCAAAATTCAAAAGTCATTTATTCAAACTAGGCTGAGAATCAGCACTTTTCGAACGTCAAAATTACATAAGACAGTCCCCCAAAACGCCCACCCTTCACCACTTCCTAGTGCCTTTAGCTGGGAAGAAGTGGCGCAACAAACTCCCCAGCAGCACAGCTGTCTGTTCAAGTTAGAAAAATGATTCTATACAATAGTATGCAAAATAAATTACATTATGCAACACAAAACATAATTTAAACCATAAATTATTCGCCATATTTCAGCTAGCACACGCCAATATACCAACCAAAAACATCGAGAACTATACTCAAGCAGAAATAAAAAATAAAAACTAAACGTAAATAGAACTGAATATCGAAATAAAAGCCTCCAGGCATAAAGGGCGTGCCCGCTTACATAAAGCTATTCAAAGCTGTAATTGGAAGTTATTATAAATGATAAACTAGGACCATCGAGGTAAAATAAATAAACTAGTTAATTACTAGTTACAATAATAAAACCATGATCAGCAAGACGACAAGTCACCACAAGCAGCACCCGTTCACGAGCATAACGCAAAGATCAGCCATTACCCCCCTCGCCATATTTGAGGGCAGGACGCAAACCGACCCCCGACGCTATCGCAAGCAGTGACATCTAAGGGAGCATGACGAACTTGCTGCTGGTTGCTCAGGCAAAAAAAATAATATGATCAACTGTCGAGGTTGCTAGCTAAACACGAATTGCAATACAACTCATAACAAAAACATTGTAATGAGTAGATTATGTCAAAAATAAAATAAAATAAATTGACTTAAAAATTCAAATAAAATAAACAATTATATAAACTGTCAGTAGGTAAAGTAATTCTGGAGAACTAATTCTGGTGCGCTGCGTTAACTGGAAAAGATACATCAAATTTATGTTCAACGGTATTGTTCATCTTAAAAAGTTCAACAAAAAAGTCTGCGATAGCATATATCTATCTTCTAAGGATGACCCATACTAACCATTTTTAACGCGGGTGCAGCGGTAGGAGTCAGTGACGTTTTCCTCTGTTATTAGGTATGAAATCTTGGTAGTACGTTCCCGTGGGATATTTTCCGACATCCACGCGGGCAAAGCCGCGGGCAAAAGCTAGTTCTAGATAAAATAAAAATGTTAATTCTTT
The DNA here is from genome assembly GCA_963680765.1 of Agrochola lychnidis. NCBI lineage: Eukaryota > Metazoa > Arthropoda > Insecta > Lepidoptera > Noctuidae > Agrochola > Agrochola lychnidis. The sequence goes on from OY796861.1 coordinate 25,584,847, forward strand.
TAGAAAACGAATGCGATGTAGCCGTACTACGTAGATCTATTAGTCAGAGGTAATGGATAGTCATAATTCCAACATTAATCTCCGGAGCCGAGATATTTCAACCTCCGATAAGTCTGGGGCAGGATTTGTTCCGATTCATGCCTTCGTTTTTCTTCGGTTCTTATTATATGCATTGTTATAGCTTGCTTGAACAACTTGGCGATCGTTCCATTAGTTGTTAGTTTAAGTAGAAATAAGAAGTAGTTTGTGGTACCCGCACAGCAATTCAGGTAATAATCTATAGGTAGTGGTAAAATAAATATCGTACTGTATTATAGTGGATAGACTCAGACAACACTCAAACTCACACACACATCCACACAGTCATCGCACCTTAAGATGTGTGATGGCTGATCCCAACCGATGGGGCGTAGTGACCAATGCGTGACGGCTCTAATATTAAACTATAGAATTTATTATTAAACTAGCTGTGCCCGCGACTTCGTTCGCGTGGTTGTCGAGAACAAAACAACGTCGTTTAGATAAGAGTATATCACCTTTTTGATGATTTAGATAAGAGTCCTGACTTTGGTATAGTTGATTACGTTAATGCTTCTCTATATACTATGTTAGCGGTGAAATTACCCGGAGCATATACAAAAAGGTTGTTTGGGTTGCTAACACGTGATAGAGAAACATAGAGTTGGCCGTGTGAAAAACAATCAAAAGTAAGGTCTACACCCGCAACGGATAACGTCTGGCCTTGGGCTTTATTAATAGTCATAGCGTAACAGAGGCTTACAGGAAATTGCACACGTTTGAAAGTAAACGGAAAATTATTGGGGATAATGGGTATCCTGGGAATGAAAACAACATCACCGGAGCCGCAACCTGTTAAGATTTCGGCTTCGATGACATTTCGTTGGAGATTTGTTACTCTCAACCGAGTTCCATTGCATAGTTTTGGTGGGCTTAAATTTCTGAGTAGAATGATTGGTACTCCGACTTTTAAATAAATTTTGTGTGTTGGAAGACCTGGTGTATTTAGAGAGTCTAAAAACTCTACTGGATAGTGGGTGGCATCTCCTTCTTCCAAAACCGTGTTAATAGATAAATATTCCCTACTTTCTCCAGAAACATGTACCAATATTTGAGAATTTATTGCTGCTGCTTGGTCGTTGCGAGGTGCCAAAATAGCTCGTTGGCATAGCCAAGCAGCGTCATGGTTCGAGATCTCTGATGGATCTCCGTATACAGAGGAAATGAGTTCCTGCTGTGAGGCAACAGAAGAACACAGGCTTTCGACTAAAGTTACTTTACCTCCTTCTTGAGTCGGGTATGTGCCGTTACCAATTTGAAGTAGTAAATTTGAGAAAACCTGCGCGTTTGCGTCACCTCCCAAATATGCTCGCATATTAAAGCTCAAATTAGTTAATATGACACTACGCCATAAAATAGAGCTCTTTAAACAGGCACCTATTTCATCGGCCCTCGTTCCTCTGGGTATTATAGGGAGTGTCTGCCTAAAGTCTCCACAGAATACCACCGTTAAGCCTCCCATCGGTCGGTCATTTTGTCTTATATCTCGCAACGTTCTATCTACAGCTTCCACAGCTTTACGATTTGCCATCGTACACTCGTCCCAAACGATAAGGGCGCAATCGCGTAAAACCCTTGCTTTATCACTATTGCGAGACACGTTGCAAACAGGGTTTTCTGTGCGGTCCAAGTCAATTGGTATTTTAAATGTTGTATGTGCAGTTTTTCCTCCTGGTAATAAAGTGGCAGCTATTCCTGTGGAAGCGACGGCAAGGGCAATTTTGTTTTGGCTCCTTATTTGAGCCAAGATAACTTTAGTGAGGAAAGTTTTACCTGTTTCACCAGGTGCATCTAAAAACAGCATTTCTCCTAATGAATGTTCTACACTACAGCATACTCTATCAAAGATTTGACGTTGTTCTGACGTCAAATTTGAACAGCCATTTCGCAATATTTCTGCTAACTCTTCGGGGTTGTAATTTATTTCAGATGTATACTCCCTATTAATTCGTTCCCCACCAACTGTCGGTGTCGGCAAGCCGTATTGACTGAGGGGGTTCCCTCCTATACTTGTAACTATATCTTGTATAGCCAGCAAAGACCTATTATGGCAGCTTTCACGTACTTGGTCAGAAGTTTCACTATTTATATTTTGCTGTCTCAAAAAATCTTCGGCAAACGCGTCTTTATATTTTTGCCACAACTGCCCAGCGTCCGATAGGCCACAAAATGTCAACAAAATGGCAAATAAATGGCGCAAACGATGTGGACTATCACTGACGCATGCTTCGGCTAAAGCATCATCCCAATGCTGATCGCCATCTAATAAATGCCGTGCGCGGCAAGCAGCTTGAAATGTGGGATATTCTATATCGTCCACTTTGCGGAGCTCAGCAAAAGAAGTAGGTCCTCGCACTGTGTGAAGAAGAAGGCGTAAATAATAACACTCTGCATTATTTGGGTGCACCGTGTATACTCTTCCAATCACGTGTTCAAAAATGCCGGACTCGCCTTCTACAGCAGTTCCACGTCTCCTGCGATTAAAAACACCTTGCTGCTTGTTATAAGTATAATAATGTGGCACTTCAATGTACAACAGAGACTTAGCGAAATTGTCTCTTTCGCAAAGGCGAAAGAATGCGAGCAAGGTGGTTTGTCTTGGGTTGTTCATTCTTTCTGCCACATTTTCTGGCTGAAAGTAAACTCGCTGCCCGCCTTCCAGGTGCACGTCAAGATGGATGACTGGCGGATACCTTTCATGAATAGGGAAACTCAAAATGCGCCAAACTGCCTCCGAAGAGCTTATGTATCGGCCAGATTGATACCTTGTCACTTCATCAAATTGGTTGTTATTTCTTAGTGCTATCATGGCTTGATCACTACCTTTATTAACATATTTACATATATATTTTATAGATTCGACGCTATTACAAATTTCAACATTAATGTGTGCTTGAAAAGCTTTTGACAAAACTGGAGAATACGGTACCACCCAACTATTATTTAGAATTATTTCTTGTCCACGGAATCTGACAGTAGCTGTGAAACCACCTTGTGACGGTGATCTTCGCCGGTATTGCGGATACCCATTTTCCCCAGCCATAGTTAGTTCTTTCAGTGCTCTGGGGTATTTTTTTGAGCATTGACCATCTTTCATGCACGGTGATTCCCTGTTTAAGACGCCACATGGCCCGTGAACCATATGTGTTTTTACTATGTCATGCAAATTCGGATCTGCATTATAGTCCGGAAATTGTGCACTTATGACACTGTCTATAGCATCGGGACGAATTTTTTCTTCCAGCCACAGAAGAATGTGCGCGTGGGGTAAACCACGCTTTTGCCACTCGACGCTATACATAAAACAAAGAGTTGAACCGAAAACTTTCTCCTTTGTAAGTAGATTAATCAAGACTTTGAGTTTTAAATGAAAAATCCTAGCAATAATGTCATGTCTGTCGTATGACGCCTGTCCTGTGAGAAGTGCCTGGCAAATCTCAGTCCACTTTGGATTTGTTGTAAATGTAATAAAAAGGTCCGGCCGGCCGTATTTACGGACGTAACAAAAAGCATCTTGCGTTCGTTCGTGCATATACCGCGGACCGCCTGTGAAACTGGATGGCAAAATAACCAATCGACCCAAGACTTCGACGTTATTATCTGATTGCATGGCGTCCCGCAAGTGCACGTATTCTTCAGCGCGTAACCGTCGCAGGTTAGTGCGAATATACACTAAACGTTCAGTTTCTATTTTTGCGTACACGTCCACAATAAATTGGCCGAACAAACCACGAAATCGTTGCAAATATACGAAACTGTTTTGCCTTATTTGTAAAAGGTAGGAATAGTATTGTTGAGCAGATATTTTTTTTTTGATAATTAGTGACTCTCATAGTAGGGTTCACTTGGTACAGCCCAAAATTGTACCCATCTTCACCATGACAATAAATTAGTGGATATTGCAGGGCGTCGTAAGCTCGGTGAGTTTCCAAAATGCGTTGAAGGCGATCGTCGCGTGTACGCAACACGATATCACGTCTCTCACACTCCTGGTCGACTAAAACAACTGCAACTTCATCTGCGACGGGTGCATTGAGTCTTCCACGGTGTTCACCCACAGGACGTCTATCGGCACTCATAACAATTTTGAAATCATTGCTGCCTTGTGGAATTGACTCCAATGCAGCTTTGAATTCACGAACGTACTGGTTACGTGATGCAGCAATTCTTGAAGTTGACCCAAAAGCTCAGCATTGAGCTGGGGAAAATTGTGATTTCTAACATTGAGCTGTTGCGTGTAATCGGATACAAAATAAATTTGGAGAAAGTTGGGTTCATTTTCTGGCAGCAAAGATCCAATAAGGTGATAAACTTGACCTTGTACTTTGAAAGTTGGCATGAACGGTCCTTCCGTTATTTGTTTTGCCCCAAAGGAAGTCATTTGGAAAGCACTGTTATATAAACGAATATTATCCAAAAAATGTTTCGACTGGGGATGATCGCCATTCAGGAGACTTTTAAATAAGTGTGATGGATCTTGGAAATTTGGAAGAACAATTTTTCCATTTGAGCAGCACATTCCGTCTGTCTCTTTCCTCCATTTCAAAGCATGACAAAAATTACAAATTTTTCTCATGTCACCCACGGAAGTAAAGCCAGCATAATTAATTCTAGACGAATATGTGAACCCTGATTTTTCCCTATTGTCCCAAGGTAATAAAATATTTGCATCGTCATTTTCCATGGACTCATCAGCTCCGCTATTTGTTTCTTTATTCATATGGTATCGAGCTCGTTCTATTTCTAGGCGAGATTGACGTTGTTCTGCTGTTTCTGCTCGTCTTAGTTCATCTATTCTTTCCCTTTCAGATGCAAGATAACTTTCATTGTTTCTTTGTACACCTACATAGTTATGTCTAGCTATTTGTAATCGTTCTTCTCTTTGGGAGAGAGATTCAGACTCGCGCGAGAGAGCGTGTCGCTCTCGGTCAGATGACAGACGTGCTTGGCGTTCCTCGATACTCTCTTGAGAACGCAAAGTCGCGGTCCGAGTTCTTTGCGAACCTAAGCGCGACTCCCTTTCTGTGAAAGTCTCTGACTCGCGTGAGAGAGACTGGCGCTCCCGATCAGCAGACAGCCGAACTTCGCGTTCCTGGATACTCTCTTGAGAACGCAAAGTCGCGGTCCGAGTTCTTTGCGAACTTAAGCGCGACTCCCTTTCTGTGAATGTCTCTGACTCACGTGAGAGAGAGTGGCGCTCCCGATCAGCAGACAGCCGGACTTCGCGTTCCTGGATACTCTCTTGAGACCGCAAAGTCGCGGTCCGTGTTCTTTGTGAACTTAAACGTGACTCCCTTTCGGTGAACGTTTCCGATTCACGTGAAAGAGCGATGTGCTCTCGGTTAGCAGATAACCGTGCTTCACGATCTTCTTCCGATTCCTGAGACCTACAAAGTCTCATCCTTTTCGTATTCCGGCTACGCAGCGAAAGGTTAGTTTTTTTTCTTTGAGGCATTTTCAAGGAAAATTAAAGCAATAAACAAAACCAACAACACTTATGACTGAATCGCCTACAAACTTAAAAGAACGGTGCGTCGAACAGTCTAGTGTGACAACGTATCGTCTGTTCGTGACTCAACGAATTGGCAACACTAACTTACTGTATAACGATTGGCACTATTGGATTCAAACTACGAAGTAAATAAAATACAATCTTTACTTCGTACTTCAAACCAATGACCAAACGAAAGTACGAAACCAATAAGATAAGCCAATACATTTTTTTCGACCAATTTAGAAAATCGATAAACCAAGCAATCAAAGAACTTTTACGACACACGCAAGAACTTTTAAGACACCTAACGATAGCCAATTTGCCTAGTAAACACGGTGGACGTCATTCTCGCGCGGAAAATCTTAACACCGCGATTCAGAAAATGACGTCATTTGCACAACGCCATCTATCGGATTTGGATTTCAACTATCAACATTAGTTCTATTTTTAGTCTTAAGATGTCGTTGCAAGTACTATACTGAATTGCGTAACGTAATATTTTACTTCTTGAACTCACTAAATTAATCATATCTTTTGATAGAGTGAACCGATTTCGATGAAACAAAAACTAAGTTAAACCTCAAGTTGCGTATAAGTTTTGTATATAAACATTGTTAGCATTGAATTCGTAGATTTTACGTGATGTGCGCACAAACAAACAGACAAACAGACAAAAATTTCAAAAATGATGGAAATGGGTTCTGTTACTTATCTTTTCACACGCTGGCTATTTTTTGTTTCAATTTCTTCAATGTACAAAAATGACTTTTCTACAGATTTATTATATGTATAGATAGATTTTATGTTTTGATTAAGAAAACGTTTAGGCTAATTTTCAAATTCCGAACGTTTCATAATATTGTAGTAGGTATTGATCATAATATTGTTGTAGAAATGAGCTTCAGATTTTCTGCATAAATCGACAAAATAAGTTTTCCTAGTTTTGTATGAATGGACTAAAGAAAACCGAACCTATCTGAGGCGGCGTGCTACAATTTCGAGCTCTCTTTGCTCGCTCTTCCGTTCTACATTCTCTTGATTCTTCAACGTTTCTGCAAAAGTCGACAAAGTAAGTTTTCTTTTTTCTGTATAAATGGTCAAAAAAAATGTTACGAATCCGAAATTGTACAACATTTTTCGAGCTCCTTTGCTCGCTCTTACATTATGCATTCTCATTATTCTACTATTTCTGTTTGAATGATCAAATGAAAATCTAACTTAACCAAGGGGGTGCAAACATTTTCGATTTCACTTTCGGTTGGTGTACGTTTCTATGATTTTATGCTTATGTCAAAAAAGTAAATCAGGGGCGTAGTGATTTTAAAACAAAGTTAGGGTGGCGTATGTTAAAAGGTTGGGATCCCCTGTTTTAGAATGATTGAAATGTTTGTTTTTTTGGTCTTAAACTTTCTGTCATTTTTTATTATTTTTTGACAATTTGCTTTTAATTGTTGTAAAAATTAAGTATAAACTGTATCTAGTCTAAGACTTATGCTGATCCATATAACTAGAGAAACCTCGACGCCTGTCATACAGGAGGTCCTAGTTCAGGGGTCCTCATTGATGTGACGTGTACTGACGTTTGGAAATAAATTACCATTACTATTATCTTGCAACCTCAATGTTTACGAAAGACATTTTTGTAAGTAGACTGTTTGTAACATCATAAATTCGCCTTCGCCGGAACATTCGATTTATCTATCTAGAAAGAAGAATAAGGTCGAGTGCAGTACACTTTTCAGTGTTTTTAAAAAGAAATAGCAGTTGCAATAGTTCTAAAATCCTATAAATATTTAACAAAACAATAGTTTTCTATTTATTTGTAAAACATAATAATTTAAAACTAATGTACAATCCAATTAACTCTAATAATAGTGTACAATGGGCGCTCTTATCACAAAAGGGTCCTAGTTATTGCTGTATCATTCATCAACTCTCGGAAATATTAAATTACATCAAATCGCTGAATCTGGGAGGGTAAGGAGGAGTTGTGTACGTGAGGTCGGCTATCCGCTAAACAATCGGGTCACTTGGCAATAGTGTGAGCGATCAGTCGCAGAGCAACTACGACTCTACGAGTTACGGCTCTTTTCCACTCCGATGGATATCGGAATAATACGAACTTTGCCTTTAGTTCATGACTTTGGCATGGAATGAAACATTATTTAAAATAGAATTTTGTATCACGAGCAAGACAAGTGAGGGAAGACTCGGACAATGTTTTAAAAACTATTTCACAAAAGAAGTTACTGTTTTTCCTTATAAGCTATGTTTTCTAGAGACAATTTTATTTCTCTTTAGGAAAGTTATGACATTAACTTTGTAGAAGCGGCACCAGCAGTTATGCAATTCACATAATATTTTCTTAATTTCTTTTGGTCAATTATTTTTCAAATCTATCATTCAATTTAGGTCCGTATACCTACACTTTGTTAGAGACCTTTTCTAAGCAGTAAGTGAACATGGAGAAAATGTATTCAAAACACGTGATATCCATAACTCTTTTTAGCGGAAAAAATAGGGCAATAATACACCCATTTGCTTTACGCGAGAATATAAATGTGAGTAAAGTGCCGATTCAACTACACAATACATTATTCTCATTGCGTGCTTAAGTTAGGATCTCAAATTGTTTTATTCATGTATGTATGTATAGAGACAAGAATACTACAATTTTTGGTGACTAAAATTGTATTTATTATGACAACGCTTCTAAAATTCTAAGAATCCAAAACTTGATGCTTTCATTACTTTACGTTTGTTTGTATTTGACCCTCGAAAGAATCGCTTTCAAGAAGCAGAAGTTTCAAATTTGATATTAAAATTCATTTACTTTAAGAACATAGGTTGAGGTAAGTATTAAATTAGGTAGGTACATAATCCGTCCATGTCCTGCCGATAGGCACACATTTTTTATTTTTGTTTACCGATAAGGTTAAGCTGCCAACTAACCCAAAATTCTCTTCAACAGACAGAAAAGTACAAATCAGAATGCAAAGAGCTTTGGTTGCGTGAGGGCGAGCTGAAGCATCAGCATGCCACGAGGATATCCCGGGAGCCACTGCCCAACATCTACCACCTGTCCTCGCCCCACGCCGACACGCCCCTGTTCCGCACTGGCTCGCCCCTGAACCGCATCGATTCACCCCTGACCCGCACTGGCTCGCCTCACTGGCGACTCGACCGGGGACTCATCGCCCGCAGGGACCTCGTGCCGAGCATCAAACAGAATGCTGGACGTAAGTTTGAAGACTGATTAACATATTGTAGCACGTGTCGTACGCACATATTTTGCCAGTTATGTTCAAGTTCGTATAATATGCCGATATAAATCCAGAATCCAAGCTGCTACTTAGATATGTCTAATGGAAAACCCAATAATACTTGACAGTATGGGGATTGAACTCAAGACCCCTTGCGACCCCTTTTAGAGACTAATTCTTGATTCAAAGCTGTTATAAACTAGCTTCAGGTTGGTCCCAGTCTATCTTGCGATCCGATCTGTTTGTTACCTGCCTTCTACTCTATTCACTAGTGGTTTCTTTTGTTGGTAGTGATAGCTAACTTAGACATTCAGCTGGTCCGTATCAGTTAATTTATAGCTTACAAAAGTTTTTTGGTATAAGAATATTTTTATTTTATTCAAATCGTTGTAATACCTAATGAATTATTCTGGTCCAAGTTAATCTCTCATTACATAAAACATTATGTTAGAGTATGAAACAGACGTATTCCATGATTAGGAAATAATTAAAAGGGACACGTAAATATTTTACTGGTCTGAACAAAACGTTGAGGTTATTATAAATTTCGACCTCGGTTTATCCGCAGTCCAGTGCTGTGTGGTCGATTTGACAGGTTTAATCTAACTTTAAGCATATTTAATTGTTTGTTTGGAAATTAATGTACATACAGATTGGTTCGCACAATTTAATCTAAGGATTAAATTGTGCTAATTGTGTGTTAAAGTGTGTTAAAATATCCTGTATGGGGGACTATCAGAATTTCAATCAAAATGATAACTTAATCCGCTTGTTGAAGTAATTATTGAAACTAGGTTTGATACGACGAAGTATAGTTAACGCATTTCATGATAGCACGTCAATCATTGTAACTTAAACCTTTTGTCAATGAGCATAAAAGTCAATGATTTGCACCGACTAAAACACTACACCCAGTACACTCAGCTGAGAGACGAACTCAAGGCACTTTAGTTACACGCAAAGTTCATCTGTCGCGTTTCCACTCGAGTAATAAATGAGCTAGCTCCGTGCGGAGCTAATTCGACTGAACAAGATTTGATAATCTCAGTCGAGAATGAAGTTTAATATGCTTTGTGCTCGAATGACGTGGAACAATTGTATGGTAATTGTTACTATAAATTACGGTTCTCACTGTGAAGCCAATGTAAAATGAATTCATCAAAGCTCGGAAAAGGAATTTCATAGAATCAACATTGCCGACGGTTGAAGTTGGTGGCAATGAATCTCATACATAACCATTGAAAAGTGGTTTAAATATAAATACATCTCTGCCAAACCTTTCTCGGAATACCATGGTTACTTTATTATGATATTATGTAATCAAAATGAGAGTAAAAAATGTATTTAGCCCATTGTTAAAACTCACTTGTTTACTGTCTAAATTACATTACATTATTGTAGGTAAAGGAATTTGTTTAGGACGTAGATAAAATTATCCAATTTATTTATTTAAACTTTTCACACACAAAAAGGTACAAAGGCGGACTTAATGCCTTAGGCATTCTCTACCAGTCAACCAAGGGTGGTGAAGAGATTGGATGGCAGGTGCTCTGTTTGAGAGGAACAAAGAAAAAAAAAATTAAAAATATATCATTAGAAATAAAATAACAGTACATAAATAGGTTATAACTTACAATACACATACATACATATAAACAACGGTAACATTGGATAAGTTTACTAACAAATGAGTCATGGTTACTTGATTAAATAAAAATTCAGTTGAATTGAATTAAATGCAGGTGATGCAAGTCTCTGGATCAAGAACATTCTAAACCGCAGCTCGTGCGACGTGTCCGCGCTGGAAGTGGTCGGCTGCTCGCTCGGCCAAGCACCACCTCGTCTGCTGACCTACGAGAAGAGCGAGTCCGTCCAGTCGATCAGGTGATGCACAGAATACACAGGGCAATTCACGTATTTTTAAGGACGTTCGCATTCTAATCTCAGTCTGAATCTGTCAAAATATTTTTAATTTATCAACTTTTTTTATCAAGTTTTTGACGTTTATTGTCGTTGAGATGAGATTGCGACTTGAATTGTACGTTTATAGGGTTTCGTACCCGACGGGTGCTAAATGGAACCCTATTACTAAGCCTCCGCTGTCCGTCCGCCAGTCCGTCAGTCTATCAGCGGGCATTTTCACAGATTGTGTATTTCTATAGGCGCTATAGTAATAACAAATAGTAATAAAAATAGAATGAAGTTAAAAATTAAAGGGGGTGAAAGAAACGTGTTATTTTCGTTTTTTAGGCCAGCTTTTTAAGTACGTCAGTATTCAAATGTTGTATAGTAATCATTGCAATTCAAACCTTATGTCAATAATGTAAGGCTTCCTTTACACGTCGACAAAGTTGTACCGGCACCGGACCGCATATTTGTATAATTATACAAATAAATATCGCTCAAGCGCCGCACAGTGGGAAAAAAATGACTTTTTTTGTTCAAAAATCTGTCTACACCACAATTTTTGACGTATCGCTGCCATTTTTTTTTATATACTCCTGAGATAACACACTTTGGTGTGTCACTGCCACTTTTCCAAAATCGAAATTTCTTTTTAAACATTTTCTTTTAAAAATCGGGAAATTAATCAAATCTTTTTTTGGGCCACCTTTTTGTATCCGCCATTTTGAATAAATTCATGACCAGGGACCTGAAAAACCCATGAAAATTGATTTTTGTTAAAAAAAAATTTTATAAATTGTTTTTTGCTTCAATTCCCGGTTTTTTGAGGTTATAGTATTGAATTTTAAGGAAAAGTGGCAGTGACACACCAAATTGTGTTATCTCAGGAGTGTATAAAATAAAAATGGCAGCGATACGTCAAAAATTGTGGTGTAGACAGATTATTGAACAAAAAAAGTCATTTTTTTCCCACTGTGCGCCGCACCGCCGCCGCGTAGATTGTGCATTTTTATTCTGAGATGTTCTGATTTTTCTTCATCTTGCGTTCCGGGGCTGGTGGTACTCCGGTGTGGCCCCAGCATCATGTACAGGAAGCCTAAAGGTCAAACGACATACGCTTCACATGACATACGCTTGTGATATGGAACAGCTAGACTACGTGATGAAGTAAAATCTTCCGGGCTACCAGTTCAGGTAGGTGTACCTCAAGGCTCAATACTGGGTCCATTCTTATTCTTAGTGTATATAAATGACTTACCTTTTTATTTAAAGGATATCTGTAACGTTGTACTGTTTGCAGATGATACCTCTCTTATTTTTAAAGTAGACAGGAATAGACAAGATTTTGACGACGTAAACAGTGCACTCTCAATGGTTACGGATTGGTTTACGACAAATAACCTAGTTCTCAATGCCAAGAAAACGAAATGTGTAAAGTTCGCTCTACCAAATGTTAGAAATCTAGGACCCAACATCGTCTTAGATAAAGAGGTGCTTAAAACTGTGAACTCGGCAGTTTTTCTGGGCATAACAGTAGATGCCAAACTTCAGTGGGGCCCACATATATCAAGCCTAGCGGGGAGGCTCAGTTCGGCCGCCTACGCTGTCAGGAAAGTAAGACAATACACTGACATTGATACAGCTCGGTTAGTCTATTTTAGTTATTTCCATAGCGTTATGTCCTATGGTATTCTGCTGTGGGGCAAAGCCGCTGACATTCAAAATATATTTGTTCTTCAAAAACGAGCTGTTCGAGCAATTTACCAGCTACGTGCCAGAGTTTCTCTAAGAGATTTTTTTAAAGATGTTGGTATTCTCACGGTGGCATCACAATTCATTTTCGCCAACATCTTATATATTAGGCAAAATATACACTTATACACTAAAAACAGTGATATTCACAATGTTAACACTAGAAATAAGGACAAACTACGAGCTCCCTTTCACCGGCTTCATAAGGTTCATAACTCATTTGTTGGGCTTGGTATAACCTTTTATAACAAGCTACCCTCTTCTATGCTAGATTTGCCTTTTAATGCGTTTAAAAATAAAGTAAAATCCAACCTTTGTTCAAAGGCATACTATTGTATCAACGACTACTTAAATGATAAGAATAGTTGGTCGCTGTGATTAACTCAAGACAATGTTTATGTTCTTTCTCCAGATTTAACTTACCTACTGACAGTTTATATAAGTTTATATAATTTTTTCATTTTATTTGACTTTATGAGTCAATTTTTTTAATTATTTTTTTACGAGTCTATTTATTTATATTTTATTGTTGACATAATCTACTCATTACAATGTTTTTGTTATGAGTTTGTATTGCAATTTGTGGTTGGCTAGTGACCTCGACAATTGATTATATTATTTTTTACCTGAGCAACCGGCAGCAAGTTCGTCATGCTCCCTTAGATGTCAATGCTTGCGGTAGCGTCGGGAGTCGGGTTGCCTCCTTCCCTCAAATATGGCGAGGGGGGTAATTGCTTATCTTTGCGTTATGCTCGTGAACGGGTGCTGCTTGTGGTGACTGGTCGTCTTGCTGATCATGGTTTTGTTATTGTTACTAGTAATTAACTGTACATTTATTTTACCTCGATGGTCCTAGTTTATCATTTATAACTTCCAATTTACAGCTTTATGTAAGCGGGCACGCCCTTTATGCCTGGAGGCTTTTATTTAGATATTTAGTTCTTTTTACGTTTAGTTTTTATTTTTTAATTCTGCTTGAGTATAGTTCTCGATGTTTTTGGTTGGTATATCGGCGTGTGCTAGCTAACATATGGCCAATAATTTATACTTAATTAAAATAATGTTTTGTGTTGCATAATAATTTTGCATACTATTGTATAGAGTCATTTTTATTTTTTTCTAACTTGAACAGACAGCTGTGCTGCTGGGGAGTTTGTTGCGCCACTTCTTCTTCCCAGCTAAAGGCACTAGGAAGTGGTGAAGGGTGGGCGTTTTTGGGGGACTGTCTTATGTAATTTTGACGTTCGAAAAGTGCTGGTTCTCAGCCTAATTTGAATAAATGACTTTTGAATTTTGAATTTTGAATTTTTGAGTAAAATAATAATGAAGTACATCAGGCAAAAAAAGATGACACAGAATTTAAGAAGGATCAGTTTTTACCCGACTACCCGACAAATGAGGTATCATTGGAAGCGTCTTGATCGTCCGCTAGTTATAGGCTATGTGACATTACATTGAATACAATATGGCGCCCTCTAGATAACATAATGAACTTGAAAAAAAAATGTGCCATGTTGCATATCAAGTGGGCTTGACAAGCACATTACAAATATGTATATATATCATGTTGTCTAAGTAAATAAATATGTTTAAATTATTAAAAACAAGTAAACGTGAGACTGTGCAACGTACGGTGCCGGCTGTAAAATTAATACCTATAAGTAATACAATAAAAACAAAACAAAAAAGAAAATTTACTGCTCTGTAAATACTTTATAACGAAATTATAACCCCAAAATAATTTAAATAAAAGTAAGTTCAAAAACTAAAACCTGACTACTGAAAAATCACGCTCTAAAAACTGTGAAACAAGAAAATATTTCAGATAGAAATTAAGACATAGGTACAAAAATGGTCAAGGTAAAGCCGTGGTCGTATGCCTGTTCACCTACAAAATTATAATAGCCTGCGACGACGGCTTTACCTTGACCATTTTTGTACCTATGTCTTAATTTATGTCCGAAATATTTTCTTGTTTCATACTTTTTATAGCGTGATTTTTCAGTAGTCGGGTTTTAGTTTTTGAACTTCCTTTTTATGCCTATATTAAAATTTATTTGCGTATTAAAATAATTGTACTATTTATGGGGTACAACTATATTTTTTCACCAGTCCACGAGGTGACGAGGCTATAAAGTTTAACGATTATTACGACAAAGCATAAACCAACATATATGTCAAGTAAAATTTAATTTATCGTCAAATGGCGCAAACATCGTAAGGAAACTCACACAAGCGGCAACCGTCATAAAAATAATGTTTCCAATACATTTATGTGAGCAATACGTCACCATAAAGAGTGGAAAAGTGCGGCCATTCATTATCTCTCTATGACGTAATATTAGAAATGAGGTTATTGACGATGTTTTAGGGAATGTCCTTACATGGCAGGTGATCAGGTTTGTATAAACTGATTGTAAAAAGGGAGAACGTATTTGTTCATGAACATAAAAAATGGCATGCAAATCTCTAATTTCTTTGTTTGATAACAATACGGCGGTATTGTGACTGGAATTCATTACATCTATACAATGTGTTGGATTAAACCAAGGGGTATCGTATTACCCAGTTACTGGGTTTTGGAGGTCAGATAGGCAGTCGCTCCATGTAAAATAATGTATTCAGCTACATCCGGTTAGACTGGAAGCCGACCCCAGCATACTTGGAAAAAGGCCAGGCAGAATGAGTGTTGGGTTAAACAAGACCCAAACTCTAACTCAAAGTGTTTGTTTCAAATAAACCAATTACAGGCACTTTTGAATTGTCAAGGGGTCGGTCAGTCAGAAAGATGAAGCTAGTTGCCCATTCCAAAGCGTAGTAGGTACCTATAAAGAAAAACGGGCAAGAAACTCCTTGGATACTCTTTTAAATCAAAATATGGGTTACAAAAATTGGTTACATCATTCATGTTGAAGTTATACAATATACATGTGAGAAGGATACAGAACGATAAAAGAATCCGTAATCCAAATTAAATTAAATAAGCCGTGGCAGCTAAAATATGACCAGTCCCTACTGACAACGCTGGTACACGAACATAACGCATGGATTAGCACCATTATGCTCAATCATTTTAAAGGTAGCTAAACGATCCAACTCACACGTCATCGTTAGCTAGACTGTCATGATTTCCAAATATTAATTAGATTTACTGATTTTAAATAATAAATATAAAATTAAAAGCATGTGATTTGCCTCAAATTATTTTTGTATCACTGTAATCATGATGTTTAATAGTATCTCATTTGACAGTTACCGTAAAAGTACTGATTTTTTAACGAAACAGAATTGGAAACATGGTGTTTGGAGCGTTGCTTAGCTTCTAAGTCAGTTCGTTTTGAGCCTCGAAACTTAAAGGTGTCTTCAAGAAGTCTAAAGTCTATAACATTATTATATTAAGTACCTAATTAAATAGTTTGTTAAATAATGCTAAAAGTGTACCAAGTTTGTATGTGTGCAAGATTATAAATACAGAAACAGTGGTACTGAAATGATCATATATCATCATATCAAGACATTAGAGTGATAAATATCCCGTTTTAAAGAACTTTAGTAGTGAAAATAACCATGTCAGTTTAAAATCCTATAATGAATATACCTATCCAACTTAAAAAAAACCCGAGTGCAGCTGTAGGTTACTAAAAAGCATGTGGTGCCAAGACGATAATAAAACAGAAATAAACTAACCCAAAACTAACCAACTACTCGAGACTTTACTTTTGAAGTAGTTAAAAATAAATGCAAATAAAATCAATGAATGACACAAAACATAAAAAATTGTTGCATGAAAATAGCTACGAAAAATGTGTGGCAGGGTATGACGTATCCGAGACAGGTTTAGCCTCAGATTCCTCGTTCCGCTCGTCGTGCAGCACTACGATCACGCCACTATACCCTGCCCCGCTCTCTTAGCTCCAGCTACTCAGCGCCGCTATGTTGTAACTTCCATACTTTAAAAAATACCTATAGTTTTGTGCACCCCTGGGTATGTCATACCCTGCCACATGCTCGTCGGGTTAATTTTTACCATCTCTTTTACTTTAATTTTAATTTCAAAGTATTTTTTCTTCACTCTTTCCAAATCATCTGTCACATTCGTTGTCCCATTCATCCTATTTTGGGCCTTACAGGCTAAAACATTAAGCCAGGCCTCTTTCTTCTTCCTCACAACTTCTTTTACTTCACCATCTACCGAAGAATCATTTGTTCTACTACCACATTTCCTCTTCGCCAGACCACATACTTTTGTGGCTACATGCAATATGCACCATACTACTTTTCACTAAATCCATACTTCTTCTAGACTGTAATTATTCGTATCATCAAATATTTTATCCGTCTTCACTGTCACTTCCATCTTATATTATTCCTCTTTTACTTTCAAT
The DNA here is from genome assembly GCA_963680765.1 of Agrochola lychnidis. Lineage (NCBI taxonomy): Eukaryota > Metazoa > Arthropoda > Insecta > Lepidoptera > Noctuidae > Agrochola > Agrochola lychnidis. The sequence goes on from OY796861.1 coordinate 25,601,724, forward strand.
TCTTGCAGTTTTTCTACTTTTATTCTTTCTAGAGCAGTCACAGGAACTCAAATTGGGTGACGCCAATGCCTGAATAGACCATCCATCCGACACATAACCAGATAATGGTCAGTCCTTACATTAACACACCGATATACTCTAGTATCTGTGACTTTACTCTTTAATTTTCCATCCACAATCACAAAGTCGATCATACTTCTACTGTCTTGCCTTTTTCACGTATACCTGTGAACCATTTGTTGCCGCACTACTTTACTAATTTCACGTCACTACACTCACTACGGTGTCTACGAGAAACTAAACGGAAATCACTAAACGACCGCTGTGATTGGCCGGGCGGCGATGACGTGACGGCTAATCAACCAATCAGAAGACGACAAGTGTTTAGTGTGTGGTGCGTGGTCTGAGTTTGTACGCCATGACAGTGACTCTTAAAAAACTATAGAACTGAAGAGAAGTGGAAAAGGAACGTGCTCGTTCTAGTTTTGGGTAACCTCAAACTGTAAAACTGTAATTTTTACCAATACACCATTTTAACTATCAAAAAAGTTTCCAGTTATTTCACCGGCCTCAATCCTCTCAGTAGCAGTAGCATCTACATAAATTGGACCTTCGACCCGGAGTTCTATGCTTAAAGAAACCGGACGATTGAGAGACGCATCACGGTGCATAACAAAAACTCAAGAATAACGGTGGATTACAGTGTTTTTTGGTAAGGCGTGCCAGCCAAAACCTCCAAACCCTTTCTTCTTCACCTGTATAATACTTTCCCGTCATTTCAGTGCTTTGCAACTTCGCATGTCGACTTGCACGTCGAGGGGTGATGCATACGCTTTAGCTCGCCACGCTACAGATTTTGCAAAGGTCGCTTTTACGCTTTAAAGTACGCTGATTATAAAAAACTGTGAGTATTACATTTCAACATAACTATTTAAAATGGAATCATCCGATCGCGATGCTAAAACAGAATTGAAAATGAAAGATTTGAAAAGGAAGCGTGCGTCAATAAAGTGTCGTCTAACCAATTTCAAAAAGTATGTGAGTTCTTTTGAAGATTTGGATTTATCTTCCCAACAGCAAGCAGAATTAAAATTGCGCGTATTGGGATCTCAAATGTTAATAAACGATTTCAATGACGTACAGAGTAAAATAGAAGAAATTAGTACTGAGTCAGAGATGAACATTCAGCTAGAATCCCGCGAAGAATTTGAACAAGATTATTATAAAATCCTTGCACTTGTTGAATGCATGACAAGTACTGATGAGAAGTCGACTAGCATCACCGATTTACCAACAAATAGTTCAAATTCAATAAAATTACCAATAATTACCATTCCCACCTTTGAAGGTACATATGAACACTGGTTAGAGTTCCGTGACACATTTTTGTCATTAGTACACAACTGTAAAACGATAACGCAAATTCAGAAGTTCCATTACTTAAAATCATCGTTAAAAGGAAATGCAAAATCGGTCATAGATTCTCTTGAATTCTCTGCAGACAATTATGATGTAGCATGGGAGTTAATAACCAATCGGTTTGATAATACCAAGTTATTGATTCATAATCATGTGAAGTCTATGTTTACAATTCCAGCATTAACGAAGGAATCTCCGGGACTGTTACGCAAACTTATTGATAATATTCTAAAAAATCTACGTGCACTAAAATTACTAGGAGAACCAACAGAATATTGGGATACATTAATAATTTATATTGTGGTTTCAAAATTAGACCCTGTCACAGAACGTGATTGGGAACAGTATCGAGGAACATTCTTTAATGCTTCTAGTAAATTAAAGTCAGTAATTAAAATGGATGATTTAATGCAGTTTCTTAGGAATAAGGCGGATATTTTAGAGACCCTTATAGTATCACACAGTAAGTCAAATATTTACAGTGCAAGTGAATATAAGAAACAGACTAACAGTGCATCAACGCCTAAGGTTCATTGTAATGTAGTTACTAATAATAAATCTTCTAATACTAAATCACAAAATAATAAAGCCTCACGGATGTACAAAGCTTGTCTGATGTGTAATGAAAAACACCCTTTGTATTCCTGTCAAAGATTCCTAGACTTAAGTGCTGAAGACAGATTCAAGATTGTCAAAGATAAAGATTTGTGCATCAATTGTATGCGTTCTGGTCACTCTGTGAGTACGTGTGTTTTTGGTCCATGCCGGAAATGTGATAAAAAACATAATTCATTAATTTGTGAAGTAATTAATAAAAGTAAAGATAACCATTTAGGTGTAGTTACACTCACAACTAGCGAGCAATCAGCTGTTCCTAATATTGGAATTGACAGTTGTAACAGTACAGCTTCTACAAATACTCATAGTAATTCATTCCAGGCACATAATGTACATGTAAATAATTTTAACAAAAATAATAATGTATCTTCGGTACAACATGTGTTGTTGTCAACTGCCATTGTAGATATACGTAGCCAGTCGGGTGTTGATCATAAAGCGCGCGTGATCCTCGACAGCGGCAGTGAACGTTCGTTTATTACGCAATCATTTAGTGAAAAATTAAGTACGCAAATTATACAGTCCACTCAACAAATTCACGGTGTAGGAAACTCAATAACACAGTGTTCGCAATCCTGTAATATTGAGTTAAGATCGCGTAATGGTAACTTCACTGCACGTGTTCAGTGTTCACCTCAAATATCGTCAAAGTTACCTACGACAACTTTGAATATCAGTTATTTTTGTATACCCGATAATATTGCTCTCGCCGATCCGACTTTTAATGATAGTCAACAAATAGATATGTTAATAGGCGCGGATTTGTTTTGGGAGTTAATTAGTGAAGGTAAGATGCGTCTTAAAAATGGCCCTTACCTTCAAAACACAAAATTAGGTTGGATTGTGTCAGGTTCAATTCAATATTTAACGCAAAGACAAATGAAAAATGTTACATGTAATTTTACACAATCTGCCATTGAAGGTGAAACCTGTTCACTCGATCAGTTGTTGCGCAAGTTTTGGGAACTCGAAGAGTTACCCGCGTCTAATAATAATAAGCTCGGCAGCGACGAGGAGCTCGCGTGCGAAGAGCACTTTAATAAATCAACGAAACGGCTTGCCAATGGGCGGTTCAGCGTTCGAATCCCGTTGAAGATTTTACCAAATAAGTTAGGTGACACTCGTATGCAAGCAGAACGTCGATTTTATGCTCTGGAGAAAAAACTAGAACGTAATCCTAGCTATAAACAAATGTATAGCGATTTCATTCACGAATATATTCAGCTAGGTCACATGAGTCTTATTCACACTTACAGTACACCGCATTTTTTCCTACCGCACCACGGAGTGTTTCGCGAAAACGCCACAACTACTAAATTGCGTGTCGTTTTCGATGCTGGAATGAGTTCCAGTTCGGGTGTTTCGTTGAATGACTTGCAGATGGTTGGTCCGGCCATTCAAGGTGATTTGATTGCAATATTACTTAAATTTCGTGAAAACAGATACGTAGCTTGTGCTGATATAGAAAAGATGTATCGCCAAGTATTAATAGATAAAGATCAACGCGACCTACAGCTAATCTTGTGGCGCGACAACCCGTCAGATTTATTGAAGGTATACCAATTAAATACTGTAACGTATGGTACGGCTTCAGCGCCATTTCTTAGTTGCCGATGTTTAAAACAATTAGCAAACGAATGTGAGGTTCCGTACGTAGCGGAGACTATTAAAAATAATTTCTACGTCGATGATTTAATCTGTGGTGCAAATAGTATATCGGAATTGAATGCAATTTGCGAAGGTACAAGCCAGGTTTTAGATTCTGCGTGCCTAGTTTTACGCAAATGGGTTTTTAACTTTGACCGCGCGAACCCTAACGATACACTTAATATTACAAAACAACTCGCTTTGGGCGATAATATTCAAAACAAAACATTAGGTATTGGATGGAACAATAAGTCTGACGAATTGAACTATTATTCACAAATTAAAACTGAAACGAGTGTAATTTCTAAACGTATTATCTTATCCAATGCCTCTCAGATCTACGATCCGTTGGGATTAATTAGTCCAGTAATAACAATAGCTAAAACATTGTTACAAAAATGTTGGTTATTAAAATTAGAGTGGGACGAACCGGTTCCTACAGACGTCGGGCAAGTCTGGAACCGATTTGTTAGTAGTTTATCCTCACTTGGTAATTTACGAATACCGCGCTATGTTATGTGTTATGATCCTACTTACATTGAATTACATATTTTTACCGATGCGTCGCAAACCGCTTATGGCGCTTGCGCATATATCCGCACGATTAATAGTGAATCAGCTGTTACGATGCGCTTGTTATGTTCCAAAGGCAAGGTCGCGCCTACTAAACCCATAACTATACCTAGATTAGAGTTGTGCGGCGCTGTAGTAGGCGCGCGACTATATCAAAAGGTTATTGAATCTCTGCGTTCTACAGTTAATAAAGTCGTGTTCTGGACTGATTCTACTATTGTTTTAGGCTGGCTAGGTATGCCACCTAACTTACTTAAAACTTACGTTCAGAATAGAACTGCAGAGATTCATGACCTAACTAAGGAACATCCTTGGCGGCACGTTTCTGGTAAGGATAATCCAGCGGATTTGGTGTCGCGAGGTCAAGGTTTAGACGCACTTAGTTCTTCATCTTTGTGGTGGGAAGGCCCGCAATTTTTACATAAGGCTAATTTTGAAGTGCCTAATTTAGCGAATAATAATAATGTAAATTATAATGACTTGCCAGAAATAAAAACAAAGGTGCTTTGTCATTTATTAAATCATTCAAGTGATATTAATTTGTTTCCATTTTCGAAGTTTTCTCAGTATTCAAGATTGATCCGTGCCGCTGCTTATGTATTTCGATTTATATATAATACGCGCAATAAAATTAGTCAGCGGACGGGTTCATTAACCGTAGAAGAGCTTGAATATGCGGAATTAACACTATCAAGATTGAGTCAGCAGGAATCATTTGGTGATGTGTATGATTCGCTTAAAACTAAAAAGGGCATAAAGAACGCTCATTTAGTTAGATTGAATTTATTTATTGATGCCAACAATTTAATACGAGTCGGTGGGCGCATACAGAATTCTCAAAATTTTAGCTTTAATAAGAAGCATCCAATTTTATTATCTGCTAAACATTGGTTTACAGTTTTGCTATTTCGTTACGAGCACCACCGTACAATGCATGCTGCGCCACAGCTGCTTCTATTCACGTTAAGAGAGGCTTGGTGGCCGGTCGGCGGTCGAAACCTCGCACGAAGAGTAGTGCATGCCTGCGTTAAGTGTACACGACTGCGCGCGACCACGGTTAATCCAATAATGGGCAATCTGCCGCAAGAACGCCTGGATCCAGGCTTTCCTTTTCTACGATGTGGCGTGGACTATGCAGGGCCAGTGTTCATATTGACTCGTAAGGGTAGGGGAGCGAAATTACAGAAATCATACATATGTTTATTCGTTTGTTTTGTCACTCGCGCTGTTCATTTTGAACTTGTAAGCGATCTCTCATCAGAAGCTTATCTTTTGGCTCTCAAACGTTTTATTTCGCGACGCGGTAAACCGATTGAGATATTCTCTGATAATGGAAAGAATTTTGTAGGTTTGATGAATGAATTCTCAAAATTTTTGAAAGATTGCTCTGATGATATTAAAGAATATGCAACTTCCCAAAGCATTAAATTTAAGATGATTCCATTTTATGCTAGTCATTTTGGGGGTTTGTGGGAGGCTGGGGTAAAGAGCTGTAAGCATCACCTCCGGCGTGTAGTGGGCAATGCTCATCTCACTTTCGAAGAGTACACTACGATTTTAGTGCAAGTTGAAGCCGTTCTTAACTCCCGACCCTTGACTCCTATGTCCACTGATCCATTTGACTTCCTTCCCCTTACTCCAGCTCATTTCTTGGTTGGTCGTCCACTAACTGCACCTGTACCTGCTGACATTCATGATGTTCCTGAGCACCGACTTACACGATACCAGAGGGTTGAGCAGATACGCCAGCACTTCTGGAGGCGCTGGGCTAAGGAGTACGTGTCAGAACTGCAGACCAGGAGCAAGTGGCATGAGCATAAAGACGACCTCAAGGAAAACACGCTTGTTCTGATCAAAGATGACAACCTGCCACCATTAAAGTGGAGCTTAGGAAGAATCCTGAAAACTTACCCTGGAAGGGATGGCATATCGCGTGTAGCTGATATAAGAAAGGCAGACGGCATAACTAGACGGGCGTTTTCAAAAATTTGTCCGTTGCCTCTGACTGATTAACTAAACTAGCAGGAGCTGCCGGGCGTTCTTTCTTCTAGTTGGAACCTAGCGCTTCCAAAGCCGGGAGCATGTTGCCGCACTACTTTACTAATTTCACGTCACTACACTCACTACGGTGTCTACGAGAAACTAAACGGAAATCACTAAACGACCGCTGTGATTGGCCGGGCGGCGATGACGTGACGGCTAATCAACCAATCAGAAGACGACAAGTGTTTAGTGTGTGGTGCGTGGTCTGAGTTTGTACGCCATGACAGTGACTCTTAAAAAACTATAGAACTGAAGAGAAGTGGAAAAGGAACGTGCTCGTTCTAGTTTTGGGTAACCTCAAACTGTAAAACTGTAATTTTTACCAATACACCATTTTAACTATCAAAAAAGTTTCCAGTTATTTCACCGGCCTCAATCCTCTCAGTAGCAGTAGCATCTACACATTCTATGATTAAACATAGTGTTCATAACAGACAAATTCCTCTCTACACACATCTCTAGTAAATTGATCCCATTCTCATTCACTCTTTCATCCCCAAGCGCACTAAACACTTTTTTTGTATCCATTCCTCTTCACACCAACCCAACCATTAAAGTTTCCAAGTATAAAAATCTTCTCGTTTGACCTACATCTATTCACTAAATCCCTTATATTGCCCTAAAATACGTCCCTCTCCAAAGGTGAGCTTCCCATATTAGGTGCATAAACACACAAAATAAAAATAGAGTTTAGGCCCACCTTAGTTCTTACCCATAGAATCCTGGGACTCACACAAACATAATCTTTCACAGATTTCATCATCCGCTCGGACAACTCCCACACCCTGACTGGTCCTATGTGTCTCTTGAACACTGGACCAAATTGCGATCAGAGTACCGTGTTTGGATATATACACTCCCTTTCTTTTCGTCTCATTCACACAACACATCTATCCTTTTATCCTTCACCAACTCATACACCTCATCCATCTTATCTTTTATACCTCCTTGCATATTCAGCGTAGCTAAGCGACATTCTGCCGCTCACTTTTTGCCCCGTGGAAACAACTGACGTGGTGTGTGGCGAGCATCACCGCTGCCTCCGAGTTGATGATTAATATTTGAATTTAGACTCATTTAGTTCCCACGAAAAGCAGAGGAAAAAATCTGTCAACACTCTACAGAGCCCCGAATGTAGAGGTAACGCTTGTTAGTGCCAGGGAGTGCCCGATCCCAGACAACAGGCACGCTTGTGACTAGGCTCCCCCCTAGCCATGCAGCTCTTGGCACGGCAACCTTAGCTTGGGTGTGTGTTGTTCGTACCACACAGAGGAAAACAGTAAAATTCAGCAGCTGTTTCCTTAGTCGCTTTTTACGACACCCACGGGAAGAGAAGGGATGGTTCTGTTCTACTGCCCGGAGACCACACGGGGGAATAGTTATTTCTGTTTCTGTTTATTCATATTTGAACATTATTTCCTTATTATTGTACACCCTAGAGGTAGTGTCGTAGAGCTAATTTTATTTTATTTTGCCGTACTTATTAAATTTATCAACCACCCGGTGACACAGGTGACAAAATTCAAAAATTCAAAATTCAAAAGTCATTTATTCAAATTAGGCTGAGAACCAGCACTTTTCGAACGTCAAAATTACATAAGACAGTCCCCCAAAAACGCCCACCCTTCACCACTTCCTAGTGCCTTTAGCTGGGAAGAAGAAGTGGCGCAACAAACTCCCCAGCAGCACAGCTGTCTGTTCAAGTTAGAAAAAAATAAAAATGACTCTATACAATAGTATGCAAAATTATTATGCAACACAAAACATTATTTTAATTAAGTATAAATTATTGGCCATATGTCAATAAATAACATTCTATTCTAAACTGTTTCCCAAGAACGTTACATTTACTTGTGTTACTGGGTGGGCATACGACTCGAAACATGATGGATCTCCCGATACGAGTCAGTGGACCCTAGTTGAAAGGCAGTGAGGCGGCCAAATCTTTAGGTAACGGAACCAATATCTTGAAGGTCACCGGTATTTTCCGACACATTGGCTTTATGATTTAGATAGGCGTATGTTATTACCGGAGTCGAGTTAACACTGTACAGAGGCTTTACGTCTTATATTCGTCCTACAATACACGCCAACATAAATACCATTTTATTATTTTACAAAGCAATTTAACCAAAACCATAAGCACTTTCATTATGAGCTTATACAAAACATCATGTTTACATTTTATTTCTCAAAATAAAGTAAATACATTTTAACGAATAACAATAAAAGTGGAAATTATTTTAAAGGATGTTATTAGTACTTGAATATAATTATAGTATTGAATATAATAATAACAACTTATAATATAATAAAGAGTTAGTTTTTATGTAAGTACTACATAGCACCCCTTAAATATATTTTACGCTGTTATTGTCAGCCGTATACAATCAATCTGCCTAGCCTTTTCCCAACTATGTTGGGGTCGGCTTCCAGTCTAACCGGATACAGCTGAATATCAATATTTTACATGGAGTGACTGCCTATCTGACCTCCACAACCCAGTAACTTGGTAATACGATACCCCTTGGCTTAAAATCTGACAACCATTTAAAACTGGTTGTCAGATTTTCGGGCTTCTGATGACCCGTAACGACTGTTAAAGATTCACAAATGACAGCCGGGACCAACGGCTTAACGTGCTTTCCGAGGCACGAAGGAGTCTCGGTATCTAAAGATAGTCAACCATCCACGGACCAACTCCGGCAAGCGTAGCTTAACCTGATCGATCGACCCGTGCAGCTGATCTTACTTAGCCACGAGTTCCTCCTGTAAGCCGTATGCAACCAACATATAAAGAGCTTTGTGTACATAACGACTATCGTATGAGTGAGTGTTACAGCACGCGGTAATCTGTTGTCGCAGCGTGGGCGAAGTTGAGAAACGCGTCCCGCTGCCGCCGCTCTCGCCGCCCACTTCGCTGCCGCATCCAGACTACATGCTGTGCGTGCCGCCACAGCTCGACTTCATCAATTTCACTGTTGGACAACTACACACGGTAAATGGCACTTTATTGTTTGGTAATCTTCAATCTTGCCATTTGACGCTTGAAATTAATCATGTACTTATCTCCTGTCCAATCTCGATCCCGATCTTTGACTGCTGCATATTTTATCTATCCACGTAGTCCACGTCTCAATGTCTACATACACGTACGTACTGATCTCGCATTGTAAAGGATTTCCGTACAATGCGAGGTTAGCTTATACTGGAAATGTATAGTTTGATGTGTAGCCGTGTGTACATGTCAAAATGAACATATCGAATTTTGACATGTCAAAGTCAAATAATTTATTTCAATTAGGCACAAAAAGGCACTTTTGAACGTCAAAAACAAAAAATAGAATTGATTCTAGTCGCCCCTTCCAAAAGGTAGTTTTCGTATGGAGAAGAATGGGCAAGAAACTCCACCGTTACTCTTTTAAAATGTTTTACAATATTTTGTATACATTAATTATATAATTAAGTATATGTGAAGACGATGCACCTAGAATAAGACTACTATACCACAATAGATAAAAATAATTAAAAATGAAGCAATGACAGAAAAAATAATTATATGGATACATGGTGTTCACATATTTACAAGCATTGTAAAAGTAGGTACCTATACGATATTCCAAAAAAAAAAAAATTACAAGTTATACTAATTTGTCAGCGTGTGAGTTCAAATAATCACAGAATGTAAAAAAAATGTTATAATATTTAATTAAGCAATTAATTAGTAACCAGTTTGATTTTGTCTAGACTCTAAATTGTCCTATGGAGCTAGACCAGCATGCTTCCAAGCATTCCTATCTAGAATGTAATCCTCTAATTTGTAATATGCTTGTTTACAAAGAGTACTTTTAATATGAGTTTTAATTTTCTTTCAGTTAACTATAATATATCACAAGGTATTTTGTTGTAACATTTAACACAGTGCCCCATAAAAGATGTTTGTACTTTGGATAATCTGAAAAATGGTTGATCTATTTTATCTTTATTTCTAGTATTAAAATTATGTCTATCACTTATTTTCTTAGAAAGATGCAGATTTTCATGACATTTGTAATTTTTCAATCTTTTGTTTTTTACTGACATACCTACTCAACATTGGTTTTCATCCAGAAAATGATTGAAATGTCGATCTCGATGTCCACAATTAGATCAAGATTAATAATTAATTTCGGGCGTATAAGTAGCGTTGGCTGATGCTATTGGAAAGGTCATTTAACTTCGGCCTTCCTAAGGAAACTTGAGACACTTGATTGCTACACAACTTGCGTACTCCAGTTGGGAATTCTATTTCAAGATTTATAGCTCCAACGTCTGTTAAAGGATATTACAGAACAGTTTAATTTGTATCGACCTTAATATCGGTCCGTTGGCCAGTTTTGGAGTTTCCAGAATAATTTATGGCTAAATTCCTTCCGTTGTTTAAAGGCAATTTAGGTGGCCGCCATAATTTTAGGTGCTAATATTTTATTTCTACTCCATTTTAGGACCATGAAATATCTGGGACAGTCGGGAATGAAATCCGATCGTACAAACGATGTGATACCATTATCCGATGTTGGAACGCTTATTAAAATTAAAGCAGTTAACTTGTTCCAGTATTACCGTTTTTAGGTTTCTGTACCTCAAAAGGAAAAAAACGGAACTTTTAAAGGATCACTCATGTGTCTGTCTGTCTGTCCGTCTGTCACAGCCAATTTTCTCCGAATCTAATGGACCGATTAAGTTGATATTTGGTACACATATGTATTTCTGTGACTCAAACACGGACCTGTAACGTAAATAAATGAATTTTGAATATGGGGGTCACTTTTGGGAGGCAAATAATAAAATGTTAATAAAAGTTTTTCAAATTGTACCGTGTGACATATCAAATGAAAGGGTATGTTGCGAGAATGTCATTTTTCTTTTTTAAATAATTTTAAAATAAATATATTTAAAGATATTTAAGCTAATAGATGAAAATTGACCATTATCTCCAAAACTACTGAGCCAAAAATTTTGAAAAAAGTACAGAGAATAGTTCTTTACTCATAGATTGCAGAAAAATCTATAAGAATGTCTGTGGTGTTAAAATAACGTGGTAAATCTCTCAATATTGTGCATACAAACTTACATTTTCAATTGGAATGTATGGGAGAACATGTGTTTCAACTACAATGTTAAAGTTTGTATTTGGGATAAACTTATCCCAACTAGGAAACCTTCATTATGCATGGTCCGATACGTACTTGGCCGGTTTTTTAGGGTTCCGTACCTCAAAAGGAAAAAACAGAACCCTTATAGGATCACTCGTGTGTTTGTCTGTCCGTCTGTCACAGCTAATTTACTCCGAATCTACTGAACCAATTTTGTTGAAATGTACACATAGGTATGAATTTCTCTGACCCAAACATGGACGACACGGACGTGTAACACTCACTCACTTTTTGGGAGCAAACTGGAAAATAAAAATAAAAAATTTGCAAACCGTACCGTGTGATACATCAAATATAGAGGCTTGTTGTGAGGACCTTTTTTTTTCTCCCTTTCGGACTTCTTCGTAGCCCCGGCAGGCATCGGCCCTAGCGGACCCCGTCAATTCTGCTGACATCTCTTTGAGGCGCGCGTGGAACACAACGCGCCGTCGACCCGGGCCTGGTCCTTATCGGACGGCGAGCTACCCATTGCTCACAATGCTCACCGTCCGCAAGCCCGCGCCTACGGTGGCCGGAAATCGGCCTGCTATTCCTGACGCCCAAGGCGTCTCCTCCTGCGGCGATTAGGGGCGTGAGGGCGCGAAATTTGCCTTTCCATCACGCGTTCCGCCTCCTCCTTCGCGAGCATTACTGCTTCGCAGAAGGAGGTGATGGCCTCCCATTTCCTATCGCTCCGTGCCATGGCCTGAACCAGGGCTGGACGCGAGAGATCACCGCCGCTTACCGCCTCCACGAGGACACGGCGATACTCTGCCCAAGCCGGGCAGACCTCCACCATATGCTCCACCGTGTCCTCCGGGCGATCCACACAATGGTGACACCCAGGCGTTTCCTCCTGCCTTATCCTGAACAGGAACCTCCCGAAAGATGTTGTGAGGACCAAATTGTTTTTTTTAATAATTTTAAAATAAATGCTTTTATTGATATTTAAGAAAATAGATGAAAATTTACCGTTCCCCCTTATCTCAGAAACTACTTAGCCTAAAATTTAAAAACAAATACTGATAACGGTTCTACTAATGATAGGTACCTACTTATAGATTACAGGAAAACTTATAAGAAGTCTATGGTCTTAAAATAACATGGTAAATCTCTCAATATTGTGCGTACAAACTTACATCTGCAGTTGGAATGTATGGGAGAACATGTTTTTCAACTACAATGTTAAGTTTGGTCTTGGGATAAATTCATCCCAACTACGGAACCCTTCATTGTGTGTCACTCCCAACGACATGCACTTGGCCGGTTTTTTAATGATCGCACCGTTGAACGTTTTCCGATACCCTCAACGTCTTACTGACTCCCTCAACGTCTTATCGACACCCTCAACGAGGTGACCATAAAATTGAGCTGTTCACATAACTTATGCCTTTCTTCACATCTTTCAGTCTTCTACTTCATCACCTGCCTGTCAAATTCTCTTTCCAGCAAGATCTTCGGCTAGTCAACGTGTCAAAATATGAGATTCGTCTGTCAGTGCGTCCTCCGAAGAGGCGGGAGTTGGACGTCGAGATCAGCAGCCCTCGGGGTCTAACCGTGACCGCAGGTGCAGCCGCCGAGTTCCGCGTGCACTTCCGACCGTGTGACGTCAGGACCGTCAGGGACATGCTGGTGATTCGCGTCTCCTTAGGGAGGAACTTCCTGGTGCCAATAGCGTGTTATATGCAGCCGCCTATCTTGAATAGTAAGTGCAGATTTATCGATTGGTTGATCTCTTGCCCCATAGTAATAGACGACTAAAGTCTTATAATTATAAAGGATGATCAGCAATATAATGCTAAACGAAATAATTACGCACCCAAGCCAGGTAGGAGTTTATGCCTATCCAAAATTTAGACTGGAAATAGTTACACTGGCGATAAACGATAACGTCTAGTTTTTTTTTGATATAAAGTTCCAAAGTTTGAAAATATATACAGTCTTACCACAAAAAACATAGACACGTCTTAGACACATGTTTAGCAGTTGTTTAGCAAAAGTGATACCACAAAACCATGTTTAGCTGTTGTTTAGGGTTAGACATGCTTTAGACGTTGTTTAAATTTAAACAGCATCAACACGCGTTTAACCCTCGCCGGTCGCCATATTGCTTTCTCTCAGTATATAAATTGCAATGAATATCTTCGATTATGCTAATTTTAATGATTTGAACGACACAGAATTTATGGATAATTTATCGTGATTAAGTGTACCTAGTGCGAGTGTACCATTTCGAACATTACAATGAATATAACAGAAAACATTACAGATTAAGTAAAACTTTTGGAAAAAAGAATTGTCGCACATGATTCTCGTGATAGGTGCTTAGATTTAGATCCTCAAATTCAAGTTACCTGTGCCTTACGAAACTGGGCCTGCCGTCAGGTAAGCGCCCTTTTGTTATTGTCTTTAGTTTTTGTCGTCATTACCGGTTGTCATTGTACAGCTGTGCCTTTTTGTATATTCGGTTTCGTTCCGTTTCGACCGACGCATGGTGACCAATGGCGGACTTATTTAATTAAATAGAAGTACTATTTAATCAACCTTTCAACTGTCATTAATGAGACACAATAGAATTTTAATTGTTATCCACCTCAATGAGGCATCGTGACAGATAATGACTTAAATAAGTCTGCCATTTTCAATTTTCCAACTTAGTTATTCCGTACTAACAACTGAAACAAATACATTTTGATAGGAAAGAGAAAGACTCAACAAATGAAACTTCTTCTTCTGCTTCAAACGTTTTTTAGGGTTGCCAAGTTAAAACAAGGATATGTCAATTTAACCAATGTTTTACTAAATAGATGTTAAACATGTATTTAACAGGTAACAAATTTTAAACACCTTTTTAAACTGTGTTTATCCCTTAGACATTGTTTAACTAAATACGTGTTTAAACGTTGTTTTATTTATTTTTTGTGGTAAGACTTTAAGGGTTTGGAATTTGGACATTCTATTGTTTGGCAAATGAACCAAACAGTCGTGAGATGAACTATGTATTAACTCACATGGATGTGTTTCCCGCTATTCCGAGCCCGTGAACACATTTAGGCGTAAATAAAACATAGTGTATTAATTCATGTGGGACTTTATGACTGTAAATTATAATTTTCCATCTTACTGATGCGTGTTACTTTCGCCTACATAATTAAATTCCCTGAAAACTTGATTCCTGACAGTGAAACCTCGTAAAAAACAGCGCAATCCGAGATGGCTTGAACTGCCATTACGACATATAATTTATTATGATATGAGATGATTTTGACATAGACGAAGAAGCTTCATTATCATTTAAAGGTTAAGAAGTATAAAACGGCTTTTTTACAATCGGAATAAAATTATTTTAAACATTTTAGTTCTTTCTAATTATCAACTTATAAAACTGGATACAAAAATAAACGTAATTTAATTTTAACTTTTAAAAAGTATTTATGAAGTTAATAACTAATCAGAATCCACATTCATAACAGTTGGAACGAACTTAATTTCGATGTTTCGTATGCCTGCAGAATTCTAGTAGTTATGCCACAGATTAATACAGATAGTTCACTACGCAAATTCTAAATTCTAATCATTTAAATAAAAAACGACTCTTGTTACCATACAATAAAGTGCAATTCAGGTTGCACAGCGCTAATTACCCACAGTTATTATTTCCTCCTCGTCGTTGCCTCTTTTTCTATCGCATAACTCTATATCTTCTGACTACGTTACGCTCACTGAATTACCCCGACAAGATGACCCCGCCGCGTACTTGTAGCTTCATACCTAAAATGCGAAGTGCGCCTTTTATACAATTCTGTGGCTGTGCTCAGGCACAAAAATAATATTATACTTACGTAATAAAATTATAAATCATTTATATTATGTAAATACACGAGACGTACTTTTAGGATTCCGTAGTAAACAAGGAACCCTTATAGTTTCGTCATGTCCGTCTGTCTGTCTGTCTGTTGTCCGCGGCTTAGCTAGAAGACGCTTAGTACTAGAAAGCTGTAATTTGGCATGGGTATACATATTAATCACGCCGATAAAGTGGCAAAATAAAATCATGAAAGATATTTTTTTTTCAGGTACCTAGAGGTTAAGTGAGGATGTTTTTTTTTTCTCAATAATCCCATAGTGTGGGGTGTCGTTGGAAAGATCGTTCAAAAATATTGTAAGTTTGCGAAGACCATTTTTGTATTTAGGGATCCGTTTTCGAAATATTAAGCGTTAAAGTGCTAATTTTTGTTAGAGTCACGTGTTACTGCAAGGTTAATAGTTGGTTTTGGGTATGTGAAAAAATTCAGGAAAGTAGCATATTATATCATCATCAGCCTATAATGTTCCCACTGCTGGGACACAGGCCTCCTCTGTGTGAGAGGGAGTGGGCCGTAATCTACCACGCGGGCCTAGTGCGGGTTGGTAGATGTCACATGTCTTCGAATTTTCGGTTCTAGAACATGCCGGTTTCCTCACGATGTTTTCCTTCACCGTTTTGAGAGTAGTGGTGTGAAATAATTTACACAAAGTAAATCACCTGTCAGGGTTCGAACCTACGACCTACAACTCGTAAGTCGCGGCCGTTACCACCGGGCCACCACTGCTCTGCTGCATATTATATAACGAAATTAAAAGGAAAACTATCACTAAGTAGGCTTTACAAGTTAACGAGTAATAATTGACCAACTTACATTTGCGGTCGCAAAAACATGTTCTCCCATACAAAATGTATGGGAGAACATGTATTTCGACTACAAAATTAAGTTTGTTCTTGGGATAAATTCATCCCAACTACGGAACCCTTCATTGTGCGTGGTCCGACACGCACTTGGCCGGTTTTTAGATATAAGTATGCTTGTTCAATTGCTCGACGAAATAAAGCGTACCTATACTTTAGCAAACTATCTAATGTTAAAAAGCTGAAATTTCACAGGGTCATTATTGATGATTATGTATTTATTTTATACAGGGTGGCAGGGACATCGACGCGAAAACTTTTACCATGGATTTAGTACATGATCCTGAACCCCGCTGCGTAGAAATTTTTTGGTCGGTTATTTTTTTAAATCAGCCGTTTCATAGAAAAATGCAATACCTACGCAGTCAAAATGTATGGAACAGCAGATTTTTTTTAAATAACCGACGAAAAATTTCAACACAGGGGGGTTCAGAATCATGTACTGAATCCATGGTATCAGTTTTCGCGTCAATGTCCCTGCCACCCTGTATAGTAGTCGACCAACTTAATCATCAGACCCTAGATCCAAAATACTTGTCAAGACGAATCAAACGAGCCCAAATTCGATGGGGTCACGTCGTTTTATTACAGAGTTCCCATAACCGCCTTCCAAGGTGCCACCTTCTGGCTCCATTATCAGACCCTGGATATCATTTAGGACCAGAGTCCTTGTCAAGGCAAATCAAACGAGCCCAAACTCGATGTGGTTGCGTCGTTTTATTACAGAGTTCCTATGGCCCTCTTCCAGCTCCATCATCAGATCAGCTCTATGTCATAATAATTTTACACTGTCGTCTGAGTTACATATGCTTGAAAATTTTCAGCTCAATCAGAAACCTGGAAGTGGGTCAGAAACTTGTAAGATTTCATTACAGACAGACACCGGGACATTATTTCAGCCGAAAGACATCTACTGCTGGACATAAACCTCCCCCAAACACCGCCACTTCAACCGGTTCTGTGCTTCCCGCATCCAGCGGATTCCTCCAGCCTTCACAAGATCATCGGTTCACCTTGGCCGGGCCTTTCAACGCTACATTTTCCGGTACGCGGTCGCCACTGCAGAACCTTTCGGCTCCATCGGCCATCTGTTCTGCAAGCATTGTGCCCTGCCCATTGCCACATAAGTTTGGCAATTTTTACACCGTTTGACAACGGGACAGGTGAAACTAAATAAAAGCTTGTAATAAAATAGCAATTTATTTCTTGACTATTGTACTATGTAGGTATATTTAATAATGAAAAAGTTCTGATATACTTGCATGTTTTCTATTGCGTAGTCCTGATCCCGAACATGACGTCAGTCGTCTTGTCGTGCACGCCGCGCGATGTGACCACGTGCATGCCGTTGACCAGCTCCGACGTGATCGAGCTGGGCGCGCGCCTCCTCGGCGACGTGCACAGCGCGCGCGTGCTGTTGCAGTGCGATACAGACCACGCGTCCTTCTTCATGCTCACTGAGGATGCCTGGTTCTCGTTAAGTCTTGATGTAAGTGTTCTAATGTAAATAGAAATTAAAATATTTTGTCTACACTAATATTATAAAGAGGAAAGATTTGACTGTTTTTTTGTTTGTTTGTTTGCATTGAATAGGCTCCGAAATTACTTAACCGATTTGAAAAATTCTTTCACTGTTGGGAAGCTACACTATCTCTGGTGAACATAGGCAATATTAAATTTTCAAAAAGTTAGGGATCTATACTAAAACTCCAATAATGCAACCCAAGGTGTGAAAAAATTACCAAAAAACTTCTTACATCGCGTGCGCTGCGGAAACTATTGATTATAGAACAAAAGTAGCTGACCCCGGCAAACGTTGTTTTGCCAATTATTTGTTTGGGGTGGAGAACCCGTATCACTTAGGGGTATGAAAAATAGATAGTAGCTGATTCTCAGACCTACTGAATATGCATATAAAATTTGGTAAAAATCAGTAAAGCCGTTTCGGAGGAGTAAGGTAACTAACATTGTGACACGAGAATTTTATATATAAGATATTGTACTACGTCTTTGCAGAACATATAATTATCTACAAAAAATATCTACAAAAAATATCGCGACAGCATATGTCTAACTATTATAGTTATGTCACAATAAGTGTTTTTTCATTAAAAAAAAATATATATAGATGCCACCGCTGTAAAAGCTCTTTTATTTATACTTTGGAATTAATCCTTATCAAAATAAATGACTTCATATTTAAGTACAGGGGGTTTGGTATCACTTCAATACCCAGATTACTACTCGCCATCCGGTTGCCTCTCCGATAAAATTTTACGTGCCATTGTTTTAACTATAACTTTTTTTTGTCACTTTAATTTGTAACCAAAAACTATGATAAGTAAATTAAAACCTTCGAACTTCGCTAAAGTTACGCCGCGCAAATTTTTTGTTTTTAATTTATGTTTTCAAATTCAAATTTGGAATTATCCAAAAAGGCCTACAAAATAAGCTTTCTTCAAAATATTTTAAAACCAGCCAATATTTTTTGAGTAAAAGAACTTTGTACAAAATATCCCTAGAGGATGTTGACATGTGTATTAAGCTTTAAAGTGCATTTTTTTGTTAGAATCAAGTGTTCCCTCTACCAGCTAAATGGCTGGTTTTAGGTATGTGAAAAAATTCACGGCAGTAGTTTATATTACGAATTTAAAAGCAAAACTATCACAGTTAAGTAGGCTTTACAAGTTAACAAGTAATTATCGATCAACTTAGATTTGCGGTTATAAAAACATGTTCTCCCATACATTCCGTATGAAAGAAAATGTTTTTCAACTACAAAGTTAAGTTTGTTCTTGGGATAAATTCATCCCAACTACGGAACCCTACATTGTGTGTGGTCCGACATGCACTTGGCTGTTTTTTAATTTAGCGTCATCATCTTGCCCTTATAACATTAAGACATGACTAAATGCCAGTGACCTTGAGTGGTTTGCTTGCGTGTTCTATGCTGAGTACACGCAACGTGTCGTACGTCCAGCCAGTAATAGGATTCGCTCATCGAGGAGCGCTGTCCCAAATTAGACGCATTATTCATTTATTATACATAAAAACAGTTATTTTAATAAAACACGTATATTAAAATTTGAATAATTAAATTATCTTTAAAATGGTAAAGGTTTCAGAAAAATACGCTTGTTAGTTTTTGCGTGATTCTCAGTTTTTATCCGCGTCAGACATAACTTTACACTACGTAATATAAACATAATCTAAAATATTCACATATTAATTTATTAAATAAATTCTCTAATATGACATAATTTTTTTTCAAATCATTAGGCTCCGTGCACGAAAAAACCCTTTTTCGTCAATAACTTATCTAATGTAAGAAAGCTAGAAATAATTGAAACATTAAGTCTGTGTAAGTATAAAGTACAGTTTTCGTGGTGTTCACCATTTCCGATATTTTTTAATTTTCAAAATTAAAAGTAGTTTTTTCTAACGAAACGATCAAACGTCAGTCTTGCGTCAATTTTTGGAAAACTTGTTGCGAATTTTAGTGATTTTCCACGAATCCTTAATTTATTTGAAAAAATCCCTTTTTGCTATGTACAAGACAACAAATTCTACTATTTAAATGTCAAGTAATTTTGTTTAAATTCTGTTTTCCTTTCTGACAACTAATGAACAAAATTGATCAAAATCAGTCGATTTCGTGCACGGCCCATTAACACTACTCGTTTAGACGTGATCTTCGGTATAAAATCAATAAAAGTCTTTTATCCTCGCCTTAAGGGTCAACGCAGCACGCCTTCTTCCATAATCAGTCATTTCAGTTGGCATTCCCGTTATAACCATAACATCTATCACACAACCCAAGTTTTAGCCGACGTTCACAAGGTCGTAATAAAATAGCGGCCGGATTTTATCGCGTACTGGATTTTCAACGCTCTGCTTAGCACCGAGACTTGAAAATCAAACAGTTTGTTTTTTAGACACGCTGGGATGCACTCTGTTGAATTCTTAACGCTTGCCTTAACACCGAGAATTGAAATCCAGTGCGCGATAAAATCCCGTCGCGATTTTATTACGTCCGTGCGAACGTCGGCTTATAATATCGCTGCCTTTGTTTTCAATGACCAAACGATGGAGACTATTTTGTTCGCTGTAAAAATTACCGAAATGTGTATTTTTTTGTAATATTCTCGTTTTAATAATGTGTGTTTTATAATGATAAATCCATATTCCAAATAGGACAGGAGCAGTGCAATAAAAATACCGAAGCTCTTAATTTATCTTATTGTCATAATAAACTACATGACAATAGAGCAGAGTCAGTGTAACAGACAATTAATACAACAAAAAGACCTTTACTTCATTAAAATGTGCTTCGTAGTCGGCATTGTTAGTTATTAAGAGCAACAGTTTCTGCTCTACTTTCTACAAACACTACATTGTACACAAACTACTTCATTCTCGTTGTAAATGGCTATTGTTAGGTTTTGCTACACTACAATTGGCTTAGATTTAATACATAATTTCAGGGTTCCACTAAGCGTATTACAAACCACTGAGCTCTGTTGTTGTTGTAGTGTCTCACGACGCGCGGCTCGGTGACGGCTGGCCCGTTCGTGCTGTGGCCGGCGTGGTGGGGCGGCGGGGGCGCGGTGCGCGGGTGCGCGTGGTGTCGCGCGGAGGTCGCGGGGTTGCACGTGGCAGAGCTGCGCGTAGTGAGTTCCACGGCCGTGGTGCGACATCTGAACATCGTCGCCGACTCGCTGCTTTTCGGACCTGAACATCTTACTATAGTGGTAATGCATTTTTTTATATAAGTAAGTTTTTCAGGAGGAATAAATCGCATGAGTAAAAGAGGGATGAATTAATGCGTGTGGATGAAGAGGGATATCAAAGAAAAGATAGGGATGATAATATAAATGAAAAGAAAATGAAAGATGACGAGACAATTGGCAGGGGAGAATGAAAGAGGAATAGTAGATTATATCATAAGGGAGCAAAATAATATTTTTACGGCGAGGGCGCTTTTTTGAATCCAGAGCGAAGTTAGGGATTCTTTAATAGAATCCTGAACGTAGCGAGCGATTCAAAGTACGTCACCCGAGCCAAAAATGTATTTTGCGCCCGAGTGATACACTCTACTTTTCATCATACTATGAGAAAATTAAAGGCGCCTCATATTTTATTGTAATATTATTATTTAATAAAACATAGAGTAACAACTAAATTGAAATTAAATAGTATCTAATAATAAAACAAATTAAAACTTATATTTACATTTGAGACATATTCGCAATTATGAAAATTTATTGTTACAGTTTTATTAGGAATTGATTGACAGAGATTGTTGTACCTAGATTTTATATTCTGTGTGTTTGAAATAATGTCCGAATCTGGCTCATTTTGAGGAAAATGTGACGGTGAATCTCGTTGTTTGGATGTAGATGGGCGCGGCGACAGTGGCATGGACGGATTAACTGAAGGTTGCAATTTAATGTTTTCCACGATGCGTTCACATTTTTTCGCCTTGTTCTCAATGGAATCTTCTATATACCCCTCTGCTACAGCACTCGTCTTCCATCCTCCATGTTGCTTGAGAACAGTTAAGTCCGCTCCAGAATATGCCAAAAGAGTAGCAGAAGTACGACGAAAACAATATCTTGTATATAGTTTGATATCTGGTAACTTCAAATAAGTAGCGATTTCTTGTGGCATTTTTTCCCATAACTTGTTTGAAGCACTTGCCATTTTGATAACGGATGATAAACCGATTGGTCTTCATATCAGCAGGACGCAGGTCCAGGTATTTCTGTACAATAGTTTTGTATTCTCCTCGGATTACGAAGGATCAGTCAATTTTTTTTTGTGTCTGTCAGCTTTACTAACAGTAAATCATCCGAGTGATTTTCGACATCATCAACAGTTATTTCTAAAAGTTTATTGCCACGACAAGCTCCATGTACTCCAAAAATTAAAGCCACCTGTAACAAAACCGAATGTGAATAAGACAAGTATCTATCGAAGTAAAGGTTACAATAAAATGCGCATTTTAAAACACTACGGTTATACTTTACTAATTCACCATATATATATGTAGTGTTGGGATATCCAGGAAAAAAGGCAAATCTTTTAAACAACGTTTATTTAATTTTGAAAAACACCTTAGAACACCTTATCACGTCTTACATTCCATTCCCTCGCCATCTTACCTCCTTCCCCTTTTTTCTCGTTCCGTTCATTCGTTCGGAAACATTAAAGTTTAGGAATGCTTGGCCATACAGCCTATTAAGTTTAGGAATCTAAAATTAATCCTACAGGCTCGGCCATTGTACACATATTTCTGGCCTCAGAAATGATAAAATTAACTTAAAGTTACAACTTAAACTTTAAAAATAATAGAGTACTGACTTATCAGTAAATAATAAACATTAGAATACAAGCTTATACATAAACAGCTATAGTAATTACCAAACATCAGAATAATATCAAAATACAAACCTTATAAGTAGGTAGCCCCAGTACACAGACATAATACAGACTTACAGCTAGGTTTACAAACAAACACAGAAAAGTTCAGTCATCATTGGGCCACTTCTTCATAAAGTCAGCCACAGTGGATGTCTTACCTGGTCCTTCTGAAGTTAGGTCCACCTTCTGAACATCATAACGGTCATTTCCTTTGACCTTTGTGATGGTGTATGGCCCACTTAGAGTATATATCACTGGAGAAGCCTTACGAACACTTCCCCCTCTGTAAAAGTACAAGAGCAAATGCTCTAACACGTTCATAAAAACTACTTTCAAATCGATTCGAACGCACAACGTTAATCGTTTTCGAGTCGCGGGGTTCTCATCAGTGCTCCGTGAAAATGCCTAGTTGTGCTGTTAAAACATGTAAAAAGCGTTCAAATACGTCAAACTTAAATAAAGACGGAATAACCTTCCATATTTAAGTATTTTTTTAAATATCTAGTCATGTTTTCAGTGATTTTCAAAATCCTAACCTCATAACACATTTTGACTTTTCATTCGATTCAACCATGATTCAACATAAAACAAGGCATGAATCGAGTATTTTTCTCGCATTGCTTTCGTGACGTCACCATGTCTCGCTACACTTCGTTTTTATGTTCATAAGGCTCAAAATATATATTTTTTTGCATTACGAAAATGTACGTCAAATCAGCTAAATTTACATGCACTTGCCATGCGATTATGTCTTCTAGCAAAAATGATAACGAGACTACCGTAGGGTTGGGGTCATGCATGAAACCAAAATTGACATGTCGATAATTTCTTAGGTTAATTAACTAGTATTTTTCGTTGTTTAAGAAAATTGTTTTTGAACGAAGTTTTCTAATGCGGCTTGCGGTAGGAGTAAGTTGGCAGAAAAGTCACGTGAAAAAGCGTTTATACTTCCAACCAGCCCCGGATCTAAGGGGGGCAATCGGGCGCCAACTTCAGGGGGCGACAAATTCAAGCGTAGCAGACAAGTGCACCACCCAGCACACCGCAACTTTGCAATAAATGAGACGCGCAGCACATTTATAATCTTTCAATTTTTTTTTCTTTTTTAAAACAGTTTTGGCGCCCCTGTTGAATTGGCGCATTATCGATCGATACAATTTGAATATATTGCTGCCAAAATTTTCATTTTGAGAAAATTTAAATATCGTGGGGGCTAACTTAGCGCATCCCCATAAAAGATTGGTGGGGGGCGGAGCGGCAGACGACAGTTTTTACCCCGCCTCAAAAAAAATCTAGATCCGAGGCTGCTTCCAACTATCTTCTTCTAATTCGATCGAGAGAGAGAGAGAAAAAAAAAAATCAATATCCATTTCTTCATGTCAGCAATGTGATAAGTTAGTTAATAAGGCTTGGATTGGATGACCGTAAAAAATGTAGTATTAAATATACCACCACCTTTGTCGTAAGTTCTTAACACGGGCTCTGCGGAATCTTGTTGGGAAAACATTGTTCTTACAAGATCATGATACCGGTCTTAACTAGTCATGAGGTAGAACTAGCTAAAGCCAAAAAAAGGGGACCCTCAAAAATGTATTCGCCATAATTATGTACTCCAAATTCATTCATTTTAAAAATCAGTAGTTGTTATGAACCTACTGATTTTTTAAATATGTATTATTTGTTAGTACTATAAAATTATTTTTTTTACTTTTATTTAATAGTTGTTATTTTTAAAATTTAACTTTTCTATGCATCAGCTGTTTTATTTCTGGGTTCAAGCAAAATTCCGAATGATTATCGATATCGATTTAAAAAAAAACGATGGTACGGACTTCTCTTTCCGGGCTCGGAAACAACAATAGCTATTGTTCTTTTTCGTAGAAACTACCGCGCGTCCCCCGCCAAAAGTGACAGAATTTTTTGTTCGGAATATTGCGCTTATGGCTTCTCCAGTGATATATACTCTAAGATGGCCCAAGGTATTTAGGTTTTAGCTTCATGCCTGAGCCAAATTGGGTCCACTTGATAGCAACTAGATCCCTTTCCTGATATTTTGAACATTGCTTGCGCTTCTTGTTAAATGTCCGTATGTTTTCTTTTTGTATTTCCAAAATATGCTCCTTTGCCTTCTGTCGTCTTTCTTCTCTATCTTTTATGAAGATATCTCGTCCTTCCTGCATAAGTAAGTCATAGATATCGATTTCTTCTTTAGTTTTCATTGTTACTCCAATCAGTAGTTCATACGGGGTACAATTGATACTCCTTTGCCAAGTACTATTCAATGCTCTCTGTACACGACTTATGTGTTTGTACCAATGGGTAGGGTCCTCTATGCACAACTTTGTAAGGACTGAAATTATGGTCCGGTGTATTCTTTCTACTTGCCCATTTCCCCTAGGCACACCCGTGGTGATTTTAACATGTTTAATTCTTTCTTCTTCACAATAATTCTGAAATTCATGGCTGGTAAATGCTGTTCCTCGGTCACTTATTATTCTAGTAGGATTTCCAAAGTGCTGCTGATGGATTTTTATCTTCTCAATGGTCTCCTTGCTAGTGGTACTCTTAGTGGGAAATATCCACACAAACTTGGTGAAAGCATCTACCATTGTAAGCAGATGATTGTAAAGTTTTTTCGTCTCTGTCATGGGTCCTAGGTGATCAATGTGAATAGTATGGAGGGGTGTGTCCTCTTTCTCTAATAAGTGCAGAAATCCTTCCTGCTTGCCTTCTTTACGACTGCCCAGTATACATGGAATGCATGTAATTATAAAATCTTCAAGCTTCTTTGATAAATCTTTTATGTAATAGTCTTTACCAATAAGTTCTGTCATCTTCTTCTTGGAAAAATGTCCATTCGAATGTACTCTTTTTATAACTTCCATCTCCATGCCCTTAGGTACTACTAGTCTTCTCTCCAATCCCTTATATAGCAAACCACCATCCAAATAGTAATCGAGGTAAGGTTTGTCATCAAGTACTTCCATAATAGCCTTCAATCCTTCATCTTGCACTTGTGCCTTCTTTATTTGATCATGTAGGCTATTGGTGGTCACGCCTATGTACGGGTTGCGGCTCAGCGCGTCAACATGTTTCATCCTTGTACCAGATCTGTGTTCTACCTGAAAATCAAATTCTTGTAATAATAATGCCCATCTGGCTACTCTGGTTGACAAATCTTTTTTTTGTAATGTCATCTGAAACGCTTGGCAGTCTGTTACAATCTTAAATGGAATACCATACAAATAATGGCGAAACTTCTTTACGCCCCCTATAATAGCAAGAGCCTCAAGCTCATAGCTAGAATATTTTCTTTCTGCCTCACTTGTCTTCCGGCTCATATAATACACGGGATGTAATCCATTATCTTCACATCGCTGCATTAATACCGCTGCAAAGGCCAAACTGGACGCATCTGTGTGTAGTTCTGTAGGTCGTTTTGGGTTGAAGATAATTAGCAATGGACCACTTCCTAATTTCTCTTTTAAAATATTAAAGGCGTACCTCTGTTCCTCTTATTCAAATGTAAAGCTTTGATCCTTCTTTAGCAGGTTCGTCAATGGACTGGCTATTTGGGCAAAATTTGGTATGTACTTCCTGAAATATGATGCTAGCCCCATGAAGCTTTGTACTTATTTTACCGTTTTGGGCTCCGGGAACTTCATAACTGCTTCTGTTTTTTCTGTAGCGGGTCTCACATCACCACGTTGAATGATGTGACCCAAATACTCAACTTTTGTTGTCAAAACTTCACTCTTCTTCCAGTTAATCTTGAGTCCATAGTCAGATGCTACCTCTAATGCTTCATGTAATCTTTCAACTGCTTCCTCATAGTCGTTTGCTGGAATTATGGCATCATCGATAAATATAAGAATGTGACCTTTGGCAATGAGGTCCCTAAAGATAATTGTTATAAATCTTGTAAAGTACTTTGGACAAATTGACAATCCAAATGGTGCTCTGAGAAATTCAAACTGACCGTGATGTGTGACAAAAGAGGTATATTTTACAGAATCTTCATCTATTCTCAAGTGAAAGAATGCATCTTTCAAATCCAATTTGCTGAAAACTTTGGCCTCTGATAACTTGTCAATATGATCTTCTATAACCGGAAGTGGAAATTCATCCTTGACCGTCTTTCGGTTAATTAATCTGTAATCCACGCATACCCTTTGTTGAACCATTCTTCTTTTTAACCAGCACAAGTGGACTTGCATATTCTGAAAAACTAGTTCTAATAATACCATCTCTTAGCCACTCACCCACCTGCCGCTCCACTTCTTTTTGCTCCGTAAGGGATAACCTTCTCGGCCGTTGCGCAACGGGGATTTCATCCTTTAATATGATTTTCATATTTATCGGTGCTTCCTTAGCTTGTCTGGGTTGATAGCTATCTACTAATCTCTGAGCTGCTTCTCTTATCTGTGGATCAGAAACAAAACACACAGGTTCTGGAACCTCAACAAGCATACACTATGGCAAAACATCATTATAATGAGGCACAACGCTGACTGAACCTTTATCAATTATAGCTGTAACCTTAGCTAAAAATGGTTGACCTAAGATGATACTGTATGGCATTACCTCCTTTGGGACAATGAAAAAGCACACATCGAAGCAATATCCATCGATCTTAATTGTTATATTAAATTTTCCAAATGAGCAAACATTTTTCGCACCAATGCCAGACAATATCACCTTCACCTTTTCGTGAGTTGTAATATCTAACTCGAAAAATAAGTTCGAAGAAATTAAATTTAAATCACTACTGGAATCTATTAAACTATCCACTTCTTTATCACCAATCTTAATGTTCTTAATTGATTTATTGTTCACAATGTCTTTGTTTACATTTAACACCGTTTCCATTTGACACTTTTGACGTTGACACAATTGACAGGAGTCTGACGTTGACCGACTCTCATCCATTCCCGTCATTCGTTCGCGCCTTTCACCCCTTTGTCGTTCATCTTCATCGTATCCACCATAGAGATCGTATTCGCCGTGTTTTTCCCACTCCGGATCAGAGGCGCCCTCTTTCGGCGAAATCTTCGTGCACATCGATTTTCGAGAACTTTCGCCGCCATCTTTTTGTTTATCATGCGACTTTGAGCTTGAGTTTGAATTTGGCGCTTTACACTCCGTTGCGATATGACCAAATGAGTTGCACCGGAAACATTTTACACCTTTTGGGCACGAACTTGCGATATGGTCACCTTCACCACACTTATAACATCGACGTGATGATTTTTCAGTATGATTTTTTGTTTTCAGCTCGGACTTCGTCGTAGTATTCGTATCATCGTGGCGTTTCTTACTTTTATTCTTCATTGCCTCATACAACGTTATTTTTTCTTTCAGCGCAGGGTACGTAGTCGCTCCATACAAGATTACCTTATTTGATTCGTAATCGTGTATGCCATCAATGATATACTGTATGGCCACATAGTCCGGAAATTTCGCACGTTTCCCTAACTCTTTCATTGTTAGTAAGTACTCGTAGTACGACTCGTTACTCCTTTTCTTACGAGCCGCCATGAGTTCGTGCATCTCTTTACTGTTGATCGACTCGGGAAATTCTTTCAACAGCGCCGACCGTAGTTCCTCGTACGACTTGAAGGCTTTTTCTGATTTTAACCACAACTCCGCTGTGCCGGTTAGTGATCGACGCGCCAAAATGAGTTTCTGTTGCGCCGACCAACCGAATATTTCGGCGTTGTCTTCCACGTCCTGCGTCCACTTTGCTGACGAATATGTTTTATCAGTACCATCGAACTTTGGTATAATATCTGTAAAATTTAACGATGGTGTCGGATTCTTATCGTCAGGCATCTTATCTTAGTTAGCTTCTTGCTCCTTTGAATAGACTCTTCTTTTTTTTCCGTGTCGTTACCTCGTAACGGTAATGGCCGCGTGGGTCGCGTCGCGGTTCACCTTGCCGCGAAACACCACAGCACCAATCTTCTTCTTCTTCGCTTTTTTCCAGAAATCCCGGACGAGCCCCCAAATGTAGTGTTGGGATATCCAGGAAAAAAGGCAAATCTTTTAAACAACGTTTATTTAATTTTGAAAAACACCTTAGAACACCTTATCACGTCTTACATTCCATTCCCTCGCCATCTTACCTCCTTCCCCTTTTTTCTCGTTCCGTTCATTCGTTCGGAAACATTAAAGTTTAGGAATGCTAGGCCATACAGCCTATTAAGTTTAGGAATCTAAAATTAATCCTACATATAGTTACTTACTTTTCCGGCAAGAAAGACTTTGTCGGGTGCCTCATTAAGGAAAGTCTCTACGATTTTGACTGAGAACACTTTGGATTTTTTAGGTTTAAATTCATCAGACATCTTCTTCAGATACGCTATTAATTTCGAATATGTGTCCAGTTTTACGTTCTTATTAGAACTGACTGTTGATTTTAGCATTGAGTAGGTACTCCAAAGAGTAGAAGGTTGTTAAGTTTTGGCTAAGTACTGGAAGTAGGCCAAAAACACAGATTCTGAAAAATTCTTGGTGCCTCTTGCATTTCTCCATTCAATAAAATTACCATAGGCTTTCATATATTTCTCACGCGATTTTGCAGGTAATAGATTATCCATCACATTTCTTGCGTCCGTTCATTAGAACGAAAAACGAACGAAAGTATTAACTTTCAGGAGTTATTTCTATATTTTCACTGTCACTTCATTTTCAAAACAAAACCATGAATTTCTAACAATCCGTGAAAATTCAAGAAAACGCGGTCTGTAGTTCGCGCGTTTTTAATTTGATTTCTTTTTTTTTATTCTGCCAGGGCGGACTATGGGCCGTCGTACCAGCCAGTCTTTATTCAAACAATATTTGCGTTCGATTTCTTTGGCGCTGAACACTAAGATGTTCCAAATTCAAGAAGTGCGCGGCAAAGATAATTACGGCGCACATAAAAACAGGATTAAAAACTCATTACTGCTAAAAGTTTTTTATAGAAAATACCACCTTTGGGTGCACTTAAAGGCGAACCAACTTTTTCCCACTTAGTATGTGCATGATAAGTTCTTGACACGGTTATTTACATAGCAGGTAGTGGTTTTCGAATTTATGTGTGGTAGGTACTTACCACAACTAAAAAGTGAAAAATAAAAACTTTTTACAAAAAAAAAACAACCGACTTCCAAAAAACACTACAAAGTGAAAAATAACTTTAATTTCGGAAGTCGGTGTCTTTGGTTTTGAATTTTCGTTTTTTGTCACCGACATCTTACCATGTCGAAACGAGAGAAAACGCTAAACAGTCAATCTCGCGAACTAGTGGTGAAATTGTACAATTATTTTGAACGTGAATCAGTTAACGATGGGCCTCTTTTACCATTGACACAACCGAGAGAACGCGTTGCGGAAGCATTGGGAATAGGGAAGAGGACAGTAACTCAAATTCTGAAAGAGAAATACGGACCATCAGGCTCAGAAGATAATACTTTACGTACACCGAAAAAAAGAAAGAGGGACAAGAAAATTGTTGGCGTTGATAATTTTGATGCTGCTGCAATTCACAACCACATTAATAGATATTACTCGAGAAAAGAATATCCTACACGGGAAAAGCTAATGAGTTTGTTAAAAGACGCAGGCTTATTTTCTGGCGGTAAATCGTCTCTATCAAAGGTTTTGAAATCGATTGGCTTTAGATTTAAAAAATCTGACAAGAGGAAAATCCTGCTTGAACGCTACGATATTATTTTGAAGAGAGTAACATTCTTACGTCAAGTAAATAAAATTACAGATTGGGACAATGTCGTGTTTATTGACGAAACATGGTTGAATGCGAACCATACGGTTTCGCGGACATGGACCGATGATACAACGGCCTCCACCTCAAAAGTTCCATTGGGAAAAGGAGCCCGACTTATTATATGTCACGCGGGATCAGCTTCTCAAGGTTTCATTCCAGACTGCGTCCTCGCATTCGCCTCTAAAACTACAAGTGATTCAAAATCAAAATCAAAATCAAAATATTTTATTTCACATAAACCTACATGGGCACTTATGAAACGTCAGAATCTAGGTGCACGGTTCCAATTGGTCGTTTCCTATGGAGAAGAGCCGGCAAGAAACTCCACGGTTACTCTTTTAAAAATAATTGGCTTTTACAATACTTTCATATAACAGTGTTTCTAGGTATGGGAGGACAGTGTAGGTCTTTCAATAAGTACCAAGTACTTAACAAAATAGAAAATGGTCAACAGGTCTACAATCCACTAAGCCTACAGCGTTCTCACATTCACAAAATATGTAGAAAAGAATCTATACAAAAAATAAATAAATTAATAAAAGTAAAAAAAACCTATTTTAATAAAACGCAATTATATGATTGCTGTTACAACTGTAATCAATCTGAGTAATTATCATGTCCACAAAAGTCACAAAAAAAAAAGTTGAAATTAAATCGTAGGTATATAATGTCAAATAATAGAATAATAAATATGTCAAGGACGAATGTAAAAAAAAAAAAAAGATTTAAATAAACATGGTAATTTGGGAGCAGTTAATAGACTCTTACTTATTTATGCCATTAATGAGGTACCAGGGAAGCCACAAGTGCAGAAGGAATTATTGCCAAACTTCCTTATCTTCAACATAGTCTTTAATTTTATAATATGCTTTCTTGATAAGGACACGTTTGATGTGGGTTTTGAACTTCCCATCGCTAAGTTCTGTCACAGACTTTGGCAACTTGTTATAAAAGCGGATACTGTTTATAAGAAATGACTTGCTTGTTTTAGTTAATCTAAATTTGGGTATCACAATTTCATGTCGACTACGTGTATTTATATTATGGAAATCGCTTCTTATTTTGAAAAGTCTTAAGTTTTTGCGAACATACATAATACTTTCTAAGATATAAAGTGAAGGCAAAGTCAGTATATCAATTTCTTTAAATTTGTCTCTAAGGGACTCGCGAGGGCCCATTTTATAGATCGCGCGGATTGCCCTCTTTTGTAAAATGAAAATTGAATCTACATCAGCTGCCGATCCCCATAGCAAGACGCCATAAGACATAATACTGTGGAAATAAGCAAAGTATACTAACCTAGCTGTGGCTATATCAGTCAACTGCCTTATTTTTCTTACTACATATGCAGCTGAACTTAATCTACCTGAAAGAGTTCTAATATGAGCGCCCCATTGTAATTTTGAATCTAAAGTAATTCCTAAGAATATAGTTTCCGTTATTGCATCTAAGTTTTTGCCATCAAGTTTTAGATTTAGACCTACTTGAGGTACATTTGGTAATGAGAACCTAACACATTTCGTTTTGTTCGCATTAAGTAAAAGATTATTAGCTGCGAACCATTTTGAAAGTACAGCCAGACTATCGTTAACATGTAATACATCTGTATCTTTCCTGTCTATTTTAAAAATAAGAGAAGTGTCGTCAGCAAATAGAATTATATCTGATAAGTTAGTCATCATGTAAGGAAGATCATTTATATAAACCAAAAATAAGAAAGGGCCAAGAATTGAGCCTTGAGGCACGCCCATTTTAACTAGAGACCCCGAAGACGTCGCCCCATTAACATTTACTTTTTGCTGCCTGTTTGATAGATAGGAAAGAACAAGATCAGCAGCTTGTCCACGAATTCCGTAGTGGTGTAATTTACAGATCAGTGTATTGTGGTCAACGCAGTCAAACGCTTTTGAGAGGTCACAGAAAATGCCAATTGCATCCTGGGACTTCTCCCAGGATTCCAAAATGTGACTGATGAGTTTTACTCCTGCGTCAGTCGTCGACCTACCTTTCGTGAAACCAAACTGGTGATTGTGTAAAATCCCATTAGAATTAAAATGTGACAACATCTGGTCTAGCATGATTTTTTCATATATTTTACTCAATGCTGGTAGCACAGATATTGGTCTATAATTAGAGGGATCACTCTTACTACCCGATTTGAAAATTGGTACTCAAAATCAAAAAAATCAAAATCAAAATATTTTATTTCACATAAACCTACATGGGCACTTATGAAACGTCAGAAGCTAGGTGCACGGTTCCAATTGGTCGTTTCCTATGGAGAAGAGCCGGCAAGAAACTCCACGGTTACTCTTTTAAAAATAATTGGCTTTTACAATACTTTCATATAACAGTGTTTCTAGGTATGGGAGGACAGTGTAGGTCTTTCAATAAGTACCAAGTACTTAACAAAATAGAAAATAGTCAATAGGTCTACAATCCACTAAGCCTACAGCGTTCTCACATTCACAAAATATGTAGAAAAGAATCTATACAAAAAATAAATAGATTAATAAAAGTAAAAAACCTATTTTAATAAAACGCAATTATTTGATTGCTGTTACAACTGTAATCAATCTGAGTAATTATCATGTCCACAAGTCACAAAAAAAAAAAAAAGTTCAAATTAAATCGTAGGTATATAATGTCAAATAATAGAATAATAAATATGTCAAGGACGAATGTAAAACAAAAAAAAAAAAATAAAGATTTAAATAAACATGGTAATTTGGGAGCAGTTAATAGACTCTTACTTATTTATGCCATTAATGAGGTACCAGGGAAGCCACATGTGCAGAAGGAATTATTGCCAAACTTCCTTATCTTCAACATAGTCTTTAATTTTATAATATGCTTTCTTGATAAGGACACGTTTGATGTGGGTTTTGAACTTCCCATCGCTAAGTTCTGTCACAGACTTTGGCAACTTGTTATAAAAGCGGATACTGTTTATAAGAAATGACTTGCTTGTTTTAGTTAATCTAAATTTGGGTATCACAATTTCATGTCGACTACGTGTATTTATATTATGGAAATCGCTTCTTATTTTGAAAAGTCTTAAGTTTTTGCGAACATACATAATACTTTCTAAGATATAAAGTGAAGGCAAAGTCAGTATATCAATTTCTTTAAATTTGTCTCTAAGGGACTCGCGAGGGCCCATTTTATAGATCGCGCGGATTGCCCTCTTTACTACTACTACTACTTTGCTATGTTTCATTAAATCAGGAAACGTACCACTATCTAAACATTGATTAAATATGCCTGTTAGGACAGGGGCAATTGTGTCAATGATATCTTCAAGAACCTTAACGGAAATCCCCCATAAGTCTTCAGTGTTTTTTATGTTAAGACTTTTAAATGCTTTTTTAATTGTGTCAATAGAAATGGGCTTGAATTCAAAACTTGGAATGTCTCTACTGAAGTGTTCTTTTAAAAGAGATTCAGCTAGTATAGATGATGAGGGGAGAGATTTCGTAACCTCTATTGGGATGTTGGTAAAGAAGTTTTCTAGTGTCTCAGCAACTTTTAACTTATCTGAAATGGTTACATTATCAATGTTTAATGACAATTCATTCTGATCTCGCTGTTTTGTGTTTCCAGTTTCTTTGTTAATTACCTGCCACACAGCTTTTATTTTATTGTTAGAATTATTAATTTTGTTACTTATTAATTTAGATTTAGCTTGGGCGCAGACTCTTTTAAATATCTTAGAATATTTTCTTACATAATTATGAATTACTTGATCAGAAGTCAATGATTTTTCGTTATATAAATTATATAAAATATCTCTGCTTTTTCTAATGCCAGGAGTGGCCCATTCATTAAATTTTGGTTTGGTATTGATTGTTACTGTTTTTACAGGACATGCTGTATGGAATTCTTGGCATACTGTAGAAAATAATGTACCATAGTTTATGTTGGGGTCTTGTGAATCAAAACTAGCTGTTGAAAGATTGCTAAGAACATTATTATTAAACATTTTCAATTTATTTTTAGTAAGAGGTCTTAACTGAATAGTTTTATCTAAACGTAACTTTTTATCTGATTCAAATGATACAAGTTGACCAGTATGGTCAGACCTAACGCCACTAATTAAGGATGAGTCTTGTATTTTACAATTAGTAAATATATTGTCAATGCATGAAGCTGAGGTTGCTGTTATTCTAGTCGCTTAATTAAATATACATTTTAAATTGAATGAATTAAACAATGATATAAGCTTATATTTATCAGGTGAGTTAACTAATAAATCAATATTTAGGTCACCACAAACAAAAACTAATTTATTATCTTTAAAAAGTTTACTTAGTATTTCTTCCATAATGATTAAAAATGATGACAAGTTTGAAGCTGGTGGTCTATAAACACATAAGAAAGTATGGCCTTCAACCTCTGCACATGCTACCTCACATAAGCGATCAACAGAGCAAGCAGTGATATCCTTCCTTTCCTTATGTCTGAAACAACTATTACATAATATCAAGGTACCACCCCCTATTGAGGACCTGTTGTACGCACTGGCTACTGAAAAATTATTTACATTAAACAGCATCCTATCTGGTTTTAACCAGGTTTCACAAAAGCATAAGATATCCATATGATATTTATCTATTAACAATTCCACGTCTAGGATTTTGCCAGAGAAGCGATTAATATTTTGATGATACAATAAAATATTCTTATCATGCTTCTCTTTTGTCGAGTCTAAAAGTTTAAAGAGCCTATCACAGTATTATTAGAAATACTAGATAATACTATTTCGTCACTTAGCCTAGTCTCAGTTAAATTATCAATAACTGCGTGTATATTGTAAGCTAACAAAGTAGCCAATACATGTTGACTTTTCTTGGGAAGAAACATATGTTCCCGAGTTAAAACAAAATCTCTAACAAAATTGTTAGTATCAAAATACAATAAACGGTCACTATGACGACATGTCAAAATATGCATTAAGTTATTTAAACTATAAATGTAATCATTTTCTTCAGCATACAAATTACCTGAATATGGCAATGCACATAATATTAATTTACCTAATTTTAATTTAAGTAGGGTGTCGACACCATTAACTATGTCCCTTTTAGTGATGCTCAGACTGTTTCCAATTAAAAGAACTACAGTAGTCTGCTCATTCATTTGTGTGTTTTTTATTTTATGAACAAGCTCATTAAAATGCAGGTTATGGTAACAACAGTTAACTATGGCATGTTTAGATTGGTTATTTAATAAGGATCCAAAACCTGCTCCTAATCTATCAGAATATACTGAAACATTACTTTGAGTGGGATTGATAGTTTCTATAGTATGAGTTAGAATGGGTGAGGTGACAGAAACAACATGCTGTGACATGAGAGGTGGCAGAGTGGGAGCACAACTACAGGTGAGATTGTTTGTCAGTGACTCGTACCTCTCTGCATTGTACTTCACCAAATCCACCAACTCACAGGCCTCCTGCAGGCGCTCGCTTAACATTTGTTGACAAGACTCATACTTACAAGATATTTCCTTAAGTGTATTTTCCCTGCTCAGTAATTCCTTTTGAAGGTTTTGTATTACAACATCATACATTTGTCTCCTAGTTTCCATCTTAATATTACATACATTTAGTTGGCTTTTTAAATTAATACGTTCTTTCCTAAGATTAATATTAAACTTATAAATTCTTTGTGACTTTAAGAGTTTCTTGTACTTTTTTATATTTTTATTAATTTTAATATACTTCTTAATTTTATTATGACTAGTTAGAATTGGACATCTAGTTAAGGTATCGTTCCCAGTCAGGTCTATGGCAACGATGGGCTTCTCACACTCCAGTCCGGATACACTACCAACCAGCTCGTCGAAAAGGTTATTGGTGTTGGCAACTTGTTCGCTGGCTTTCAAAGAGTTGATAGTGGAAATAGTGTTGTGTGCCATGCATAATTCCACTTCAAGGCCTGATATACGTCTCAGTGCCTGGTAATGAGTGTCACTGCATTGTTGAAAGTCTGACACTAGTTGACGGAGATGGTGATGCTGGTCAAGTATGTCCATATGCTGGGTGTGAAGTTCTACAAGCTGGCTCTTTAGTTGAGTGTTTTTGTCAATAATCCTCTTGACTTCAACCTCACTGTCCTCTCTTTCCTGGAGCAGCTGGGTGCATTCTTTTTTTGATGCCTCCAGCTCCTTCAGTGTTGCATTCAATTTGTCACTCATGTCACGAACTGTGGCTGCGCGGGTCATCATATTCAAAAGTTTCCCCAAATGGCACCTGGAATGTGACAGAAAACAACTGAGTGTATGAGGAATCTAAATGAGTTGAGAACTTGAGAAGGTAGGAGGGTAAGACAGTTAGCAAGAAATAAAAGAACAAAAGATGAAGTTTTTTAGAAAATATTATAAAAATATGGAGGTACTTAAAGAAAGTAGGAAGCTAATTATGTAATTTATTTTGGGGCTTATCACATATCAGAATTATTATTGATTAAAAAGAAAAAGACAAGTAAATTACCATTTAAGATAATAATATTAGAGCTAACAGTTATTTTCCACTGAGAATGTTATGGACATGAGATTAGAGGTACCTAATAAAGTTTCATTTCGACAATGCAATTGGTTTTAAACAACAGTAATAAAGCAATTTAGGGATAAATATGTGTGCAGTAAAGTTTGTAGTGTATGTTTTATGTCTGGGGCAAGTGTTTTCGTCGTCGATTTTGCTTCCACAATTTGTCAAGCAAAAGGAGACATAAACGGAGCCTGTGTGTATTGGACGTAGCTCATAACTCTGAGCAGTGTTTACAGGTGATGTATAGTGTGTAAATATAACTACAATAATTATTAGTATAAAACAAAATACTCCCCGGGTTTGATGAATTCAAATCCACGTTGACAGCCGGTAGATGATTTTTTGAAATCTCGATTATTATGAATAATCGCGACAAAAACACGTCACAAACACTGTGTGAGACACTTTATACTTTGATTCTAAGATAAACAGTAGATTTAACACAAAATAAACACAATTATTTAATTATCAAAAAATTTTAACTTCAAACATAGAACTCATACGCCATCCGCCATACATCAAAATTATTACTATGAGGATTACTATTGATTACTATGAGGAAATGAACTTTGAGGTTTTTAAAGAGTGGTTTGAGAAGCTGCTAGTTAGCTTAGAAAACCCATCGAAAATTATAATGGACAATGCACCGTATCATTCTGTACAAGTTGATAAACCACCAACTCAAGCAAATAAAAAGCAAGAAATTGTCTCGTGGCTGGTAAGAAATGGTGTGGATGCAAGTCCAACTTTATTAAAAATTGAGTTGTTAAATCTGGTAAAA
Organism: Agrochola lychnidis; assembly: GCA_963680765.1. Taxonomy (NCBI): domain Eukaryota; kingdom Metazoa; phylum Arthropoda; class Insecta; order Lepidoptera; family Noctuidae; genus Agrochola; species Agrochola lychnidis. Next base: position 25,639,446 of record OY796861.1, read on the forward strand.
GCAACTAAGCCATCCAAGCTCCGCTATGTAATCGATGAACTAGCCCTAGAGCATGGACACGAAGTTATTCGATTGCCTCCCTACCATTGCCAGAATAACGCCATCGAGGTTATTTGGGCACAAAGGGTCATGCAGCGCGGAACAATACTGAAACACCCTTCAGTACTGCTAAAATGATGACTCTGCTACAAACTGCGTGTGCAGAAGTCACTACAGAAGACTGGAGAAAAGTCGTAGAGAAAACAAAGAAAATAATTTTACAAGATTTTAAACGAGATGTGAGAATAGACAATATTATTGAAAATGATATAATAATATCTCTGAGTGCTGACAGCAGTGATGAAGATGACAATACTAATAACAGTTCTGATAGTTCAACTGAATAAACGCAATTTTTTTGTAAAATTATGTACTTGTCTTATTTTGCTCCTTAAATTTACGAAAAAAATAATAATAATGGGACAGGGATTCGCCTGATGATTTTTAAAATTCACATATGTTTCAAGTCCGTATTGATTCATTCACTTTAATCGACGTTTTTAAGCAGGTCACCTCACTATGAAGATAAAACTGACAGACGTCAAATGTTACCTATTAAAATGACTCCATTTTAGTGACGAATTCTGGAATTTTTTCCAAATAACATAAAGATTGGGTTTTCTCGAATCCCACGAATTTTCGCCTAGGCTTTATGGGGTGCTTAACTGTTGCAAATGGGTGACACTATCACGCCCTGGAAGGAATACATCAAATTACCAATCACCCAGTATACTATCTATACTAATATTATAAAGAGGTAACATTTGTTTGTAAGTTTGTATGTTTGTAAGTTTGAATGTAGGTAATCTCCGGAAGTAATGAACCAATTTTAAAAATTGTTTCACTGGTAGAAAGCTACATTATTCGTAAGTGCTATAGGCTACAAATTATAAAGATATCATGCATATTAGCCGAACTATCTAAATTTTTGTCTAGCCAGGCGGAAAAAAATTGCTCTTACAACAGAGTTATTTGCATGCGCTACCTTAACAGTTGTATATAATTGAAAACAATGTATGGCAACTTGGTCCGCTTTGAATAGTTCTACAAAAAAGTCTGCGACACCATATTTCTATCTTTTATATTTTAGCAGATATAGTAGCTTTTATGTGTTAAAAAAAGTATTTTTCAACGTACTTACCTTTGGACGATTTTTTAAACAACAAAATATTAAACCTTATCGAAAAAAATATTATTATGATCACAAGAACATCATAGAAATACGATTTGCCCCAGACAGTATATCAATTGGTTAAATAGTTTCGAAGATAATATAAAATTACTAAATCGCAAAATGCCGCCGTCCATTCTCAAACCGCATTAGAACATGCTTTGTACGGACGTTTTATCCATTTACCCATAGATGGCGTTGTGCAATTACGTCATTTTTCTGAATCGCGGTGAGACAAGAGCAGCTCGAGTACGCCGTACGGAAGAGTCTGCTCTTGAAAATCATCAGCGCCTCTCGAGGAATAGAGAAAATATTTCGCAAGCACGCGCTGGGGAATCTAGCTCCGAGCGTTCACAGCGGCTTGCTAACCAAAGCTGGAGAACATCGCAGGTCCGTGCTCGGGAATCTAGCGCTGAACGTGCGCAGCGTCTCAGTGATTTAAGGTAGCATGTCTCTGCAACAAGGGATAGGGAGTCTAGCGGTGAGCGATCGCAGAGGGTCGCTAGCCAAAGCGCGAGAACATCGCAGGCCCGTGCTCGGGAATCTAGCACCGAACGTGCGCAGCGTCTTTCTGATTTATATGCAATAAAAACAAAACCCTCCTTTTGGCAGTCCGGAAATAAATCATAGCACTCAGTACTAACCGAACTACACTCATAATTTCATCACAAGTTAAAATGTTTACCGCCCAACGAAGTGGGCACGGGTCAGCTAGTATTATTATAAAGAGGAAAGATTTGTATTTTTGTATATAACGAATAAACTTAAAAACTGCCGAACCGATTTGAAAAATTCTTTCAGCAATGGATAGCTACATTATCAGCGAGTAACATAGGCTATATTTTATCCCCGTACTCCCATGGGGACGGGAACTACGCTGATGAAATTGCGTGACGTCCGCTGGTAATATTATAATTGTGAAAGTTTGGATGGATGTTTGTTACTCTTTCACGCAGAAACTGCTTAACGGATTTGGATGAAATTTGACACACAGATAGTTTATAACTTGGATTAACACATAGGATACTTTCTATCCTGATATTCCTAGGGGATCGAGACTCATGCGGGTGAAACCGCGGGGCGCTGCTAGTAATAAATATATACAAAATATTGTAAAACATTTTAAAAGAGGAGGAGGTGGAGTTTCTTGCCCATTTTTCTCCATACGAAAACTACCTTTTGGAAGGGGCGACTAGAATCAATTCCGTTTTTTTTTATTTTTGATCTTCAAAAGTGCTTTTATGCGCCTAATTTAAATAAATTATTTGACTTTGACCTTAACAATCAGTTCAGTGGTTTAAGCTTGAAAAAAGAACAGACAGATATACAGTTACTTTTTATTAATATTAGTATGAATTATGACTCTATGCAAAAATGAATCATACTAAAAGCGTTTATCGCTCATTCATGTAATAATTAATTTTACAAAAATAATTATTATTTTTGACTTCATATTTTGTGGTAACTGTTCTCTGAATGCATGAAATAATGTGTCACGTGGCAAAACTTGTGAATACTTCCTTTCCAAAGTGGTAGGCATACCGCCATGCGCCGCCAGGATAAGCAGCGATAAATTATTAATTCCAACCGTTCTTGCAGTTGAGATTCCGAGAATTTTCCACTCCGTTATTTCAAATTGCATTATTAGCGCAGAGCTTATGGCTTTGGCTTTCAGTCCTACGAGTGGTTACGTGGAGAATTTTGATAATATTTTAGTAATTTTCACCTCGGTAGACTGTGTCGAATGATTTTTCAATCTTCTCTTTTGACCATGAGGTTTTAAACTTGTTAGTAGAATGTTTTCGAAAAATTATAACACAGCGTTTAAATGAAAACTTACGAGTCTCTTTGTGGAGTTTGCAGGCATTACGTGAGGCAGATGGGCTACAATAGTTTAGAGGACATCATCTCAGTATAATTACGTTGGCAGCCCATTGTGCCCTGCTTGCAGAGAAAAGCAGAGATAATAATTATGGAGTTTTAGTATTTTGAAATTTAGGAGCTCGTGGCTAAGTAATAACAGCCGCACGGGTCGATTCATCCGGTTAAGCTACGCTTGCCAGGGTTGGTCTGTGGATGGGTGACCATCTTTACAGACCGAGACTCCTCCGTGCCTCGGAAAGCACGTTAAGCCGTTGGTCCCGGCTGTCATTCGTGGATCTTTGACAGTCGTTACGGGTTGTCAGAAGCCCGAAAGTCTGACAACCTGTCTTACCAAGGGGTATCGTATTATCCAGTTACTGGGTTACGGAGGCCAGATAGGCAGTCGCTCTATGTAAAATACTGGTATTGTTGCATATAGCTGCATCTGGTTAGACTGGAAGCCGACCCCAATAAAGTTGGGAAAAGGCTAGGCACATAGATAGATAGTATTTTGAAATTTAGTTCAGTATGTTGTAACCGTCTGCCAAGATAAACTGGTTACTAGTCACCGTTTGCTGTGCGGAATTCCGCAACACTTACAACTCCCGCATGTGTTGAATTTTAAATATCGACAGCGAGAATAACTCATACATTACGAGAAATATATCCAGCGTTATAGCACTCTGCGGTGCCATGAGGCGAAAGTTCCATGAGTTACAGCGTGCACGACACTGTATGCTGTAGGTCGAGATTTCAAACTGCTTAAGGGATTATAGTCCCAACTGAAAAGTGTAAGGTTTTAAATATCTGTTGGAACTAAGCTTGAACTGCACACCGTGTTATCCGTTGCAGACTGTCTCAATTATTCCGGTGTCATGATTATTTTAATCCAGTTACCCGTCATCTAATTAGAAAAATAATTAATTGATAGATTTTTAAGAGAGAGTTGAATATGAAACACGATTGTGGAAGGAAGAAAGACGAGCGCAATTACAGTCGCACAAAATGTATTGCATCTACGTTACACTCCTTAGCAGTACACAGTGAACCTATTACCAGAACGTTGCTATAAATCTAGGCTCAAGAGAAAGACTACGACATCTGTGGCGATGGCGAGCCAGCGTGCGAGTACTACGTGCACCTCGGCACCGCCTTCCCGCACCGCTCGCTCTCCGCCACCGTGCAGCTCATCAACCACAGGTTACTCACTCACATACCTACTCACTCACGCGCCATCATAATCGGCCAATAATGCTCCTACAATTGGGCCTCTTCTCGATTAAAAAAATGTATTTCTTACCTACCTACATACAGAGTGTCAGGGACATCGCCGCGATAACTGTTACCATGGATTCAGTACATGATTCTGAACCTCTCCGCGTTGAAATTTTTTGCTGGTTATTAAAAAAAAATCTGCTGTTCCATACATTTTGACAGCGTAGGTATTGCACTTTTCTATGACACAGCAGATTTTTTTTCCATTTGAATCCATGGTAATAGTTTTCGCGGCGATGTCCCTGACATTTGAAGTTTTGATTACACAATTTTAATATTTTTTAAACATTTTGAATAGTACATATTACTTATTCAAATTAATGTTCACTAATGCAACTGCAACGTTATTTATTATTATTTTGGGAATGGCATCTCGCAGGTCAATCTAGGAGGTTGTCGGCTGCTTAACCGGACTTTCCTGTGGGTGCCTCAATAAATTAAGGCCTCCAGCCAGGACATCAAACTTATAAACTAAGCAACTTCACGCTAAGGGCACGAACCTCAGCTTAGAGCGTCTCTGGGGGTGGACAGCAGTGGACAAGATGAACAACTCTTATGTATGTGTACGACAAGTGCTATGTAGGTGAGCGGGCTGCGCCCCGCCCCTCTGTGCGCCGCCGGGGTAACTGCTAACTCTTCTAAGGATTAAGAGCGTTTATTCTGAAAGTGGGCAACGTTGCAAACAGATGTCAAATATTTCGCTGTTTTGATTAATTTGACAATATTACTGTATGGAAATATGAAATGTGGCTAAATAGCAAACTAGAATATTAATAATGAATTGGAATTATAACGCTGAATTTGGTGTTGTAACCGTTTTAGGTGTACAGAATGCATTTGGAACGTTTCCAAAAACTTTTCATCTAAGACTAAATATTCGGTGCTTATTTGGAAACAACGTCAATTGGAAAGTTTCAATAGATGCAGATTTGAACAGATTTTACATTTAAAACACAATATTAAAACCAATATTCCATTTCATCGAATCATATTTTAAAGCAAGCTGCGTTGTTAAATAACAACTATTTCAATATTTGCAATTAGTTTTCATTTTCATAACCCATGAACTGTACAAAGCAAAATACAATATTCGTGTGTTCCAATAATTGCTGAGAGCTAATTATTACAAACAAAGAAACCAATTAGTTTTGTTTCATTGCAGTTTTAATTCAGGTAATGGAACATTTTATGTGTAGATTTATCGATTTGCTCACAAAACAATACAATAAATTGGTAGTAATAATATTAAAATTTGTAGCAGTGTCTAAATGGCCGCTACTGATGGCGCCAATCTCGTAGCCGAATTCTGGGCTGACTTCATTTGGATTGCCATCAACACGCTATGAACAAGTCTAGATAATGCAATTTCTTTATTGTATCTTTTTGTTTTAGTTCGGTGGTGTACTCGTACTACTGGAGCGTGCGCCCGTGGGGCGTGTGCTCGTGCTTAGAGGACGAGAGCTCTGTGGGCTCGCTGGGGCCCGAGGACGACAGCGACCGGCTGTGCGTCGGCGCTAAAGAGGCGCGTGCCATGGCTCAAGATGTAAGTCCCGTTATTTATTTATTTACAAAAATCTTAAATATTAGTCTGTGGCCTAAACTATTACCTATTTAAATATTATAATACCCTCCTGACCGAATTTCGGTTACAGCGCCATTTCAGCAAAGATTAACCAGGTATGCAGGTAATTATTATAGTCATCATCTGCCTAGCCTTTTCCCAACTATGTTGGGGTCGGCTTCCAGTCTAACCGGATGCAGTTGAATACCAGTATTTTACATGGAGCGACTGCCTATCTGACCTCCACAACCTAGTGACTAGGTAACACGATACCCCTTGGTAAGACTGGTTGTCAGACTTTTTGGGCTTCTAACCACCCGTAACGACTGTCAAAGATCTACAAATGACAGCCGGGACCAACGACTTAACGTGCTTTCCGAGGCACGGAGGGGACTTGGTATGTAAAGATGGTCACCCATCCACGGACCAACCGCGGCAAGCGTAGCTTAACCTGATCGATCGACCCGTGCAGCTGTTATTACTTAGCCACAAGCCCCTCAGGTATCTGGAATTTCTTAGTAGCTGCTCGGAGTCTGGATTTGTGCCCGGTTGATGGCAATAGGCTCGCCCCCTATTACATGGGACTTAAACATAACTGGCGAAATGTGGGTGTACCTACTACAGGTACACCTATGCCCAACCCTTCGGGGAAACAAGGCGTGATGTTATGTGTGTTATGTGTAATATTCGTCGATGTAAGATGTCAAAAGATTAACAGTTATATAATGTTGCAAATATATTAGTTTATAAAATAATTCAGTACGTTTATTGATTTGACAGAAAAACTCTAATATTAGAAGAAGTTGATATTAAAATACTATTGTATATAATTATTGTAATGGAAAATCTAGTGTAACACAATTTAATATATTATTATTGTAAAAAAAGAAAAAACAACGTAAAATATTTAAAATTAATATAAAACATAAAGTAAGTAAGAAAAGGTCTCAACATCATACCCCCCGTGTAGTGCAGCTACATAATTACTGGAGTCCTTCAAGTAAAGCCAACTTTCTGACAGGCGTCTTCAGTGTACCGCCTTTGGTGACCACGTCAGTCAGCCACAAGCACGACACCATCTCTGTCCGGATAAACCTTTCTCACGCACTCCATAGGCCACACTACTCGGGATAGGTCAGGATCCACGACAATGACATCGTTTTCAACAGTCAAATTACGGTATCCTCCTCCATGCTGCCACTTTGTTTTAAGAATAGGTAAATATTCTTTGAGCCACCTACACCGAAAAATCTCCAAAAGACGTAGAACCTTTTGCCACTCTTTTCTCAATAAGAAACACTGCCGTCCAGTGAGGCAGGTAATTGTTAGCTTGATGAGCTTCCTATTTGGAAATAGAAAGGTGTGAAGCTGTCAATGGCCTCGCGGTGATTATTGCTTTGGCTTCTAAAGGAAGCGTGTCACAGAATACATATGTGTACCAAATTTCAACCTAATCGGTCCATTAGATTCGGAGTAAATTGGCTGTGACAGACGGACAGACAGACACACGAATGATCCTATATTGGGTCTGTTTTTAGGGTTCCGTTACCAAATGGCAAAAAACGGAACCCTTATAGATTCGTCATGTCTGTCTGTCTGTCTGTCCGTCCGTATGTCACAGCCACTTTTTTCCGAAACTATAAAAGCTACGCTGTTGAAACTTGGTAAGTAGATGTATTCTGTGAACCGCATTAAGATTTTTACATAAAAATAGAAAAAAACAAATAATTTTGGAGTTCCCCATACTTAGAACTGAAACTCAAAAAGAATTTTTTCATCAATCCCATACGTGTGGGGTATCGATGGATAGGTCTTTAAAAATGATATTGAGGTTTCTAATATCATTTTTTTCTAAACTGAATAGTTTGCGCGAGAGACACTTCCAAAGTGGTAAAATGTGTGTCCCCCCCTGTAACTTCTAAAATAAGAGAATGATAAAACTAAAAAAAATATATGATGTACATTACCATATAAACTTCCATCGAAAATTAGTTTGAACGAGATCTAACAAGTAGTTTTTTTTTAATTCGTCATAAATCGTAAACCGCAATTTACCTTTCATTCAATGTTACTTGCTGCTACGGAACCCTTCATGGGCGAGTACGACTCGCACTTGGCCGGTTTTTTTCCTTTTGTGGTACGGAACCCTAAAAATTACAAGATGTAATTAATGCTCCAAACACCGAATATGTAATAAAACGAAAATTGTCGTAGTACCACATTACCATATTATTCGCTGGAGGGTGCGACATAACGTGGGTAAGTTTGAAATCAATTTCTATTTTTGTAGACTATCGGCTCAAATATCTACAAGTTTTTAAACTATTAAATACTTTGAAACTAATTAGACACAGATATTCAAGCATCCTGCCAAGAACGATTCAAACTGCCTAAAGTCTACATATAAGTCTGAAGAGCTAAATATCCTTTCAGCACTAATACTATCTAGGAATGTTAGGAATTAAGACATTCTTAAGTTCTAAGTAAACTTGGTACGTGACCGAAAATCTGCCATGAAGCAGACCAGTACCATAATTGCATAACTTATTTTCGTTAACAATTTTGCCTAATTTGTTTCATTTTGACAGATCGACAACATACACTGCGTTATTTACGTTGTTGAGCAGATTTTTTTTCCAACTTATGAAGCAATGGATTAGCAATCTGTTTCAAATCGAAACAGATTGTGTTGTATTACACAATTAAGGTACAGTTTTACTTGTAAGATAAGACTGCGTTAGTTAAACGAAGCTTGTTCTGTTCGATGATTATTTAAATCGTCGACATTTATATTTGAGAAATCTCATTTATTTTGTTACGTTTACTCCCCAAATAATAATTAAAGAACTTCTCTTAATTAAAAAAGTTGCTGAAATAATGAATGCTAATTTACTTCAAAGGGACTCGCATTCGTAGTATATTTTTAATGACTGAAAATGGGGCATTCAAAAAGTAACAGAAAGAGACCGGTAACACAGTTAACTAGTAGGTATACGTTTTGTACAAAGCAGCGTTTAAGAGCGCACCGAGGAAATTGCGTTCTTTTGATCTCTTGCTGCATCGTCATTTAGGTAACCTTTAGTTATGCAATTAATATGAAAGATATTTAAGGATTCACTCTATAAATCGTACACTTTAGAAACACGATTACTAAACTTGTAGTTTCTTCGAATGAAAAAAAAATCCAAAGGAATGTCTAAAAAAAGTTATTAAAAAGACTAAGAACAGATTGGGCTGAAATTTGGCTCACAGATAGTTATTATGACGTAGACATCCACTAAGAAAGGGTTTTTGGAAATTCGATATAAACAAAATCCAAATTCACCCCCTTAGGTGAAAAGGGGGATTTCGTTTGTATGAAAAATATTTTTCTTTGAATTCATAAACTTGAAACTTGGCTCGAATACTTATCTAATTAATTATAAAGTTTTAGTTTTTTTGAAAGTACCCCCTAAAGAAGGATGGGGTGTCAAAAGTTTATATGGAAGAATTTTAACTCGCGGTCTGATTAACTCAAAACTCAGTATTTATCGAAAATCTACCTCTAACGGGGTGAAAAGGGGTATGAGTTAGCCAAAATCAATCCAACATTCTGCCAAGATCATTTAAAATTATGTTTTCCTGTATTAAATTACATTCAGAAAAAAATAATTCAAAGTCATCACGTAATGGTTACATTAGCGTAATGAAGATTAAAATCTCCCAATACAACCAGAGGCAGTTTGTTTGTTAGTTTTGTTTGCTTGTTACGAGGGAACATAGAGTCGGATATACACACGTACATACATAAGTACACACAGGTCAAACACCATTAGGTACCCTCCTTTTTTGGCTTCGTCGTAGTCGGGTAAAAAACAACATAAACCCTTAGTACGGCGTAAATACTTTATAATAACAAAACTACATGTTTTCGATAACTATAAAAATATGTGTTTGTAAAAATACGATGGAAATACCTAAATTAGCGCGCGAACCACCCGTTCTTTATCCCGCTCTATCCCATTCATTAGCGGCTAAAGCTCTATCCCATTCATTAGCGCCCTTAAGATATAACTTGTACTTCTTTTTATTTTAATCACAACCCCGATCCCTAATAATAGGTTACTTTAACGCCAACGGCATAAAATCCCAAAGGGAAGAAATAGGGCTCTTCCTCCGCGATCATCAAATAGACGTTCTCTTAATACAAGAGACCTTCCTAAAGCCTTGCAATCGTGATCCGTCACTTGCCAATTACCGGATAGTTCGCAATGACAGGTCGCGATGTCACAAGGGTGGCACCCTGATCTATTATAGAAAGCAGCTTCACTGCATCCCACTAGACCCTCCCCCCCCCTCTCGGTATTAGAAGTCTCCGCCTGCCGTCTTGGCATGTCAGGTCACGAGCTGATCACTCTCGTATCGGTCTATAATCCCCCCGGTAACACCACGGGGCATTACCATCACCAACGCCTCTCAAACGACCTCTCGATTCTACTCGCTATGAGTAACTCAGTAACTCGCTCATTATAGCGGGCGATCTAAATGCCAAACAGCCCTCTTGGAATAGTTCGGTAACCAATCTCAGAGGTCAACACCTGTTCGACTTCTCAAACTCCCTGACCTTTGACGTCATCGCTCCCATGACTCCCACCCATTTTCCGCTCACGAATCCAAATCATGCCCCCGATATCTTAGACGTGGCGCTCCTTAAGAACGTCAACTTAAAGTTAGATTCGATAGAAACGGTACAAGAGCTAGACTCTGATCACCGCCCGGTAGTCATGAGACTATACCCCCGCATAGGTTTTTCCGACCCGAACGCCCCCCCTATCACTAAGAGGATCACGGACTGGAAGAAAGTAAGCACACAGCTGAAATCCAACACGTCCCCTCAACTAGACTCTATCCCCGACCTTTTCGACTCGGTCGCCGACACCACGGCCGCGATCGACTCACTCACTAATCACGTACAAACCGTCCTGAACGATTGTTCAAGGGAAGTTCCAGCGACGGTCATCCGTCGCTGGAACTTCCCTTGCCGGACGACGTGCGTGCATTACTGACTGAGAAGAACGCGGCCATACGTGCCTGCGATAGCTTTCCCTGTAACGCCAACAAAGCCCATATGCGCTATTTACAGAGATCTGTAAAGACACGTATAGCGGAGCTGCGGGACGCGAGCTGGGGAAAGTTACTCGGCGAACTAGAGCCCACCCATCAGGCCTTCTGGGAGCTCCAGAGGAAACTCAGGTCTCCCCAAGTCTCAGCCATGCCCCCCCTGACCCGTCCCGATAAATCCATTGCATTCGACGATGCCGAAAAGGCTGAATGCCTCGCAGACAGCCTCGAGGCCCAATGCACTCCCAGTTCCCTACCTGTAGACAAAGCTCACCTGAAAAGGGTCGACGCCGAAGTCGAACGTAGAGCCTCCCTCCCTCCCGTCGATGACCCTGATTGTCCACTGCCCCCCGTCCTCCCGGACGAGGTGCACGACATCATCAAAGGTCTTAAAGTCCGTAAAGCCCCCGGTTCAGATGGCATCACCAATAGGGTGATCCAACTATTCCCTGCCCACCTAATAATGCTTTTGACCAGTAATTTTACTTTGTTTTTTTTATTGTTTTTGTTTTATTGTTTTTTTATTATTTTTATTAATGTTCTATAATATTGAAGGTGTTTAGTTATTAATTTGTGATTTCCTGTGCGAGTCTCAATAAATACTTTTTCTTTCTTTCTTTCTTTCTTTCATCTTCAATGGTGCCTTAAGCAACAATATCTTCCCCCAGTCATGGAAAGAGGCCACGGTTATCGGTATCCCAAAGCCCGGCAAGCCCAAAACCGAAGCCTCTAGCTACTGTCCCATCAGTCTGCTCAAGGTTCTCGGAAAAATCTATGAGAGGCTTATTTATAAGCGCCTCAGAGATTTTGTCGAGACCAAGGGCCTCATCCCCAATGAACATTTCGGCTTTCGAACTGAGCATTCTAGCGTGCATCAGGCCCATCGCATCGTAGAATCCATAAGCGCTGGTTTCCAACGCGGGACTATGACCGGTGCAGTATTCTTCGACGTAGCGAAAGCGTTCGATAAAGTCTGGCACAACGGCTTAATATACAAGCTGTACCAACTCGGCGTGCCAGATCGTCTCATATTCATCTTACGAGACTTTTTATCGAATCGCGTCTTCCGTTATCGTATCGAAGGAGCGTTATCCACTCCCCGTCCCATCCGCGCAGGTGTCCCCCAGGGCTCTGTGGTGTCCCCCCTCATTTTCACGCTATACACAAGCGATATCCCTAAAGGTTGCGGTAGGTCGCAGTTGAGTCTGTTCGCAGACGACACTGCTATCTACTTCAGCTCTAGATCCCCCGACATCATTCGCCTAAATCTCCAACGCGCAGTTAATAGACTGGCAGCTTGGTTTACAAAATGGCGGATAGAAGTCAACCCCGATAAAAGCCAAGTGGTTCTCTTTACGAAGCCGCGTTCAAGGCTCAAAAACCCCCTCCCCCGACCAATCACCATGTTCGGCAAGCCGATCCCTTGGGAGAAGCGAGCTAAATATCTCGGTGTCGTTCTAGACCATCATTTGACCTTCGCAGAGCACATAAAGATGGTTCGTTCGCGAGCCTCTTTCGCTCTCGGTGGACTCTTTTACCTGGTGAATGCACGTAGCAAATTGTCACTTAGGTGCAAATTGCGCGTTTACACGGCGTGCATTCGACCGATCATGACCTATGCGGGTGCCGTCTTCGCTCATGCGAAACCCCGTCATATCCATAGGATGCAAACAGTCCAAAATAAATTCCTCCGTAGGGCCACAGGTTCCCCCTGGTTCGTCAGGAACGAGGCACTCCACCTCGACCTAAAATTCCCACAATCCACCAGTTTCTAAAACGCCTTTCCAAGCGTTTCTTTGAGTCCGCGGCCAAACATCGCAACCCTCTGGTTGTCGAGGCCGCCAGTTATGTCCCGAGTAGAATCAGTCATGTTCGCCGTCCAAGGCATATCCTCGTAGATCCCGATGACCCCATAACCCTCCTCCAGGAGAGCAATAGGGAAACAAGTACAGTGTACAAACACAGACGCCTCCCGTCATACCGACCTCGCCGCCGAGGTCCTTTGCGATCTCGACCGCCGCGCCCCCGAGTAAATAATACTCCCCCCCGACCCTTGCTCGAAAACGAGGTGCCAGCAGTTGTTGCAGCTGTGCACGTAGCTTTAAATTCCCCGACTAATAATAATGATCAAAACCTTTTGATCCAGCCCGTCCCATCTTTTGATGTCCTCCCTCCGGATAACGCCCTAAGCCGAGGCTCGTACCCCGCAGGGGGTGCCCTTTGTGAGCGTTCATCCTTAAATCTTTAGCTTAGTTTATTTGTGCCCTGGCTGGAGGCTTTGAGTGTAGTAGCTTAAGGCAACCACAGGATTGACCGGTTAAACAGCTACGGTTTTCGGAACCAGCTGTGAGATGCCCAACAGAAAAAAAAAAAAAAAAATTTAATCACATTTTGCCTATTTATTGTTTGCATAAAGTGATAGTCTAGATTTGCCCAGAAGAACATCATTCTTACCTTAGCTGTTGGTGTGGGTCAGTGTCCTTGGGCCGACCTTGTTCCATATCTACATTAATAACCTATGCAACATGAAGATTGACGGCGGGCTCATATTCTCAAACGTCGACGATACTGCCACTGTCTTCACTGCTAAGACTTGGGCTAGTGTTAGAAGGCTGGCTGAATGTGGCCTGGCAAAGATAGCAGCTTGGCTAAATTATAGTCTCCTCACGCTAAATGCTTCCTAATCCAACTACATCTGCTTTACTAAGTATAAGTATAATAACTCGCAACCGTCACAAGAATTCCAAATAAAAATACACAACTGTCCCGACCCCCCAACCCCCGACTGCTCATTTGTAAAAATTGACAGGTTATAACATACTAAATATCTAGGGGTTGACCAGCGCCTGTCCTGGCATCTGCACACTGAACTTATAATGAAAAGATTTATGAAAATTATCTGTACTTTTAAAGCACTGCAACATGTGGCTTCAAAGCGGCTTCTGAAGCAAGTATACATATCACTGGCCCAATCGATCCTCACTTACTGTTCGCCTTGCTGGGGAGGGACAGCAAAAATTAAAAAAATAGAACTTGAGAGGGCGCCAGAAATCTTTCCTTAAGGTCATGTTCTTTAAACCCAATAGATTCCCTACCCAAAGCAGAGGCTTTGAGCAAATAAAGTTTCCTTACAGACAAAAGATCAGATAATAGGTCTCTACCTATTATCTGATCTTTTGTCTGTAAGGAAACTTTATTTGCTTGAACTCGTACTAAAAAAAGCACACATCCCTCCCATATGATTTCTCTAAGCCTAGAAAGAGAAGGAGCTACTTAGTCGCTACAACTGTCAAGGTTAGATCTACTTTCGCTAAAAGGCAATACTCAATGCAATCTTCCTACCTATACAACTTGATGAATAAAGAACTACGTAAATACTCTATGAAACTCCGTGACTGTAAAAAAATTGTAACCGATTGGCTTAAGACTAAAACCTACGACGAGGTTGAGTCTTTTGTTTCTAGGCTTCAATAACCAATTATTTGCATTCGGGTTGCTGTTTACATGGTTAGTGAAAGAAGATTTATTTGGCTTCTTCCGATCCCAAGACATTGTCGCAGGGCTAACCTACAACCTACACTTGAGCTTGCACCTACACCTAAACTTATACTGGCTGCGCCTTCCAGTTTCACCCGAGTGGGATCCGATCCCGTGGGGTCGGGACGGTGTCCTGTGTCAGTGTATCCTAACCCAGTGAACCCAGACAAGGTCTACCTAAGTGCCAAATCTCATCCGGATTTGTTCAGCCGTTTTAGCGTGAAGGAAACAAACACACAAATACCTACCTAATAAACAAATACAGTTTCGTATTAAATTTAATATGGGGCAGGATATTAAAGGATAAGATAGTATAGCTAAATTTGCTTATTATAACTCGCACATTACACACACTTACTCTTTACACTCTCACCCATACTGACACACTACACACCCTCACTCTACACACTCTCATACATAATCACACGTGAACGTGCGACTTGGCCCTTTTCTATGCATAATGCTCACTCATTTACAAATCATTCACTCTTTCATTTTTGTATAATTTTAAGTTACCCATTTATTTTATTTTTCTGCATGTTTACACTGTCTATATTCAATTGCATAAGTTAATGATAAGTGGAAGCGCGGAGTCTCCTAACACAAGCAATTCCTTGCTTAAAAGGTGATCTCCAATTACGAGTATATTGTATCTAAATGCCTTTTGTAATTGAAATATACTTTTTTTTATTTTTACAAATTCTGCGCAGGATCCAGAGCAATACGCGAGCCGTAGCGAGAACGCGCAGCTGGTGCGCGTGGAGCCGGCGCGTGGGCAGGTGATGCCGCGCTCGGCGTGCGCGATTCACGTGCACGTGCCTGACGTGGGCGCGCGTCTCGGCGTGCAGCGCGCCGTGCTCATGTCAGTTCCTCTAGCTTTATACTCTGCTAAGGTGGACTCACATTTCATCCGAATTAGCCGATTTGTCCGCGCCGAAGCTGATGACGTCATCCGATTTCGTCCGGTATTTGGGTCCCTTCCGAACTTTTCTGTCGGTTCGTATGACTCGTCGAGGATTGGTGCGAGGTTATATTTCATAAAATAATTCTAAAATTCGGCGCGTTCGGTGCGAACAAAATGTGCGTTGGTCTAGTGGTCGAATGCAAGATTGCTGAGCGTCCTGGATACGGTAGATCTTAATATACGAAACTTGAGCAGGTGAAATATAGGATTTTAGGCGAACTTGAAATAAACCTATTCCATCCGCTTCGGAGAATGCAGGCGTGGTGTTATGTTTAAAACTATTAATTACTTATTTATTTGGTGTTTATCTTTTTTTGGAGTTTGTACAAGTTATCAAAATAAAGGATATGTTCTAGGTTGATTCTGAGGGACATACCTAAGGAGAGCTTCCCTCCGGACTACGATCCAATGATCGTCAGGTCGGTGGAGATCGTTTCGGACCCGATAGCAGGAGTCGAGGTAATGTTGTGCTGGTAGTTGCGCTTCCATATCCTTTGAAGTATGACTGACACTACACAGTAACTAATCCTAATAGTTTAGCAACTAATTATTACCTACCTGCTGAACTTTTGATTATTAAAGATTGGAATTGTCTTACTGAATATAGACCTGGAACTGCCTCAATAAAAGATCTAGGCATTCAAAAATATATACTTACTACGCTCTTTAAAAATAGTTCAGATCTGTAATCCTAAAGATTTGATTTTTTTTAAAGATCTAAGTGTTTCGAGCAGTACTTTTGTTCATAATTCCAATTACCCCTTAAAACCCCTAAGGGTCCAGTAGAAGTAGTGGTAGATTGGCAGTCAAGACAACACAGTAATAACAAGGAACTCTCGTAATAAAGGACATTACCTGTTTCCTCACGTTGGATACAAACGCCGTGATTTCGACAAAATGTGTACCATTACAGACAGTACCATAAAGTGGTTCATTTAACAAGCGCCGCTATGGGGGCGATATACGACGCAATCGGTTAAAAGGATTCGAGTTTTTCCTCTATTGACTGTTTCAAAGCACTCAATTTTCTTTACACTCTGAAAATTTGCCAAAGTCGTCGAGTTATAAAATTTTATTTTTCTGATAAACATTGAACGTGCTAAATTGGCATATTCTTATTATTGGATAAAAGCTCTCTTCTTTAGGTTGCGTAATTATGAGTAGAAAATACTTTTGAAATCTAATTTTACGTTAAGGGAGAACGTAAACGACCGTAAATAAACGATTTGTAAAAAATCGGTGTGAACAGAACATAATGTTACTTTCAACGCACACGTCCCACAGGACTCGGTCATACAAAGAACGTTCGGCCACTGAGAAAAAAGGGTCACGTCTGCGTTCTCGCTAACGCTTTCAATAATCAAGCTTTCAATAACTGTCCTAACTGTTGACTTTTTAAATTCTTTTACTTCTTCTTTTCGTGTGGTTAGTGACTAACCTGCTATCAGAGTTCTAAGCCACCCATAGGCCTCTGACTTGGCTTTACATGCCGTTGAGAAATATCTCTCAGGCATTCCGGTTTCCTCACGATGTTTTCCGTCACCGTTCTTGAAGCAAGTGATAACTATACAATATGCACATGAATCTGAAAAGTCAGAGGTACCTACGTGCCTTGGGTTCGAACTCGAGACCTATGCCTTTGCAGTCTGACGGTCACACCACTATGCTATCACTGCCACATTTTAAATTAATTAACTATTTAAAAATTATTCGTCATTCCCTTGCCCTCATTCCAATTTATATGGGGTCGGCGCGGTCAGCGAGGTCGGCGCGGTCGGCGCAACATCTCTTTCCTTTCTAGTCATTATCATCTTTCACACAGACCCATAAATCGTTTCTTTGGTCTTCTTCTACTCTTATACCATCCATATTCATACATAAACGTTCCTCACGAAATTTTTCTCTTTCTTGAGCATCACATTAAAATTATCTGAGAAATATAACTCTAACAAAGGATGATGCTTATGAGTCTAAAAAGTGTATCGTGTTCAGGGATCCATCCACGAGGTGTGTGAGATCGTGTGCGCGCAGATGGAGGTGTGGTGGGACGTGGTGCCCGTGCGGTTCGTGCTTGACCCGCCCGTTCTCTCGCTCCACCATTCTAGAAGGTACAACTAACTTGTTCTGTAGAAATCCCACCGTCAAAACTAAAGTGAAGCGAGCTTTAAGTGAGCTGACAGTCAGATAGTGTCAATCCCTAGCATCAGGTGGAATGACAGCTCACTCCGCTAAGTTTTCAAGGTGAGATTTTTACAGAATAGCTCGGCAGCTCTTTATCATTCAATCTGACTACGTAGCATCTCTTCCAGAAGCATAGTCATTTCTCTTTTTTACTAACTGAAATCATAATTTTTCTTCATGTCGCAGAAATATTTCAATGGCCTGTCATTTCGTCTTCCATTTTTTTCGTTTCTACGGTGGCTAGTGGCTATGCTTTGCGTGCTGCTTGTGAAATTTGAACTCTCTTATAAACGAACTGTTTGTTACTACCCTCAGCAAGTTTGATGCTTAAGTGTGAATATCAAAATTTTTTTTTACAAAGAATTCATACAACCGACTTCCAAACTACAAAGTGAAAAATAACTTTAATTTCGGAAGTCGGTGTCAAAAAACAAAAACACTGACCCAAAGACACCGACTTCCGAAATTAAAGTAATTTTTTGTAAAAAAGTTTTTGTTTTTTCACTTTTTAGTGGGTTGATTTGTAATTTTTCTAAGTTACAATAGCCTTATGTCGGCTGCTCATCAAAAATACCCAAATTGCTATAGATGTGCCTTTAATATTTGAAGAGTTCCCTCGATTTCTCCAAAATCCCATCATCAGATCGTGACCAAATGACAATGGGACCAATTTGAAAGTATACCCTTTCAAACAAAGAAAGAATTTTTTAAATCGGTCCAGCCGTCTTCGAGTAATCGGGGACGTTATATAAAAAAAATATATATCCTGACGAATTGAGAACCTCGTCCTTTTTTTTGAAGACAAAATAACCATCACCACTGAGTGAGATCATCGTCTTGCAAGACCTTACCGGTCTTTTGTAGTATGGCTCTCATTTGTCTCGCTGATTCAGTGATACCTTTTTGCGGTTCAACATGGCTAGTAAAATATGGCAGAAATGTACTTACCACCTTCGCATTCTTTGCTTCGACACGGTACAGCTAGTAAGATTTATGATGTTGTAGACTGGACTCTCTGCTGCTGGACATAAAGGCAACGCAGCTGTTCGGGTGCGAGGGCGCGCGCGTGGCGTGGAGCGCGCCGGCGCGCGTGCCGCTCCCCGCGCCGCTGTGCCTCGCCCCCGCGCACATCCGCACCACCACACTGCACTACCCGCTGCCCAGCCTGCCCAACCATTTCCCAGAGACCGATATTATCACGTAAGTGCTACAATTATCTTAAAGTAGGAAAGTTCCTGTAGGTCTACGGCAGACTTATCCTCGTCGCCCATGCATGTCAAGTCAAGTTAGTGTGTCGGATTGACATAGGTACGATGTTTGTGGGATCTCTGGGATGTGTTGGCATTGAAAAGAGGAGTAGGGCGAGATGTTAAGTTACTGTAATATTTCCAAATGCAGCCTGTCTACTGGGATTTCCTGGAATAATCACTTAAGGCTCTAGCAGACAGGTGCGACGTGACGGCGCGGCGCGTCTCTGGTGGGACAATTTCTACTACTAAAAAGATACATTACCAAACTAAGACGATATTTAAACGAATATCCGAACATCAAAATTTTGCCCGTCAGTTTGAGCAATTTTCTAAGCAAACTTTTCTAAATTAAAAGCGGTTGCAATATTAACCTTATTTTCAACTCATCCAATTTTGGCAAATCCCTCAAGGTCTTAGCCAACAAATTATTGGATGAAGATTATTTACTTCCTGCACGTTTGGGTAAGTTTGCAGCTTTAGTAAGTTGTACCTTAAAGCCGGTGCACCGCAAACAACTTTAATTAACTGCCGCGAACACAATGTCCTGTTCTGTAGACAAACCTTTTTAGATGTTATAAAATGCAACTTTCTTTGGCCGTGCAACCCTTAAACGAAATAACTTTTTGGAGGTATGCTGGTTGCTAACTTCCTTATAATCATGAACAGTATCAGTGGTAAGACATGTACATTCCTTGCTCTATAGAGTTAGACCTAGATCCCACTCAGAGTTATCTTAAGGCAATTAAGGGCCAATTTCACCAATGAAACCGAATGTGATCAGCATGCCTAAACCGCGTTCAAGAGCTGTCTGTGTCAAAATTGTTATGAATACTGACAGCTCTTGAACGTGTTTCAGGTTGCTGATCCCGTTCAATTTTAATGGTGAAATTCGCCCTTAATCGTTTATTTGCACTATAGAATGGAAGCTGCTAACGAGGAGTGGCGGTTGCAGTGCGCAATCACGCGGCAGTGCGCGACGCGCCACCCGGGGCTGCTGCCGGAGCGCGCGTGGCTCGGCGTGGTGGCGCCCGCCACGTGCATGCACACCACCTTCCAACTCTTCAATGAGACATACCAACATGTAAACCTTCGATCTCTATAAACTTTTTATACAGCTTTTATTATCTATGGTCTCACTGGTAGCAGGTAGTGGTATTCGAATGTGTGTGGGGTAGGTACCACAACTAAAAAGTTAAAAATAAAAACTTTTTACAAAAAAAAAAACAATCGACCTCCAAAAAAAAAACACTACAAAGTGAAAAATAACTTTAATTTCGGAAGTCGTTTGGAGGTCGGTTGTTTTTTTTTTTTGTAAAAAGTTTTTTCATAGAGATTAACGTTTGGGAATGGACAACCATCAACTTTCTGATTAGTTAATCAGAAAGTTGATGGTTGTCCATTCCCAAACGTTGATCTCTATGAAAAAACAGGCAGTTTTGAACTGTCAAGGAGTCGGTCAGTTGACCGACTCCTTGACAGTTCAAAACTGCCTGTAAATGAAATAAATTTAATTGAAATAAATGCTCCGAGTTGAGAATTGTGGTCCAAAATTGGTAACTGCCTGGCATATGAAAACTGTTCACGTCACTAATGTCCAACATACCAACAACCTAACTTTAGTTGGCAAGTAGTAGTATCACATTCCACTTTACACAAAGGCAGGAGGCAAGTTAGGAGGATGAATGTTGATTCTAATTTACACACAATTTATTTTTACGCATTTAGATTGTCCGCGTTTCTATTCCCGACGCGAGATTAGGGCTATCAGCGCTGTGACTGACTCAGCTTACATTTTCGTGATACTTTCTTGTATTTTTTTTAACTAAGATTTTTCATGGTTCCGTACTTCCGAATAAATAAAACGAAACCTTTATAGGATCACTCGTGTGTCTGTCTGTCCGTCTTTCACAGTCAATTTGCTCCGAATCTAATGGACCGATTAAGTTGAAAATACATATGAATTTCTGTGACCCAAACACGGACGTATAACGTAACAAATGACGTTTTTTTTTTCAAGAGATCGATTTATAAGTTATTGTTTTATTAAATTGAAATGAATTTATAATCCTATGATATATCGATGACCAAACTATTGTTTATACTCTACATTTTCAAATTACTAAGCTGTTGATAGAGACATAAATGTATTATGCAAGTGGTAATTTTTTATTGTTTTTCATCACGATATCTACATTTATGACGTTGTTGCGCAGAAACTTAAATTAAAAGTAGAATTTGTCTGTTCAATAACGTCATATAACTAGGCCAATTTAAATAAAGAACCGGCCAAGTGCGAGTTGGACTGGCGCACAAAGGGTTCCGTACCATTATCTATAAAAACGGCAAAAAAATCATGTCTGTTATATGGGAGCCCCCTTAAATATTTTATTTTGCTTTTTAGTATTTGTTGTTACAGCGGCAACAAAAATACATCATCTGTGAAAATTTCAACTGTCCAACTATCACGGTTCATGAGATACAGCCTGGTGACAGACGGACAGACGGACGGACAGCGGAGTATTAGTAATAGGGTCCCGTTTTACCCTTTGGGTATGGAACCCTAAAAATTAACACTCTAAACTTATAAAAAATTGCACTAACATAAACTTTTTGGGTACCGATATAAGGTATTATTAAAATAAATGGCACTAGTATAAAAATGTACGGAAACCCATTGATGTAAATCAAGGATTCGCCCTCGCCATACTTACGTCGCGCGAAAACTGTCACTCCCTAAATTGTGCGACGTGGCTCAATTGCGAATCATTTCCTCATTCGTCACAGTTCGTAACACATCGGAGCAACTTTCTCGTTTTTAATACACATAGCTGTACAAAGATGCCTTCTTGTGCCTTCAGGAAATGTACCAACAACTCCAAAAATTCATATAAAACGGAAGGTATTACTTTCCATGCGTAAATTTTCTTTTCAAATTTATTACGATTTCTAAAATAAATATTATGACGGAAGATGACAAGTAACAAAAATTACGTTCCCATGACAACGAACGATAGGGTAGTGTAACGTTGACAAAAAAGTTTGAAATGTGAATTAGGAAGTATGGAGGTTACATGCCATTATGATTTAAAATATTTTAACTGCCGGATTTTTTAATGTCTTTCTTTTTTTAGATTAACTTTTCTTTGAAACTATGTTTTCGAATACAAAATTATAGGTACTTAAACAATTATTATAAAACGCGACTTGCTTCGAAAGCACAGCGTGGGCCCTTCGCCTGATCTCTCTCCGCCATCCCGTCAGACTATGAGTGTGAGGAAATGGAGATTCCACCTATTCAAGCACGTCGAAAGAATCCAGGGAAAGTAGCGTGAATAAAGGCGCAGCACAAAATTTTGTCTTTCAACCTTAAGGCGTGAAAAGGTAACAGACGGACAGTTACTTTCGGATTTAAAATATTAAATAGATGTACTGATGATGAATCACTATTTGTATTTTGAATTTAACTATTAAGTTCCCACAAGAAACATGTGTTAAAGAAAAATGGATTCAAATAATCCAAGAAGAACAAAGAGACGATGAATGGTTGCCAACCAAATACAGCCGCATTTGTTCACCGCATTTGATCAGAGGTCCGTGGATCGGAACCACGCTCTGCTACCATTTTAAGATGGTAACAAAATAATGTATCTGTGGAACCAGCAGAGCAATCTTGTATTAAATAAGTGAACTAATGTTGAAATAAACTTAGTCTATGCGAAACAGCCATTGTTTTAATAATTTTAATGATGATATGTTCTACTAGACACAACATTATAAAAACAAATATTTTATTTTTACAAAAGCACCTCCTTTTAAAATTAAGTATTCTTTTCAAAACGAGTATGCTGACCGTACAGCGACAATTCTCTACGTCATTGTGTGACAGATGACAACTCATGCACAAATGCGGTCATCTTTTGACGCAGTAAGGCGTATCCTTCGATGTAAATCGATGCGGAAACCTTCGTGTGCGAATCCTACTCGCACTTCGCCAGTTTTTTGTAAGTAGTCCGTCCGTCAGACTAACAATGAAATACATTTTTAGGCTGACGCTTTTCCTGCTGATAGGGGACTGGATTATCATTGCTTATAATAGAAACAAGCTTAATTTTATGTTTTCAAAGTTTATCGTTGTTCTAAACTTACTGAAACTGGCTTTTAATGGCGATTAAAGATTAGATTCAGTGCAAGTAATCTCTCGCTTCATGGATGCAATCTGAGCGTAGTATGTATATGGATTCTTATCACAATTATAAGTGTGATGATCTTGAGTAGTTGGTTGTGTGGACTAAAATTTTCTAAGAGGTATCAAGCTACCAAGCCGGGTGAGCCAGGTCTACTGCAAAGAAATAAATTGTATGTAGGTCTTCTCTTTATCTTGTTCGTGGCTCTATTACAAGTTTGGGAATCGGCGGGTCCCGAAAAGTTTATTTATGATACCACTTAGGTTTTGCCCGCGAATTCCTCTGCGTGTATGTTGTATTTCATGCTGGAAAAAAATTGCCTGATATCCTTCTCCAGGTCCCAGGCTACCTATCTATCTTTTATGGTTTAGGCGTGAAAAGGTAACAGACAGTCAGACAGAGTTATTTTCGCATTTGTAATATCGGTATGGATTGAATGAGTATTAACTGTGTCAGATCTGCTGGTGGGCGGAGCCGTTCCGCTGGTGGGGCGAGAACCAGCCGTCCCCGGCGTGCGTGGGCCGTGTGCCGTGCGACACGTGCCACGAGCGCGCCTGCTCGTGCGGCCTGCTGCGGCCCGCGCGTGGCGCACTGCACCACCGCAAGCGCGCCGACATCTGCTACAACGTCAACGCGCCTGAGGTAAGTGACTCCTGCTATAGACCTGCAGTCATAGAAACAGCTACTGAATCAACTTCGTCGTTTGCCTTTTCCCAACTATGTTAGGGTCGGCTACGTAACGTATAAAATAATATAAGCCCCACTAAAAAGTTTCCGGTACAAAAGCTGAACTGTTTTTACAAATGAATGTTTTTGAGGTGACGAAAACGCTGAATTGTGCTCTGTTTACGAAGTAGTTCAAATGTCAGGAAGGAAATTGAATCCAAAGTAATTTACTTGGAAGCAATAAAGGCGTAATCGCAATAAAATCCTAATATAGCTCTGAACCAACAGAAACACCGGGACCGCTTTTTACGATGACTCTTTTTCGGCCCCACCGGGTAAAAATTACCTACAGAACAAATTACGTTCATTCTTTTGATTTGGACTTACTACAGTGAGAATATTCTCATACCGTCTATTTAACACCGACAAAGGCCTTAATGGTTTTGGTACATTAATCATTCAAGAGCGGAGGCTTAAAAAGGTTTTAAGCTAAATCCTGATATTACTTTTTCGGGAAAAAATACTCAGACTACCAGGTTTCGAGCGTCGGAGCTTGTGGGTGTGACTCTTAAATTCTCATTTGGATAATGCTAAAACGCCAGATATCCAGTCACCGGGAAAATCGGGTGCTACGCGAATTTTACTTAAAAGTTTAAAGTTTCTCGTTTAAAAGAAGATTTATAACGGTCAGGGCTTGCAAACAAGTGGCGCGACCACCCCTCTTGAACAAGTTTGCGTCCCTCCGGAGAAATGGTTCGCAACTAAAAGTTGTTCAAACAAGCACACACCGCCGCTCCGCGTATTTCAATTAACATTTTGAAGTGTTTACTTTAGAAAACTTTCAAACTTTATCAAAGGCTTCCGCAATGCGATGTGTTAAAGGGTCGTTCTTCTTTTTAACCTACAAAAAGATGTCTCCACCAGTCAGTGAAAAAAAAAACAAGGAAATTACCATTGTTTTTTCTTAATTGTATTTCAACATGCACTGTACTATACACATAATGGTTGTGCACGATTAAATAACATATGTATTGAATAATTTCACTGTAAAAAGTACGTTACAGAGTTGTAAATCCGCGTGACAGAAGTGTATTTCATACAAAACACAAGTGTCTCCCGCTACCTCGGCTTGCGTATAATCCAAAATATTACGAAAAAATTATATTATGACACAAAACGTAAAAATATCTTATAACTCCTAAATATATTACCTATCATGTAATAGCAATCATTATTTTTTATCACTTTTAATAAAAATTTCAAAAAATCTCAAATACTTGTCTCCTACTACCTGACGTTTTATTTAGTAAAATCTGTCACGTAGGTTGTTCTTCAAAATACGCGTTTATGCCGATCGTCTTTGTGGCCTGCGATTGGAGGTTTAGACCTCTTTCCTCCCTTGGTACGATTTCCCCTCTGAGATCAAGAGACAGCGCGTCAGTCGCCCGAAAGCTGTGATAGGAGGTGCGTGGGTTTATTCGGCTACCGCTTCGTCACGTAAGTAATTGATTCAAAATATAATTATTATTGTTACTTTTCCTTGTCTACTCTTACGTGATAAGAAATGTTTTATTGCCAACGTGTAAATTATATATTCTATGTCAACTTTTACATGTTACCGACTTTGCAACAAATTTTTACTCCTCCGTCACATGACAACTCCGTCACATGTTTATTGTGACGGAGTGGTAAAGTACGTGACGGAGGGGTAAAATAAACGATATTCATGATCTATTTATGCTGAATCCGAGAAATACTGAAATAGATACAGTAGTTATTATGGTAATTATTCTACGGAAAGTGTTACAAATATTTTTCTATCTTCTCGTATGTTTAGGTACGTATTAGTTATTTTCTATTTCCAGATACCATCATAGCGAAAAAGAAGACATTAGCACCAACAGAAAGACAGTGGCGTTGTCGAGAGAAACGAAAAAATGACCCTGAAAAGGTAACTGAAATAAAGCGCAAGGATTTAGAAAGATACCATGTTTGAAAGAAGCTAGTAGCTGACATGAGCATGCGAGAACATCGAATCGAAAAGTGAATATGGCAAGATGGAAATAAAAAAGAAGGAATAAGAAAAAGATGCTTGAAGAGGTACTTTTAAACACGCCGGCTCCATCGCCAATACCAGAAACCCTACCAATGACTCCATCTGCATCACCGACTCCCTCTGAAGTATCTACTCGTAGTTCAAGGGGAAGAAAGAAAGTGAAAAGAGATAGAACAAAGTAATACAGAGATAATATTTAGTTTCAAGAAAAAATAGATCAGTTAGAGAAGAAAGTTCGAAAATATAAGAAGAGATTGCACAGAAAATCAAAAAAGACGGCAGTAGCAACAAAGTTGAAAGCAATAGTCAGAATACAAAGAAGTACAGCGTTATTTCTAATGCCATTATAGTCCACTAAATGTTCACGGAAACTCGTGGAATCCTAAACCATAGGGTATTAAGTTTTTTTTGTGAACAATTCTGTTCTTGTCACATTCCTAAAACTTATCGGCCTCTGCCTGAAATCCAACAACAACAAAATATTGTGAACGAGTTCTTATCTAACGATAAAGAAGAAGATATAATTCATGATGTGGAGAATTCCACGCTCGCTGATATTACTAACACAATTGGGATGCTCCGAAAAAGTTTTTAGCCCAGATGAATCATCCGATGAAGATCAGCCTTTGGCCACACTTAAAACGAAAGATCCAACTAATCAAACTGCCATCTGCGGTACTTCTTACCAAACACTCCAGCCTGAAGACATTCATCCAATTAATATAAAATAACGAATACACGTTTTGGTTAAAGTACGAAGCGAGAGGAAAATACAATACACTTACGCTGGAGTAGCAAAAACTACCGTCGATGAAGAAGGCGATGTCTTGGTAATGTTCCTAAAAACAGTCGATGGTAGTGGAAGACTGCTTAAGTTGGTGGAGAATGACGTATCGGATGTTCCTTCTGATGATTTGATTAAAGTCTTACCGGCACCGAATGTTATTAAATAGGGAAAGAGACAATATTTCCAGTTCGAAGAGCCACTGTCAGTATTCAAAAAATAAGACATTCTATCAGTGGCTTCGACATTGAAATATTGTCCTGCTAGATTGTGCTATTGTTAATGATGATTATTTTATTTTATGTCTTTAGGAATTTTAATTTGCAGTCAAGTTAGACTAGATTTTTTATTTACTTAAGACAAGTGAGTAGTCATTTAATTTACTAAAATAAGAATCTCTTATTCTAACGGTTCTCAAATGTGATTTCATTAACTATCTAAGTTCGATCTCATGTAATTTTTAAATGACCCTGTTGAAGACTGATAAAGATTCACAACAATATATAAAAATAAACCTGTTTTATTCCAAAACGCAGCCTAGTATCTCCTAGAATAACAACTCTGTCACATAAGTTACTACTCTGTCACGATGTTGTCTCCTGGTAGGAAAATTGTTTTGGTCGTTTATATATTTTCTTATAACTAGTGCAACATTGGAAAATTTTTGTTTATAATAGTTGATGATATTGCCGTCTGTGATATTCGTATTTATTTGTAAATGATAGTAAAAATTGATTTATAGCAAAAACATACTTTATATTAGCAGAAAATGTGATAGAGTGGTATAAGATCATGAATAAAACATATTTTGTAAATACAAATGTATTATTTTAATATGTTTTCTAAAAGTTCCTTTAGTTAATTAATGTATTACAAAAGTACAAGTTATTTGACGAAGAGTATTCGATAGAATAAAATAAAAGATTTCGTGACGGAGGTGTAATTTTTTTTGTCGAATCCATCTTTCAGGTCTTGAAAATCGTACAAAAATCTGTAAACTTCTCGGCCAACAACTTTTTCCGATAGAATAGAAATTGTGCTATCAGAATATATATATATACTGTCGAGGAAGCTAAGTAATTTTTTTTTCGAAATTGAGCTAATGTTTTATCAAATTGTAGGTTAAAAAGAAGAACGACCCTAAAACAAACACCAATTTATTAAGATATCTTTTAATACTATTTTAAGTCAACAAGAGAGTTGGGGTTTTATACACACTCATCAGTGTACACATGCGGATCTCTGCTTTTTCAGCACCAAAGGAAACATCACTTGACTTTGAATCATCCAGAGTTTCAAAAGCAACTCGTCACCTCAAAGAAAGTTGTTTGTATTTTCGTTGTCTTTGAGAAAGGTAGAAGTGTCGCGAGAAGTGCCTTGAGCTTAATTCAGAACAAGTTTGCACTTAATGTGACCGACAACGCTCTCATTGACGCGGCTAAAGTTTCGAAGATCACGGCTGATCTGTAATGTAAATCTTTGTTTAGTAGAAGGTTGTTAACTTAATTTCTAATTTTGTAATTTAACAATGCATGCCTTTATAGGGTAGATTTTTGAGCTACTTTAAAATATTTTTAAGACCCTGTTGTATCACCAAAAATCGCATTAATAAAAACTTTGAACTTTGGAACGATATCTTGCCAGAACAAAATCTGTGAAAGTGGAAACATAAGCAACCGACAACGTAACAACTATTTGTTGTGCAACTTGAGCTATGCTTGTCCAGGAGTAGACTGCGAAGGTTAAGTTAACGTAAATTATACATACATTTAATGTTTCCACTCAAGTCTTATCTATGAAAGCGAGTAGACCGTTTTCCACCCCCGGGTGCAGACAGGTGGATCTTGGAACTTTTAGTTCTAATAGCTAAGACGAGAAGAGTTTTCTCACGATGTTTGAGCTGTCGTAGCTTATGATTATTTCCATCCAACAGTTGGCTGGAAGAATTAGCTTTTAAAACCACCGCACCGTTACTATTTGTCCTGTCAGGGTACAATAAGGAATATGTCTATGTTGCGATTGAAACATTAGGGCCATGGAGTCCGAGTGCTCACCATGTTTTTCGAGACATTGCTAAACGGTTAGTCGCAGCATTGCCATTCAACGTAGCAATTAATGCTGCCAGCCTTTTGGGCATTTTTCCTGTTTACAGCGATGCGGACGAATTTTTTGATGCCCTTTAATTTCTTCCTCTCTCTTTTTATACCATGTACATATTGATATTATAATTTTAAGATTAGTTTTTAAATTACTTACTAATACATATTTCGCTATCTATCTTGGAGTCTTTGTGGTGCAGTGTGATGGGTGCGTGGTGACGCTGGTGCGCGTGCGGCGCACGGACGCGGACGTAGCGGTCGTGCACGGCGCGCCGGGCACGGAGGCGCGCGCGGCGCTTGTCGCCTACCGCGTTCTCGCGCCGCGCCTCTACCTGCGCCTCCTGCCCTGTCTTCACGACTCCAACGAATGTAGGTCACTCTTAATACTATACTGTAATTAAGACTGATTTACATTAATTTGCATTAGTTATGTAGCGAGTTAGAAAGAAACAAAAAAAGAAAGAAAACACATATACTTAAAGAAATAAAGATGTCTAATTTTGATCCGGTCTCTTTAAAATGTTGTTAGTTAACTAATTAGGTAACAATTTGTGACAAAGTTGTTGAACAGAATGTGGTTCCCATAGATGATAGTTACTAAATAAATTAACAGACTTGGTTTTACATTAGATCTCACATATTTTTGTGGTAGAAGAACTGCGTTGCGAGACTTGCGTTTTTTATATGTTGTGTTTTTGATGGGTTTTATAATATTACAGATTACTCTCCACTTAAATCCTTACTTATGAGTACTAACAAAACTTCCAGTACCGACTTTAAGTGAACCACTTGTGAAAGTTACAATTTATTTTTACTCCTAGGAATATTGAAGTGAACCGACCGAGCGTTGAGAGTTTCTTATTACCAATAATTTCAATTCTTTAAAGGTACAAAATTTTAATAACATTTTATTAATTGAATCTGTTTTTGATCAAGTAATTTTCAGAGGAAAGCTTACCGAACGATAATATCGTCTATGAACAAATAATTAACTATTATTGATCTACTAATATAAGAATCTTGAAATTATTTTTCAAGTTATTCACGTAGAGATTAAGATGTTTGTATAGACAGAAGTTTGAACGAGTTTGTACCTAGGTATACATGTGGGTTCTTTATGTTAAAAAAATGCAATCAACAACATTCAAAGGAAAGTTCTCAGCTTGCCTGATTGAGTGACTTTTAGTGGAGTCGAAGAATTTTATGATCCAATAAATATAAATTCAACGCGATGTTATATAACTACATCATTATAACATGTTCAAGCTGATTTTGATTCAATGTATATTCCATACGAGCACGGTGCAGTCAATTCAATTCAATTTAAAAAACTTAATTTCACATAGCTACTTAAACCTATCTACGGGCACAACTATCAAATGTCAGAAGCTATGTGCACGGTTCAAATTGATCGTTTCCTATGGAGATGAGTCGGCTAGAAATTCCATGGTAACTCTTTTAAAAATAAGTGGTTTTTGCAATGTTCATTGGCTCTTAATCTAGCATGAAGAAAAATACTGGCGAGTTTGTTCCGCCACTTCTTCCCAGCTAAAGCACTAGGAAATGGTGAAGGGCGGGCGTTTTGTGGGGCTGCCTCATTGACGTTCAATGCTGATTCTCAGCCTAATTTTAATAAATGATTTTTGTATTTTGAATAATCCTTTATTCGTAATAAAGATAGTTACGTCGGCAGGCTCGGGCTGCAAAGTGGACGAGGGCGCGCTGAACAGCCGGCGCGGCACGGCCATGTTGCGGCCGCGGCAGGCGCTCACGCTCGGGCGCCGCACGTGCTACCGCCTGCTCCTCACCAACGTCACACCGCTGCCGACTGCCGTGCACTTCGACAGGGACCACGGTCAGCACTACTTTCAATACGTAGAAAATTTGCCAAACATAACTGGGTTATGTTGCACTAGCGGATTTTTTGTAGTTTGATAATAATGTTTTATACCTTTGCAGTCAATACTTATGATTCGTATTCGTTTAACTCTACTTTACTGTATGTACATAAATAATAAAGTAAATATGGATGACTTAAAACTTTTTGCCCCCAATAATAAGCACTTGATGGAACTACTGAAGGTAACCGAAACTTTCAGTAGCGCCATCAGGATGGAATTTGGTGTGGACAAATGTGCGGTCATGCATGTAAAACGAGGGGGTATTGTGGAATCCGTGGGAACAGCAACTTTCGGATTCCATACACCTTTTGAGATCCCTCTCCTCAATCGAAACATACAAGTATTTGGGTGTGTCGAAAGCGTTAAGCATCAATGCTGCTGATATGAAACAATCGCCGAGGGAGTGCTTGTTTGGCCGCCTGAATAAAATATTAAATAGTCTTTTATCAGGCGGAAATAAGGTTCCCTTCAACGGTTGGGTCATGCCGGTTTTGATGTATTCTTTCGGTGTACTCAAAGGGACTCAGACGGAACTTGACGCCTTGGATAGGTGGGTCCGCACACTGCTGACTGCAAATCGGATCACCTACGGTCATCGGTGATTTTATTTTATTTTATTGGTTCACAGGTTCTATGCTAAAGTTTACATGCGAAAGTGTGTATGCAACAATGCAACAATCGCTTACAGGCAAACTCCGCATGCATAAAGAAGTTTTACAAAAAAAAAAAGAATTGGAATTTGAATTTGAAAAACAATTATTATCTATTGTTACGTACCGTTTTGCATGTACAAATATAAATTTATATTTTGGACTAGCTTCTGCCCGTAACTTTGTTCGCGTGGAAGTCGTAACACCACAATTTACTAAAATAACAGCTACATTTTTTTTTAAACTTCCCTGTATGACCTGTACTACCTTTGTAGTTTTGGTCTCAGCAGTCAAAATACACAGAATCAGGACTGCATGGTGACGCGGGAGCAAGCCACTTAATGGTTGTCCGAATGAAAAGCAGCTCGTCTTGAAGTCGACACCCGCAGCCATCAGTATTCCTTTTTCCAGAATTAATGAAACCTTGCGTTTCTGCGTATACTACCTAACGGCACAACACTGATACACTGACTGATATATTCTTACAGATTATTCCTAACGATTGGCTATCATTAAATAATATTATAACATTAGATTGTAAGCAAACGGGATATCTCATTAACCAGTCACCTAACCATAGACTAAATCAAAACAAATCATTTATTTGCATAATACAGATTCAAAGGATGTTACAGAATGGTTCTTAAGGCTCACTGTATTATAACCATGTCAGGTGTGCAAATACATTAGGAACATTGTGAAATAATAAAATTATTCTTAATCAGTTTTCTTATTACATTGTCATTAAAAATATACATGGAAAGTCAATTTCATTTCACATTATATTATATCTGAACTAATAAACAACTAAGAAAACACTAATACTAGTAGATAATTTATTTATTTCTATTATAACACCATAGATCACTGAAGAGGCCTAAACTTAATGTTTTTATCTGTACGTTATATGAACTATCATAATTATATTAGTATAACAAACTATAAAAAAACACAGGTTTTCGAAGCAGTCGTAGAACTGCTAAGCTAATTCGGTATGAAAAGTAAAAATGTTCTACCATTTCGAGCGCTTAGGTTTCTTAACCTTATTTTTCTATTATTACCATATTCGTATATTTGTTTGTAACGGATAAACTCAAAAAATAATTAACCGTTTAAAAAAATTATTACACTTATAGAAAGCTAAATTACCAGCAAGCTTGTTTGCATGGTGTATGCTTGTTTACATGCTTCTTACTGAGAAATAATAACCACATGTTCTCAATCAATTGTTTTATTGAGTGATAATACAAGCAGCGCCGGAGCCGTGACAAAAGCCATATTGCTTTTGCATCTTTACTATTTATGTTTTGTATCAGTTGGATTTAGTAAAATTATAAACATGTGCCACGGCAGCGGTCGCCGAGCGCCAGATCCCCTCTATTCTTGGTGAATCATTTGAGTTAGGTTAGGTTAGAACTGTGACCAGCGACAGAAAAAGTATTTTTATTTCGGAATTCTTATAAATTGGTACTTAATAATCGGAATTCGTATTTTTGATGTTTCGAATTATCATTAAGTCGGACGTTTTTATTCGATCTTCGACAGGATAAATGATAAATCGGAGTTGTTATATTAGGAATTTTGAACCATTCGGAATTATGAAAATCAGTATTTTGAAATTCGTAGGTATTTGTGACTGACGGAATAAACTTTTTTGTAATATTTATGTAGTGTACCCATGATACCATATGCAAGGAACGAATTTTTTAATGTAATTTTTTTGGAAAATGAAAGGCTTAAATAATAAATAAATAATAAAATGCCAAGTCATCTTACTGTGATTGTTCGTTCCTAATCGCGCTGATAACGGTCCGAGCCGCAGTGGACTAAGCAGTTTGTAAGTGGGTTTGACGGGCGATATGACTCCCCCTGGCTGGAGGCTTTAAGTGTAGCAGCTTAAGGCACCCACAGGAAAGTTCGGTTTAACAGCCAAGACCTTAGTGGTCAAAACTGCGAGATGACATAGTTAATAATAAAAAAAGCGGTATGGCTCACTCTGTGTCCAGCATTCGTCGTGTTCGGGTTCGCGACAAATCAACCATCATCCTGAGGATGGAGGAGGAATAAAAAGTAAAATATGACTAGGTATAACAATAACATATCATCATGCCTTGTTATCCCGAAGGGTTAAGCAGAGTGTACCCATAGGTACACCTGCACATTTCGCCAGATAAGTTTATGTCCCGTTTAATTAAATCCCAAACTCAAAGTACACGCAAGGATTTTTTTACATAATCTCCTTCAGATGGTGCAGCGCAACAGGAAATTTAATAAAAGCAGCACGTGCAGGTAATTTGCAGACAAATAGAATCGGAAGCAAGGACAAATACAGACTTTTTGTACAGCTTTGTACACTCAAAACTCGGAACATGGTGTAAAGGCCTGAATTTTAATGAAAACATTGTGTCTATATTATTTTATGCGGGCCCTTCAGTCACAAAATAGAAAGATACTACAGAAAGCCGGCTCTATACAACGAGTGAAAGCAGGCGCACTCACATACACGGTGTAATTGAAATAACTGGAAATTTGAGAAGGGAAAAGAATGAAAGAGAAATTATTATTTTGTCACTGAAACACGCGCATCTAAAAAGACAACATTGGGTCATTGTACTCATCATTAATCGTTATGAACAACTTTTAGTTATGGCAGCAACACAGAAATCGCGGAAAAAAATCAGCTAATCCACACATTTATGTTCGCATAAGTCGATAAAATCTAGGGAAAACTGTTTTTTTTACAATAACACACAGTGCTTAGTAGACAATCATCATGATATTTTGAATCAAACTAGGGAGGTACGAAAAAAAAAATTAATAAAAAGAAGAACGATTCAGAATCCTAGATGCTGCTGCAGCAATCATTCGCGAATATATTCAATCCACAGTGTTAGATAATTCTAACTGCCCTCCAACAGGTCGGTTGTTTGAAGATTAAACAATGAAATCCCAATCTAAGTACACTATCTCAAAGGTGGCGTGGAAACGTGTGCATATTATGACGATTACAACTCTTCCAACTTTTTGAATCGTTATATCTCAGAAACGGTGGCTCTTACGAAACATTTTTGGACATTTTATAAAGATAATTATCTGATTCACAATTTTTGTCTGGACTAATTTCATGATAAAACTTACCGTTTTGCTGAAAATCGTGAAAAACCCGTTTTTGTGACCCCGAGTAATTTTTTTTCCAGGTATCGGATCGATGAGGACTTTTCAGATTTCATTTATGATGGTGTTTTGAACAATCTTACCAACTTTGAGCTGGGTGCGAATTTTTGTAACTTCACTCCTATTTTTAGGGTTCCGTACCTTAAAAGGAAAAAACGGAACCCTTATAGGATCACTCGTGTGTCTGTCTGTCTGTCTGTCCGTCTGTCATAGCCAATTTGCTCCGAATCTAATGGACCAGTTAAGTTGAAATTTGGTACACATATGTATTTCTGTGACCCAAACACGAACGTGTAACGTAAATAAAACAATTTTGAATATAGGGGTAATACTTAGGGGACAAACAAGAAAATTAAAAAAAAAGTTTTGCTAACAGTACCGTGTGACAAATCAGATGAAAGGACTTATTGCGAGGATTTTAAACATATTTCTTATGTAATTTTCAAATAATTACTTTTAAAGATATTTATGAAATTCGACGAAAATTGACCATTCCCCCCTTATCTCCGAAACTACTGAACCTAAAATTTAAAAAAAAATACATAGTATGGCTCTTTACTCATAGATTACAGGAAAACCTATAAGATGGTCTTAAAATAACATGGTTAATCTCTCAATATTGTGCGTACAAACTTACATTTGCAGTTGGAATGTATGGGAGAACATGTACTTATTTAAACTACAATGTTAAGTTTTTATTTAGGATAAATTCATCCCAACTCCGTAGTTGGGATGAATTTATCCTAAATACAAACTTAACCCTTCATTGTGTGTAGTCCGACACACGCACTTGGCCGGTTTTTTGGTTTAATTTGACCGGACTATTGTACAGACGCATACGAATGACGAACTCAAGCAAATGCCAGTCGTTAACGTTCTTCCACTCGCTTTACGCGAAGCGTGTCTATGTTTAACTTAAAGTTGGCCGTAAATTCACCAACCCGCTTGATAAGTAAAACTTGTATTGATCACGTGATCCACAACTGGAAAGAATGTAAATGTAAATTATTGGACTTACCCAGTTAAATTTAATCCCAGAATTGACCATTGATTTATAGAAAAACGAGACTATTGTTTAGAAAATATGGTTAAGTTTAAAAATTGTCTTAGTTTTCTTAAATATACCAAAGTCATGATCCCGAATGTGCATTTCATAATTTTTATGAATTTTTCTGTCTCCTGTATAATTTATGTTTTCTCATAATAAAAATCAAACAGTAATTTCAAAGGCGGCCATAATAGATTAGTAAAGGGTTAAAAAGTTGCTCTAAGCGAAAACGAGTCCTACTGTGGAAATATCGGCAAAGTCTGTCGAAGACAAAATACATTTAAAATATACTCGTCTATTCTAGGCTTAACCGAGTAGTTAAACAAACACAAAAGTCTCAAAATAACTAATATATATAAACACTTCCAGTAATAAATCTAAAGCTAGCTGGAGTGTCATTAACAAGAGCAAGATGAACATTCCAAAGAATTAAATCTCGCAAATAAATGTTGAGGGGAAAATAATTAAAAATCCTATTGACATAGCTCACAATTTTAATAAGTTTTTTATTGACCAAGTCAGAACTATGACATCAGGTAATAACATAACTAGTAGCAATACACATAAATCGACATGCTCACAAAATAATTCAATATTTATAAATCCTGTTACACCATTTGACGTCCACGAGATTATACAATCCCTCAAAAATACAAACAGTACGTACCGGCTTTGATAGCATAACTACTAAAATAGTAAAATACGATAGCACTGCAATAAGTCCAGTACTTTGCCATATTTTTAATCTCTGCATGGAGCATGGCCACTTTCCAAGTATTTAAAACTATCATCAAACCATTCTTTAAAAAAGATGATAAAGGCGATATGTCATGTTACAGATCAATTGCCCTTATACTGGTACTCTCCAAAATTCTCGAAAAAATAATTTATAATAGCGTATACCAATTCCTAGAAAAATTTAGGAAAAATAAAAGTCTAAAAAAAGCAATTTACAAATTTCTTGAAGAAGTAACTAAAAGTGTTGATAAAAGGGTAGCAGTTTGTGCAATATATATGGATTTAACCAAAGCGTTCTATGTGGACCATAGAACACTAAAAAGCAAGCTTTATGCTTATGGCATTCGAGGCAACGCCTTAGATCTAATTGTGTCATATTTCAGTAATAGGAAACAAGCTACATCAGTAACGAAATTCTGTTCTATTAAAAAGCAAGAAACTGATCATGTTTCAGACTATGTAGAAGTGATATATGGCGTACCACAGGGCAGTGTACTAGGGCCCATATTGTTCTTAATTTATATGAATGATTTTCCGAAAACTGTGGACTTTCCAATGATTATTTTTGCAGATGACAGTACAGTCATATTTTGTAACAAAGATTATGCATTATTGGAAAATGACATTAACATCACATTAGTACGCATCGTCGATTGGTTAAGAACAAACAATCTTCTAATTAATTTACAGAAAACTAATTTCATGATTTTCAGAAACAGGACTTATCCACCAACAGACTTAAACATAAATTATACTGGAACAAAAATGAAAGAAGTAGATGTAACGAAATTCTTGGGTTTGAAATATGTAGCTGTACCTATATGTTATACATGCTCACAAAAATTGTAAAATTATCGACTGTCATGACAGCCTACTATGCATTATGTGGTATCTACGTTGAGACATGGTGTAATTTTCTGGGGGAACTCGACGGAATGGGAGTATGTTTTTAAAGCCCAAAAAAGTGCATACGGGCAATGTGTAGACTTAAGACCACTGATAGCTGCGAACCGTATTTCAAAAAACTTAAGATACTTACCTTACCTAGCCTCTACATTTATAAGATGTCAATGTTTGTCAAAAGTAATATGCATATGTATGAAAAATTCCGAAGCGCAAGATATAAAAATAAAATTCAGAATGTACCCTGCAGAACTTATTTAATGGATTCCAGTGTATATTGCATGACATCCAAGATTTATAATAAATTGCCATATTGTATTACAGACATTGACTACTTGCACATGTTTAAGCGGAAGCTAAAGGAATTTCTAACTGATAAAGTGTATAACAGTGTGAAGGAGTACCTAAAAGGGAATCCTTATGGCCAAGATATTCAAAAATAGAAATGATATGTATAACTCACAATTATTATTTATCTAGGACTTTTATTTATTTATTCAATATTTACTATTACATTTATTTATTATTGAATACTAGATACTACTTGACATTGAAAAATAAAACGGTAAAAATGATTATCCAAGTTAATAATTTTGTAATATTTATTGTTATTCAGCATGGTATTTTGATAGTAGATTGTAATTTGTAATTTATGTGTTAAATTTTGCATGCCCAAGTGACGACAGAGCATAGAGAACATTATCAAAACATGTATACCTAACATCTATACCCTACCCATGTTGGCAAAAAATAAATGAATTGAATTGAATGTGTGCGTGCATTTTTTCTCGTTGCATGGAGACGACCTTCTGTACCTATCTACTTAGTGCCTCAGTGTTTGCACGAGTTACCCATGTTTGGCAGGCGGCGCCAGTTTGCGACAACTCGAGTACTTCTTTTACTCCTGGGGCGCGTGTTATTGCTCTCATGCGCGGTTGCTCGCCGCTCTTAGGACGTAGGGATGAGCTGAGGTGACTATTACCTTGTGAGTCTTGCAAACAAGCCAACTACTTTTTAAGGTTCCGAACTTAAACAAAAACTGAACTTTTACAACATTAGTTTTTCGTCCGTTTGTCACAGAGGTTTTTCTCGAGATCTGTGCAATGTAGAGATTTGAATTTTGGCTTATTATTTAGGTCTCGGTCACTGACCTTTAGATAAGGAACTAGGGCAGGTTTATTAGTAACACGCAATACAGTAATTACGGCAGACTAGAGACCATTCCACATACTGCTCAGTGTAATCTGGATTTGGTCGCGACTCGCCAAAAGCAATAACATTGAACTTGCCTGGGAATTGAACGCGATATCTGCGTGTAACTGATTAAATATGCACTAAATAGGATACACGTATTATCACACCCACTTTTACATCCTATACGTGTTTCTAAACTTTAAATATAGATATTATTATATTTAAAAACAAAAGTAAAAACTGGGATGGATATTGAATTTTTACAAACGTCCTACAACCAACATCCTTTTTTACCTCGTCTAAATTTATCTTGTCATTGAAATTCTAGTGATTGACATAATAAATATCAACTATTTGTTCAAGGAGTATATAAGGATATTACTCTTATTGAAAAAAACCCTTAATGTGTTTAACGTAT
Organism: Agrochola lychnidis; assembly: GCA_963680765.1. Taxonomy (NCBI): domain Eukaryota; kingdom Metazoa; phylum Arthropoda; class Insecta; order Lepidoptera; family Noctuidae; genus Agrochola; species Agrochola lychnidis. The sequence continues at coordinate 25,678,202 of OY796861.1, forward strand.
TTATAAATTATTGTACAATCATCATGTTTTTCGGCTAAGATTTTCAAGATGCTATTGGAGCTAGCCCACGGTTAAAGATGCAGTCTTTTTCCCTTATTTAATCATTTCGTAGATTTATAGGTAATATAGGGACCCGTTTTTTTTTTTTTTTTTTTTTTTTTTTTTTTTTTTTTTTTTTTTTTTTTTTTTTTTCTGGGTGGGAAATTATCAAATAACTTCTCCCGCTCTGGGCGGAGCGGGAGGGCGTGTCAGACTCCTACTGACTAAAACCCACCCGTGTTCCTTCGGTTGCCCTGTTGCCGGGGGCCACGATTATTTCCCTATCGGTTTTCTTCGAACCCCCGGCAGGCACTGGCCCTAGCGGACCCCGTCAATTCTGCTGACATCTCTTTGAGGCGCGCGTGGAACACGACGCGCCGTCGACCCGGGCTTGGTCCTTATCGGACGGCGAGCTACCCATTGCTCACCGTCCGCAAGCCCGCGCCTACGGTGGCCGGAAATCGGCTCGCGATTCCCGCCCCGGGCGTCTCCTCCTATTGCGGCGGTTTGGGGCGTGAGGGCGCGAAGTTTGCCTCTCCCTCACGCGTTCCGCCTCCTCCTTCGCGAGCATTACCGCTTCGCAGAAGGAGGTGACGGCCTGCCATTTCCTCTCGCTCCGTACCATGGCCTGAACCAGGGCCGGACGCGAGAGATCACCGCCGCCGATCGCCTCTACGAGGACACGGCGTTGCTCTGCCCAAGCTGGGCAGACCTCCACCGTATGCTCCACCGTGTCCTCAGGCCGATCCACACAATGGTGACACCCGGGTGTTTCCTCCCGCCTTATCCTGAACAGGAACCTCCCGAAGCAGCCGTGTCCGGTGAGGACCTGCGTCAGGCGGAAGGTGAGAACGCCGTGGCGTCTCTCCAGCCACTCCTCAAAGAGGGGTCTTATCGCCGCGATTGTGACGTGCCCAGCGCGGGGTTGCGACAATCGCACCCTCCATGACGCCATGAGATCCCGCCGGAGCTCTGTCCGCTGTGCCGCAATTTCTTGCGGCATCGGAGTTAAGCCCCGGCGTTTCGCCTCCTCGCGACACTCCCAGACGTGCGCGAGGACCTTTGCCTCCAGATCCCATGGCGGTAATCCGGCAAGGAGGCTCGCCGCCTCGCAGGAGACCGTGCGGTATCCTCGGGCCAGCCGGATGGCCATGACCCTCTGAAATAGGGACCCCTCAAGTTTTAAAATATTATACTGCTATAACACTGAATTTGTTACGACTATACCTTCAAAAAAAAAACAACCGACCTCCAAAAAAACCACTACAAAGTGAAAAATAACTTTAATTTCGGAAGTCGGTGTCTTGGGTTTTGTATTTTCATTTTTTGCCACTGACTTCCAAAATTAAAGTTATTTTTCACTTTGTAGTGTTTTTTTTGGAGGTCGGTTGTTTTTTTTTTTTGTTTAAAGTTTTTATTTTTCACTTTTTAGTTGTGGTACCTACCCCACACACATTCGAATACCACTACCTGCTACCAGTGACAGAAACTTATCATCTACATACTAAGTGGGAAAAAAATGACGTATTTTGTAGCTAACTCAAAAACTATCCAAGCAAAGTTAATAAAAAATTATATGGGACCAATCCGAGAGCACACACTTTCAAACAAAAAAAGAATTTTCAAAATCGGTCCACAATTGACGGAGAAATCGGTGGACATACATAAAAAAAAAAACATACGCGACGAACATATAACCTCCTCCTTTTTGGAAGTCGGTTAAAAAGAGCACGGGTTGGCGTGAATTCGAACCAACGTATTGCCCAACGTCGTCATTCAATACCGAATTTCAAAAGGAAAACTGTTTCTGGGAATTGAAACTCCAATAATATCCGCTTCAAGTGATCTTAAATCCCCCGAGCTAACTAGACGAATACAATATATCGTTACTTGTCAAAATACTTATTATAAAATTTTGTCTTTGACATTCAACATGTCCGCCGGAAGAAGTACGAGCAGAGAATATGAGCTACACCAGGGATCACCAATTAGTTTCAATGAAGGGCTATTACAAAAAAAAAAAAATGGCCGTCGTGGTCCGTTTGGAAGACGATTACCTACTAGCAACTAAGATTAAAAGATGTTCAAGGACCTTCCGTATTTTTGTGTTTTCTTTCAAGAGTACCTAGCTCTATTACTCCCGAAAACATTTACAGCTTCATGCGGCTTGCATCTCGCGTCGTCAGTTGTTGTGTCGACGGCCGAAAATATAAAGCATGGACTTAGTTAAAATACTCAAAAGTTTTTTTTATAAATTGAACTGTTTACATAAAATCCGTATAAAATAGGTCGGCGGTCCGGATCCGCACGGGTCCACCATTTGGTGACTCCTGAGCTACACCATCTGTAAGCTCGTCTCGTATTATGTGTCAGGTAGGTATTTGGTTAGCATAAGCAACTTTTTTTGTAATCTTTGACATACCAGACGTACGTAAGGTACCCGTGCGTGCCAATGTTTTTTCAGTCTTCAATATTTTTCAACTTATTTCGATTATAGTTTACTAGCTTTTGCTTGCGGCTTCGCCCGCGTGGATGTCGCAAAATATCCCACAGGAACATGCTACCAGAATTCAGAGTATCCTATATCCTAAGCCAGATTATGGCCTATCCGTATGCCTTTCATATAAATACGTTCAGCCATTATGGTATTAAAAGGTAAAGGCAGATAATAAATCTGTTTTAGGGTTCCATACTCAAAATGCAAAATTAAAACCGTTAAAGGATGAATTCGTTGTCTGTCAAGACCTTTTTTCTCAGAAACGCCTGGAGGCATAAAGTTGAAATAGACATCAAAAACTTAAATCTACGGTCCCTTGGAGCTGTAAAGAAAATCAAACTTCCAAGTCAATGCAATAAAAAAATACGGCCATTAAATTATACCACATATTTATGTTGACACTCGCAAATAAAACAAAGCCTATGTGGTACTTCCCGTTGACCTAGCAGCATGAAGTTTGGCGAGAAAATATATATTTTATATTTTATATTTTTTTTTTTTTTTATATTTTATATTTTATATATTTTAGGATTATTTTTGAGACAAAAAGTAGCCTATGTCCTACCCTAGGATGCCATTTATCTCCTTGCCTTTAATCGAAATCCGTTCAGTGGTTTAGGCGTGAAAAGTTAACATACAGACAGACATTCTTGTACTCAATCCTCAGTTGGCTTTATATAGTTTTTTGACCCTAGTAATAAGAAATAGAATCGACTGCACCAAAAAAGTTTTTATGAAATTGGCAGTTTTCTTGCTGCCTGTACGTTATTTCAAAATCTGTGAATGCAGATCAACATATTTCAAAAGGTTAAGGACAGTCTCGTTAGACTGTTTTCTTGTAGCGACAACGGTTAAAGTACCTTCCCTTATTGCCCCATCTCAAAATCCACCCTGTATATGTTATGATTGACTGCTTAGTTAGATCCATAAAGCTATAGCGTGATGATTATCTTTAAAAAGTTAAATCCGTAACTTTCTGCAATATTCTAACTTTTTGGCTAGCCTTTTTACAATTTGCGGTAAACTATAGAAGAATACAAATTTATTGTAATATTGCTCATCCCCCATAACAAATAGCATGATAATAATTTTTGAAAAGTCTATTGTGACGTTTCCATTATTTGACTTAATGATTATTTATTTATACCAATTTTCAGGTACTTAACCCAGCCACACATTAGAATCCTCCCTTGTAAAAATGAATACCCCTGTTCACCTCGTTAGGGGTAGGTTTTCAAAAATCCCTGATATACGTTTTTATTTATTTTCAATCTTAAGTATAAATATTGAGTTTCAAGTTAATCAGAACGCGCGTTAAAATTATTCCATAAAAACTTTGACACCCCCCCAATCCTACTTTAGGGGGTAGTTTAGAAAAACAAAAAATGGCAAATTTTATAATTTACATAGATAAGTATTCGTGCTAAGTTTCAAGTTTATTAACTCAAGGAATAAAACTTTTCATGCAAACAAAATTCTCCCTTTTCACCCCCTTAAAGGTCGAATTTCCAAAAACCCGTTCTTAGCGGACGTTTACTAACTATGAACTACATATCTGCTAAATTTCATCTTTATACGTCAAACGGTTTTCGAGATTTCGTGATGAATGAGTGAGTGAGTAACCTTTCGCTTTTATATATTTAGAAGATAACTACGCGTTTTGCAACCAGTGCAAAATTTGATTATATCTTGTTCGTTTTCACGGTTTAACATTGGAACATATTTCTTGCTTTTGATTTGAAAGTAACTCAATATAAAATTACTGATGAAAAACTACAAAAAATGGTAACATCGATGATAGCACCAAAACTTAAAGATCATACTACCGCATCGCTAACTCAGACAATTTCGAGCGGCCATTTATTGTTTACATCTTTGAAAAATTTTGAAACGCCGGACTATAGTTTGATTAGAAACCTTAATTGTGTAAGCCCGGCTTGGTCTCTGCCGGTTATTCATAGTACAGGAATTAAGATATGAATTCCGGTTATGTATTCATATAAGGCTAATCTAATATTATTATGTTGATTTAACTAGAAACCCGTTAAGACAAACATACCGTCATACAATATTCAGATACATTCAACATTTAGTGCGTTATACTAACAAGAACCTTTGTCGTTAGGTTGCTTTCACGTTTGCAAATTAATTAATCCTAAATACAGCAAAGATATACCATGAAAAAAATTATCACAATATATGACAAAATTTGAAATAATTCTGATGACACACAATATTGATACATAAACATTTTCCTGATAAACAACATAAATCTTTTTATCACTCAAAGTGCAGATTCTAGTAGAGAATCAGTCCGTCTGGATATATTCTAAACATTTACTTCACAAACATTGATACTAGGTGCAAATATTTGTTGTTCATGCACATTTACCCTTCTCCTAGCAATTAGACCCGTAAGTAATCCTTTAAGCGTACAACAGAGACGGTCCTGTACCCGCGGGTTCGTGTGTCTGTGTGCCATCACGTTAATAAAGGTTTACGCTCCGTCGTGTTTTCGTAAGGACTCAAATTCCCCGAGGCTTTTTATAAAACTTTCGCTGTTTTTACAGAAACACTCAGAGAGACACCCTACATTATAACGCTTTAATGTGATGATAACATTATCTTGTTTACTTTCATTCCTCTTGTAAAAATAATATTTTACATTGAGACTATATAATTATTAAGTCGTTGAAACTCAATGAAAATTCTAAAATAAGACAAAGTTAATGGTATAACAGCTGATTTCAATTTAAAACACAATTATTTATTGAATGTTCGTAAGCTCTCATTACAAAGTTTGCAAACTCTGTTTGATAGAAGAAATTAATTAGGAAAATGGCTGTCATTTCATCAAAGCTTTGTGTTTCGCAATAACATAACATTGCTTGTTTTTATCGGATGCCGGCAACGTGCCAATGAAAACCAATTATAATAAAAAGCGAGCGAGTCATGACGAATAATTTGCATTCTTCATGAAGTATATAAGAAACGCGACTCGTGTTCGCGTTGTGCGCACAATGAGCGCGGTTCAGATTGTTTGGTGTACAACAGCAGCGGATTGCCTAGATTGTGCCATTACATTAAAGATAACAGAATTTCCACTACCACCATTATTTATTTGTGAAAGTAAATTACGACTTCTTATAAAAAATACACATTCTACATGTCGCTTGAACATTAATTTACATGCGTCGAGCAGTTTTAACTTCCATTGTTCTGTCATCGCGATATAAACTACTAGCTTCTGCCCGTGACTGTTTTAACATGAAATATTGATTGATTGATATGACACTCGGCAATACTGTGGCTTCCTATTACTTACTGAAATAATTTTCGGAACCGGATCAGTGGTTCCAAAATTACCCCTTTCATACAAACTCAGACCACTGTAAATATTAAGTATAGATAATTATGCTGTCACCCACATGTATCATTCTTGGTACTTCTGCGTTCAAATATTTCATGGATTCCATTATTTGTGAAGGTAGTTCTAGTGTTAAACTAGTTCTGACATGTTGGGTGAAACGAAGTGCCTTCATTTTTAGCTAATCTTAAATGAAGTACTTTCGTGTTTATCATGTAGGTACCTATTTTGTGTGGGTGTATATAATTTATTTTGTTTGACCTAAACAAAGAACGTTCTCAATTTCATAAACATTTTATATTCATGAGATTATATTGAAGCAACAACACAGAATCAGTTTAAAAAAAATAGACAGAATATTTTTTTCTGAAATGCGCTGTTGATACACCTATCTACTGGGAAATCCAATAAATTGTCCATCTGACGCTCTCAGCACATTGCTCCTTTTACCGCCTTTTCTAAATATATTTACTAATTTCACACGTAGAAAGATTTCATACGTGAAAAGAAACGAAATAAAAACTAAATCTAATTATATCTGTCGGTTAGCTCTCCGCTGAGCTTGCTCACTGACGTCATAGCCCACAGTACATTAATACATTTTATTTCATAGCAAATTGCACTTTTAGCACTTCACTGCTTGGGGCAGTTCTCTTTAAACATTTTTATATATTTCTCGTCCCGGAGAGTCTCTTGAGAGGGTCGTCCGGGGCCTTTATTGCTGCCCAAGGATACTTTTGAGGAATAAAAGTTTATCACTGCCCGCAACTTATGCCACATTTCTACTAACTAAATGAAGATGTTTTAATTAATATTGCTATGACTATTTGACAATTATAGTAAGAGCCGTCACATTAAGCTAAAATATTAGGGCTCTAAATCACATTTTATCTCGCGTTAGCTCTAAAATCAACGTAAATTATTTTGATGTTGTTTTGTTTGTTACAGATGCTGTGGATGTCTTGAAAGTGAAGTTCAACCCCAACGACTTCAGGGTGCGGCCTTATGGACAAGCAGAAATCAGGGTAAGTCATATGTACTCAATTTAAACACGATACACCATAGGCGAAAAATTCACAATTTATTTTTTATTAGCCTATATTTTGTCCCACTATTGGGCAAGGGTCTTCTCTTTTTTCTTCCAAATCTCTCTGTTTTGTGCAATTTCAGGCCATGTTGGCCCCGAAAACATTATTAAATCGTCACACTACCTTCGCCGCGGTTTACATCGACAGCGATGTCCTCCTTCAGGCGTCCAGTGAGTGACGTTCTGTGCCCATTTCTACATCCCAATCGAACATAATATAATAAATAAAAGTATGTATCCTATCCTCATGTTTACATAAATAAGCGAAGCTCAAGCTAATTACAACTTCATTGTAGGTTTGTGTGTCACAAAATTTGGTAGATATTTCTTAATTACTTCGTAGTTTAGCGTTATACACAGTTGTAATGCGCTCTCGTATACGGAGATAGGGAACGGTCTGCATTGCAAAGGAAGTGCAAATGTTCCTATCTGTTCACAGACAATTTAATTTAAATGTTTCTGGTAGATTTTGAAACTGAATTTGTACTTATAAAACTAAGAAAGTGGATAAAGAAAATAGTTTTTTAATTTACAGAGTTCAGAGCAAATACCAATAAGTATAATGTATCATCCTCTTCTACATTTCATGGAAAATGTTAGCATGTTTTCCTTTTTCGTTTTTCTGATGCAATCAGTATTTCCAAGTAAAAGCACTCCCTTTTCTAGATCTTCTGTAAATTAATTTCTTACTCCCATTTTTAAAGTTCGATGCTATGCACTCCAACCTTATGTCGAAGATTATATGAATTTAAAAGAAATTACAAAATTTAATGCCAATTTTTAGGGTTCCACAGCCAAATGGCAAAAAACGGAATCCTTATGGATTCGTCATGTCTGTCTGTCCATCCGTATGTCACAGCCACTTTTTTCCGAAACTATAAGAACTGTTTAAACTTGGTAAGTAGATGTATTCTGTGAACCGCATTAAGATTTTCACACAAAAATAAAAAAAAGAAAAATAAATTTTGGGGGTTCCCCATAGAACTGAAACTCAACAATTTTTTTTTTCATCAATCCCATACGTATCTATGGATAGGTCTTCAAAAATTATATTGAGGTCTCTAATATATTTTTTTTCTAAACCGAATAGTTTGCGCGAAAAACTCTTCCAAAGTGGTAAAATGTGTTGCCCCCCTGTAAGTTCTAAAATAAGAGAATGATAAAAGTAAAAAAAATATGTGATGTACATTACCATGTAAACTTCCACCGAAAATTGGTTTGAACGAGATCTAGTAAGCAGTTTTTTTTACGTCAAAAATCGTAAACCGCAATTTACCTTTCATTCAATGTTACTTGCTGCTACGGAACCCTTCATGGGCGAGTCCGACTCACACTTGGCCGCTTTTTTAATTAGTTGGTATGCATTCAGATTTATTTAAATATTCTATACTATTAAACGAGCAATATTTGTATCTTTGTTTGTATATATGTCGCGGGGATATTGTCAAATCAGTGATATTATAATTTCACTAGTGAAATTTTAATTGCACGCAACTTTGTCCACGCCTTCGTTCCTCATAATTTAACGGGCTCATTTCAGTGACATTATAATTATTCCACTGGACCCACGCAGTGATATTGCAAGGCAGTAATATTTTGACAATTTCACTGTGTGTGCAAGCCCGTTAAATTATGAGACGCTCAATGATTGGTCCGTTTCCAATGTCATGCCTTACCTACTTATATCATAAAATGAATAAACTTCTACACGTTACTATGCAGATCTTAAAGGCGGATGAAGAATAGTTGACCATGACCAATCAAAACGCACGAAGACCCCAATACAAACTTGACTCATAAATATACCTAGGGTTATTATAAAATCACTAAAGCGTTCACGTGAAATTATAATAACACTAAAAAAAAGTCCGTTAAATTGTGAGAAACGGAGGCGGTTGACAAAGTTTCGTGCAATTATAATTTCACTTTCACAATATCCCTGTGACTTTTAAATTTGTACTTACGTTCTCAAAATCGGCTCTTACAATTTCAATGAAAGTAGCAATATCAGGGTTTACGGGGGCGAAAAATCGATCTAGCTTGGTCTCATATCTGGGAAAATTGGAATTTCTAATGATATATTTTTAATAATTTTTTTCAATACTCAATACTCAATTCTTAATTGCATTCCATATGTATTACATAGATGGTATAACAAGTAAAAGATCAATATAGACCCTGTCGGGCACAGCAAAATTAGGAGAGAGGAAGAGGGCTAAGCAGCAATTCAATATTATTATAAATTATTAGATGTGTTTAATTAATAATTGGGTGTATAATTATGTATATATTGTATATTATTAGGTTTCCTCTCAAACAGAGCACCAGCCATCCAATCTCTTCACCACTCTTGGTTGACTGGTAGAGAATGCCTAAGGCATTAAGTCCGCCTTTGTACCTTTTTGTGTGTGAAAAGTTTAAATAAATAATAAAATTTGTTTTCTCTATTTCCACTCGAGCAGAGCTCGGTCGACCAGGTATTCGATTGTAATCAGTGATATTTAGATGTAGTTTCCAAGAATACATTTGAACAAAATAAATAAATAAATTTGAATTTAAACAAAACCAAACTACATGGCTCTTATCGCGGAGCTAAACTCAATGTAATGGAAAAACGTCTATTTGTTATTTTATTTCATCGCTGAAGATAACAAGAATGCAATCATTCTGTCGGATGTCTATCAGCGCCACTTTCAACGTTGACTGAAACGTCGTTTTTTAGGGTTCCGTACCCGAAGAGTGCCAAACGGAACCCTATTACTAAGCCTCTGCTGTCCGTCTGTCTGTCTGTCCGTCCGTCCGTAGTTGAAAATTTCACAAATTATGTATTTCTATTTCTATTACCGCTATAACAACAAATAATGAAAATTTAATCAAGTTAAAAATTAAAGGGGTTCCATACAATAAACTTTTGATTATCAAAAGAAAAATTTCTTACCCTGACAGGTGGGGTGTCATTGTCAAGAACTCATCAAGTAGAGAACAAATATAAAAATATATATTTTTTAATACAAAAATGAAGAAAATAGGTCCGTAAAAGTTATCAGTTTTAGTAAATTTTTGTACGAGCTCTATATACTACCTTCTAAACAAGTTAGAACTTGTAAAACTTCTGTAGGTATATCACGTGTATCATGTGTGTATCAAGTGTATATAATCAACAAATACTAAAAACGCCGATTCATAAGGTATTTTATTTAATTAAATATAGGTGTTTTTCTGTAACTGCAAAAAATAACTCTGTAATTCTATTTGTAAATAGTATTATTATAGAATACAAAGGACATGACCAGTTCCGGCCTTCGAATTCGGGAACATGTGCAGGATTATAGTTTTTACACTAAGATTTAAAAATTAAGATCTAAATTATCATGGATACATTATTCCGACTAATACCTAGGTAAAAATATCTGAAAAAACGGTATAATAATTGCTTCCGCTTCTCTCTTCTATGCACTTCCTGATTTTGGCATTTCATTGTATCCATGATCATCCGGTTACCATAATAAGCTAGCTACACATAGTATGGGAAAAATTAATTAAGAACAAGTTATTTTCGATCAAGGGAATTTTAATAACATGAAATATGCATGTTTTGTTTATCATCAATTTTATTTATTGACACGCCTACTGGTTAGGTTTAGTTTTTATTGACATCTGTGAAGATCGAACACCATATTTTTTTTAATAATCACTGCGAATAAAGAAGTGTTATTTCCTTGACAATGCATCTGACATTAGTGGCGGCCACCTGTGTAGGGAGGGACCAAAGGGGTAGCAATCTTTTTCAAAAAATCGATAATTCAATCGAATCGAGTCAAAGCATGAAAAGTCGATTCATAAAAAACGATTTTTGAATTGTTGTTTTATTTTACCGTTTTTAACTGTGTTTTATTAATAATAACATAACATAACATCACACCTGTAATCCCCGAAGAGATAGGCAGAGCTGGTGTACCTATAGTACATCCGTAGTTCGCCAGTTATGTTTTATGTCCCGTGTAATAAATAGGTGGCTAGCCTATTGCTTTCTACTGGGCACAAATCCGGACTCCGGGCTGCTACTGAGAAATTCCAGATGGAAAAACCCAATAACACTTTACCCGACCCGGAAATCGCACCCAAGACGTCATGCTCAGCTGTGGCGCTTGCGACTACTAAACCAACGAGGCAGGCAAATGATTTCAATTTTCGTGTATTAGGTTCAAGTAAAAAACAATTATCAATTTATCGACCTCAGATCACCATTCACCATTCTTTCTTGCACATCCGTCTTGGGTTCACGTCAGGTTTCATTGCAGTTCCCGACCGGCCACGTTGTGTTTACGCGTTCCTTGTATATTGTGCGATTATTTTGTTCTGTTTGTTACGACCATTGTTATTTTTTACGTACTGTTATCTTCCAAACCCCATTACTACTGCTATTCATAAAGGATTCATCTGATTTACTCTACGATTCGGTTTAAAGGAAATTATGATGAGGTGCTTAAACTGTGGCATATCCGTAAGGCGGGTTCAAAGGCAATTGTATCAATACTAACCTTACCCCTGCAAGCGAGCCTTGCCCGATGGTTGAACAATCAGGTATGTACCTATACTACATTGAAATAATAATATTTAGCAAAAAGACAGCTATAAAGTCTGACACAGCAGTTTGATTACATGTGAGCCAGCAAAACTTAACAAAGCAGCATTTATTTGGTGGTTTACATGACCCAGGCCTATGAATATTCAATCTATTATGTTTATTGCTACACATGGCTGGATAGAATACTGACTATTAGTCAAGATTAAACACACACACATAGCTTGTAATTGAATAGGCTCACCTGGGGAGGGGACTGGGGACTCGTACAGAATACCAACGTGAAGTATCAACATTATGTTGCTGCGTTTCAAATGTTCAGTGAGAGAACCGGAAGCCCAGGGTTTGTGATGGGAAAAGGGTGGCAACGCATCAGCAATAACGCTGGTGTTGCGGATTTCTATAGGTGGCGGTGATTACTTAACCCCAGGTGACCAGCATGCTCTTTTGCCACCTTGATGGTTTATATAAAAACCTAGCGCTTGGATGGCGTGTTGAATACTTGAAAATCATTCTTAAACTCAATAACCACAACGCTTAGCGCCATCTCATATAAAAAAATAAACTATAGAATACAACAATTGCAAAAATAAAACAATATTTGCTGCACATTAATTTTTATACCTAAGGAGGCGCCCATTGCTCCACTGGTCATGTCCTTTATCTTTGCGATTCTTTAAGATGAAAAATTTATTCTTTGTTTAGTATTTTCATTTATTTGCTAAATATTGTACGATGGTACGGAACCCTTCGCGTGCGAGTCCGACTCGCACTTGGCCGGTTTTTTATAACAAACTGGCTAGATGGTGGCCTGGCAGTTTTTTCAATCTGTAATCTTACCTTCTTATTACAAAGGTGGTTTCAATCTATAAATTATAACATCAGTCAGTAAAAATGTATTTCTGCATTAATTCCAGCGGCTTAAACACACGAGGGCGTAACCCCGGCCTCTCAATGAAATTAACTCAAACTGTTTCAGTGCCTCAAAGAGTGCCACCAACTAGTTTTCATTTTCAAAGCTTATAATCGCTTTATTTTACTAGGTACACACGGCTACACATCAAGTTATAGGTACATTTCCAGTTTAAGCTGATCTCGCATTGTATAGGATTTCCGTACAATGCTAGGACAGTTTATACTGGAAATATATAGCTTGATGTGTAGCCGTGTGTACAAGTACTGCCATATCACATCGATTCATTCAAAGAATTTTTCCGTAAGGAGGACTTTGTCTAATGTACATGACAATAACTGTGTACATAATACTTGCAATTAGTTGGCAGCATGATACAATAATAACTTTGCTTTGGATAAACATAAACGTTGTTAGATAAGTGCTATCGAATGGCATTAAAATCGAAGCGAAATAAGCAAAAAGAACCTAGCTGTCATATTCAACGAAACAGTGGCTCTCCGGGAGTGCCGATAGAAGTAAAAACTTAAACAAGATCGCCTTGTTGGAAGAAAAATACCTATATAGAACAGTGGTCCGTAACCTTAACTAAATAAAGAGCACAATCGCGTTTATAAAAAATAAGTACTTCCAAGAACTTTAAAGTAAAAATACTTGCATAGAACATTGATCCATAACGTAATATAAATAAAGAGCATAATCGCGTTTATAAAAATGAGGTGTCAGTAACGGTGTCGCGAGTTCAATTGTTTATTCCCATCTCAAGAATGCCCAACACGCCTAAATAAATTTTCATTTAAAAAACCCACGTACAATACATACTGTATTGATCGGAAGTAAACGATTTAATTCAGATCCTTTTGAACGATTTGGTCCAATTAACAAGCTCAGCAATAGGTTGATGAAATAAAATCGATTATTACTCCCGCTACTTGTTCCCGCCGCGCCCCGCGCACCGGGGCCGCGGTGCAGGGATATAACTTCCCAATTAGTTCCAGGTGTAATATTCATTCAGCAAACACAAAAAGGCTACGTATTCAAATTGAACTCAATTTTATTCAGAACATCGCGCTAATAACGCTCATTTAATTTGTTCGGGGAAAATAAAGAGAAAGGTAAAGGGCACTGACTAATTGTTAGCATCGCTAAGTTGACTCGCGCACTAATTAAGTACCTCACTTTAATAATGCAATGCAATAGTTTCTACGGTTTGTAAAACTATCATATACCTTCCAAGTAATATTAAAGATAGTTCTCCGTAATGTGTATTGTTAATATTGGAGCGCCGCCGCTACAGAACTGATCCGTGAATTGAACAAAGCTTAATTGGGTTTACTATAACAAGAATCAACAAAAGGGAATTCAAAAGTAAGTTGCTGCTGCATACCTATTTATGTAAACAAACGATTAAAAAATTATTTTAACACAGTTAAGATGGCACATCAACGACTGAAAGAATAAAGACTGGTATTCGTCTTTTTATTTCACACTGTGGTCTTTTCCATTAAGCCGTCCGAGGCGAACCCAAATGAGGGACCCATTTTTATGGGTCAATGTATGGCCTCCGCGGGCGAAGAGCGAAGCCCTGACCCCGCTCGCTACGCCCCCTTGCGGGGGCGTCGCGACATCTCTAACTTATTTCACACAAATTATTTAAAGTAATGAATACGAACTACCAGTATTCAGATACAATATTTACATTTCTTGCCAATCGCTATCATACTTCTTGATGATTCTTCGACAATGTCTCAGAATTACATTTTAATTGAACAAGCCGTTAGAAAGTGTGACATCCTTTTACACGGCTAATGGTGCCGATTCTCTTGTCACAAATGCCTCTAAACTAGACTAAAAATCACCAAAATTTGGTTTATTCCTGTCAAACGACGATTTCCCATTCTGAAATAGACTAAAGTGACACAACATAACTATATTTTAGTTTGTCAGCACTACGCTACGATGTTTCTGAGATATTAGTTTAGTGAAAATGAAAACGCTATTCTGAATTTGATGTTTTTCACTTAAAATTTAGATTTTATAACTAAATCTGACAATTTTTAATCGCGACTAAAAACGTATGGAATAAAATTGGTTGTCATGAACTTTAAATTTCACACCAACACCTCGACTTCAGATGCAAAGACAATACTGAATCGTTTGTTTTCTTTTGCTTATTACTCGAAAACGGTGTGTCCAATTGCAAAAATAATGAAAATTTCAACTCCCTTCATAAAACCCTTAAACCCCTAAGACTCTACATGTAGGTAATATTTTTTTTTTTTCCATACAAAAAGTGAAAAATTCCATATAAAAACACGTCGATGCTGCCACCCTCTGCGCGCCTCCGGCTCTAAAAAGATTCACGTTAGGTATCACGTGTGAAGTCGCGATTGTCAAATTCGATTTAGATGTGTCAAAATTATTTTAAAATTTAGAGAATTTATTTTGCAGAATAGCTTTGAGATTCTCATAGTCAAAAGTAAGGAATTTTAGTGATAGTTTAGTTAGTTTAGTTCGGTGTACAAGAGAATCGGCACCATTGTAATGTCTGCACAAATAATTCTGAGTTAACCCTTTATTTTACTCAGAAGCTTAAGTCACCGTGAATAAAATTATGTATGACGTCAGATGGCTAATGAAAATCTGTGGCGTCCCGCAGGTTCCTACGTTATGACCAGAGTTTGCACGAACATACGCAACACTTTTTACACTTTTTATAATTCCTAAATTATGAAATACGGACAATACCATTACTTTGGGCAAATGTGAGTTTATTCCTCGAGGATCTATTCTAATAATTTGTACTAGCTTTTACCCGAGGCTTGGGTGCGTGGTGGTTAGAAATTATCTCACGGAAACATACTACCAGGGTAAAAAGTATCTTAATCCTAACTCAGGGCATGGTCTACCCATGTGCCAAATTTAATCTAAATCCGTTCAGCCGTTTTAGCGTAATAGCGTAACAAACAAACAAATGAACAAAAAAAACTCACTTTCGCATTTATAATATTAATTAGGATAATTTCAGGACTGCAAAAACGCCACTACCAAGTTTTCACACATTTACAATTCCCAATTTAATTAAAAATTCTTGTGGAAAAATAATTGGTGTATTATTTTTTAGTTTACCTTACCATTTATACTATCTACTATCTATTTTAATGATAAACGAAAATATAATATTAAGAAGAGACCTTCGCGACTTAATAAGTTAAACGTCAATATCGCGTCACGTCAATATCGCGTGAGGCAGGGGGGAATTTCTTCGCCCACGCTTTTTAATGTTTATATGGATAGCCTGATTGGTGAGCTCAGTAGCACGCATGTAGGTTGTCATATTGATGGAGTCGCTGTCAATAATATAAGTTATGCCGACGACATGGTGCTGCTGGGCCCGTCAATTAGAGCCCTTCGTCATCTACTTGGGGTTTGTGAGCGGTATGCTAAGAGTCATGGTCTCAAGTATAATGCTGCTAAGAGCGAGTGTATGTTTTTTGGTCTTGGTGATAAAATCCTTCATGAACCTCCACCTCTTTTTCTGAACGGTTCTCCTCTCACTAAAGTGAAAAAGTTTAAATATCTAGGGCACATTATCACCGATGATCTAAAGGACAACGAGGACATTGAACGTGAACGCAGAGCGCTGGCAGTCCGGGGTAATATGTTGGCTCGCAGGTTTGCTCGTTGCTCAGCGGAAGTCAAGTTAGCGCTATTCAAAGCATATTGCCAATCTTTCTACACGAGCAGCCTGTGGGTTAATTATACTCAAAAGGCTTACAGCGCTCTGCGGGTACAATATAATAACGTCTTCAGGATGTTGTTGCGGTTGCCGCGGTTCTGCAGTGCGTCCGCCATGTTTGCCGAAGCGCGTACGGACGACTTTTACGCAATAAGACGTAAGCGTGTGGCGTCACTGTTGAGCAGAGTACGCGGCAGCAGCAACGACATTCTGAAGGTAGTTTCGAGTAAATTTCAGTGTCCGATGCACTCGCTCTGGGTAAGCATCGTGGTTGGGACGGTAAAATAAAATGTTTTAATTGTTATTTATATTCTTACCTACTAACATAGTTTATAAGCTCTTGTTGTTACTAACCATAATGGATCATGTTGTCTGACATACATAAATTAAATTAATTAAATATGGTTTGCATTTACTCTGTGTCCACGCGGGGGTCCATCTTTGAGAGAGCTCTGTGCCGCCGAGGCAAACATCTCGACTACCAACTGCAGTTAACTATTATTTATTTTTGCTCCCACTTGTATCGTTTTCTTTATGTGAGCATAAATTGCTGTATTTACGAGTGAATTTCGCAAAGGTTATTTTGAAATTTTATCGTTCGTAATGTGCAACTGCGAAAACAGCTACAGTAAATCTGTCTCCAGTTACCAATAATTTCTTTATCGCATTCAATGTTGTTGTTCCCAGTCTTTCCGTAGAACCAGAACTTACTAAACTGGTAGGTACCTATTTTGTTTTCACAATATTTCATTAAATCCCATTCCCAGAACATAGAATTCTTCTAATTTTCTCAAATTATTCTTAAGTCACGAAATAAACATCAAATCTTTAAAAAAGCAGACATACAGACATCAAATTTCAAGAAAAAATGGATTCTTTATTCAACAACTTTATTTAAATACCTTTTAAAAATCAGATCTATTCTACATAGTCTGTATGTATTGGGTCTACAAAGACCGTTGGTTTTGTGGATATAAGCGTCTATACTCACACTGCCACATGCATAACCCAGTCTCCTCGGGGACGGCTCCTTATTAAAGTGTCACGTGATAATGTGTCTCGCCGCGCGCCGCCATCGCCAGTGCCGCTAGCGCCACATGCGCTTGGCTTTAATTCCACCGAGATCCAGAAACCAGCCCTTTTGTTAACTTTATGACCATGAAACAGAGAGAAACAGAAAATCTGGTACATTTTATGGGATAACAAGCAACAGTTCGCATGCAATGTGCAATCCGTTCCGTGGTGTGCCTTATATTGAAATATATATCAACTTGTTACTTGTGTACTCAGAATTTGCAACGTTCACAGTAAAATCTGGTGTTACGGTCTCTGGAAATCGTAAGGTCAACCGCACTTTAGACTCAACACTTGAACTACTACGAAAAACGCGTTCTGCTACCAAATAGAGGCACTGTCAAAGTCACATTGTTTCCATGAACGTGCGGTTGACTGTTTTACAATATTTAATAATTATAAACATTTAATATTTAATATGTACGAATGGCGAATAAGGTGGCTCTTCATTTCTTGCTTGTAAAAGTATAATATTACTGGGATTAGTAAGACGCTGTAATGGCAGATTATGTGCCCTTTGTTACTGTCTAATAAGGCTTCTGTATCTTCTTGCCCCGTGGCCTCGCTTAAGTTTAATAAACAAGCCCCGCTGTATCTACCCTCTATTTAGTGTAATCTTTACCTAATGGAACGTCTTGGGGTATGAAAAGATTCCACGTTATGGTAAATCTGGAGGCATGGCAGAGTCAGCCAAGTCGAGCCTAAGCCTTCAAACCTATTACACGATTTTGTTGAGGAAACTCAATCAAGTCTTGAACATCCATTTTCTTTGTTAATCATCATAAAACTTAAAAAGATGATCACGTTAAAACTATAATTCCTATAAATTATAACTTATCCATTATTCACCATGAAATATAGTTTTTTACAGAACCAAGTTTTTTTTTTTTTTTGTCAATACATTTTGTTGAGAGTCCATAATAAATTCATAGAGTTTAGACTTGGGTTGACATAATATTTACGAAGGCGATTTATAAGACCTCTCTTCCATTTACAAGTAACAGTCGTGAGACTTGGCTTGACTTTTTTACACAGAATGTTTTTGATGGAATTACGTCTTATCCTGTGTACTGCGTACCCAAATTATTTTATTATGATTTGGTTTGTTGGGGGTTAAGAGCAGCAGTACCTCAAGTTTGGTGGAGTTATGAATCTGCAAGCGGTTTCTCTTTGTTGTTCAGAAGTTATTATTCGTAGTTCAGATGTATAAGAAATTCAGAATCAAATATATATTTGAAACGGAACGACATACAGATTACAGAAGAAACTTGGTCATTACGTAAATGACGTAAAACTAGTAACTAACGAAATATTTGCAAAAAAACGGATTTTCGGGACCTTTGATAGCTTTTTTGCACATGATTTCGTAACAAATTTTCACTTGGATTTTCGCCTTATAATTTTTATTTTTTTATTTATTTATTTATCATCATACATCTACCCTTACAGCTAACCAATGCGGTAAATGTGCCTTAATTAATACTTTAACATATTTGTTCCTTATAACTAATACCTATAACTAATAACAAACAAAGCATTCCTTGTGAATTCACTCAGAGAACAACAGAATAGGTCTGTCTCACTCGCTATGAGGTTGAGCGTGCGGAGTGCACGCGTCAGCGGCGCCTCCTTCAGAAGGTTGGTCCTAGCACGCGGTTCCACCAGCAGTCGTGGCTGCCGTCGTCACCACACGTACCTGTCCGGAACACACAGACTCACCTGGCCTAAAAAAACTGCATTATGCACCTTCCCTCTCAGTATCTTAAATATATATGAGGCGAGTGCAAGATCCCTCCTAACCCTTAGCTCGTTGTATCCTACCATACCTAGAATAAATAAGGTTGGATACATTAACGGGTAAAAGGGATAGACTCCGTAATAGCGCATATATAAATATCTTATAAATTTATTTTGTACCCTCTCCAGCATGAGACTATATTTAGCTTCATGCGGAGACCAGATAACTGCGTTACATTCTACCTGGCTCCTCACCAATGCATTATATAATGCTATAATAGCTTTCACATTCGTGAAACCTCGGACCGTACGAAGCATGAAACCTAAATTTCTATACGCTCTTTTACAGCAACGCATGATGTGATCCCGAAAAGTCAGACCAATGTTAAATTTTAATCCCAAGTCCTTGACTTCTGTGACCCGTTCCATAGGCAACCCGTCAATATAGTAGGTATGTGAGATGGGATTGTGTGCGCGAGAAAAAGTGATGGTCACACACTTCGAGCTATTAAATTGTAAGAGATTTTCTCTGCTCCATCTCACTACCCTATCAATGTCCCTTTGTAGCCTGACACAGTCATCGCTGCTCTGTATCGCGAGGGATAATTTGAGGTCGTCAGCAAACAACAGACAAGACGCGTCTTGGACTACTTCTGGTAGGTCGTTTACCACCAGAAGAAAGCCCAAAGGGCCAAGGTTACTACCTTGACTTACCCCAGACCTAGTGAAATATGGATTTGACACGTGTCCCGCATATTCCACATATTGCTGCCTATCCCTCAAATAACTGGCAAAAAACTGGAGAAAGTGTGGGGTGAAACCAATACCTGCAAACTTTTTAAGCAAAATGTCATTATCGACTAAATCGAACGCTTTTCTAAAGTCAAAGTAAGCAGCATCAGTCTGCCCCCCACCATCCACCGTCAGCACCAGATGAGCCATGTGGCAGAGAAGATTACTGGTGGTACTTCTTCCTGGTCGAAACCCATGCTGAGCGTCTGACAGCTGTGCGCTAACCTGAAGATATATGCTCTAATGTATAGCAGTTTCCATCACTTTCGCCGGCGTAGACAATACCGCAACTGGTCTGTACCCATCCACCGATTCTGCTGACCCTGCTTTCGGAACCGGAACAACGCGGGTCACTTTCCACCTCTCCGGAACCACGGCAGCTTTGAGGCACTGGTTATAAATATGAAGAAGAGGCCTAGCCAGCGCTACTCGACAATCCCTAAATATGTAAGGCGGAATGCCGTCAGGCCCTGCGGACCGTTTCGGCTTAAGATCTAGAAGCGCACTACTCACGTCTCCTAACTGTAATTGGTGCAAGTGCACTCGCGCCGCTCCGTTTCCGCTACCTGCGCTGGCTATAGCCGCGTCCACGTCCAACTCCGGTCGCTCTTCCCTATACACAGAATAAAAGTAAGCCGCAAACTCATTCACAGACCGCTGGCCAGATAATGCCACCCCATCTTTCACGATAGCTTGAGGGCTTCTACCTCTCTTAGACTTGGCATAATTCCAAAAAGATTTAGGATCACTCAGCATTTGCCCTTGAATACGGCTCCGATATTGTTCCTGTGCCACTATTAACATATTTTTAATGTTGGTTCTACACCGAGCAAATGCTTCGTAATCGACCCTTGAACCGCTTGCCTTGTACTGTTTATGCAAAGAAGCCTGCAACCTTATGTCGCGAATTATTTCAACAGTGTACCACTCAGGATAAATGTACCTTGAGTTTCCACGACTTCGCTTTTTTTTGGGCACACAGTCATCTATAATAGAATTAATAATACAATAATGTTGGGGTTTCTGCGTCAGGTCGTCGTCGTGTCAGCGTCGTGGAATAAATCAGACACAAGGCTCCTTATTAATAACGTGTAATATATCGTTTTACAATAGATATAAGTATTTTTACAGTTTAAATAGATTTAGCAATTACAATTTGCGTGAGTACGTTAGCGTGTCACCAAGACAGTGAAAATCCGTAGCGCGTCGCTAGTGTCGCGCCGTGGTCTGCCCCTTCCCCGTGCGCCGCCTTCGTCTCATCGATTGGTTCTATGTGTTGCCAGTAGATGGTGCTGTGGTCGTCAACATGCCCGCGGCCTTGGAAACATCAGGTTCCAATGAAGCTGAGATGCTGCTCGTTCGGTTGTCATCAGGATGCAGGAGCGGGCAAATTCTTGGGTATGATCGTCGAATGACGCCCGTCGCTGTATTGATGGTTGCTACGCGTGAGATGCCATCTTTGCCGGTGAATGTGTGCAGCACTCGTCCAAGGCGCCACTTCAAAGGTGGTAGGTGGTCCTCTTTGATTAGGACGAGGGTGTCACGGGCAAGTGTGTCCTGGTTGAGTTGCCACTTCGTTCTCTTCTGGAGCTCAGAGATGTATTCGGTTGACCAGCGTTGCCAGAAGTTCTGTCTCATTTGTTCCACGCGATCATATCGTGGCAGGCGCTGCGTAGCCGTCGCAGTGAGGTCCCGACTGGCGGGTGCGGTGAGCGGTCGGCCAATCAGGAAATGAGCAGGACATAAAGGAAGAAGGTCGTTCGGATCTGTGGACATTGGGTGCATAGGTCGGGAGTTGAGGACTGCTTCAATTTGTGCCAATATCGTACTCAACTCTTCGTATGCAAAATGAGCATTTCCTATAATGCGACATAAATGAAACTTACAGGACTTGACCCCTGCCTCCCACAAACCACCGAAATGAGGCGAGTACGGCGGAATAAATGTGAATTCTATTGAATTGTTAGTAGTAAAATCTATAATGTCTGATTTTGAAGAATCTAAAAATTTTGAAAATTCCTTTAATGCTCCTACAAAAGTCGTGCCATTGTCAGAATAAATCTGTAGTGGTTTACCACGTCGAGAGATGAAACGCTTCAACGCCAGCAAATATGCTTTAGTAGTAAGACTTGTGACCAATTCTAAATGTATTGCGCGCGTAGTAAAACATACAAAGAGACATATATAACATTTCGTTAACTTTGCCCCCCTCCCGGCATGGTTCAGCATGAACAATGGCCCAGCATAATCCACGCCACTACGTATGAATGGATACCCTGGCTCCAATCGTTCGGTAGGTAAGTTACCCATTTGTATGTTTAATGGTCTAGGTCGCATACGCTTGCACCTCATACAGGTGTGCACCACTTGTTTAGCCAAGTTACGCCCTCTAATAGGCCACCAAGTATCACGAATTGTGGCCAGTAATAACTGAGGCCCTGCGTGTAATAATGATTTATGTTGATGCTCAAATATAAGGCGAGTCAATGTGTGTTTACCACACAACAACAAAGGATGTTTTTTATCGTACGAGAACGAGTCTGAATATGATAGTCTGCCTCCTACTCTAATCAAATCGTGTTCATCTAAGAAAACATTTAAACTAGGAATACTGCGTGGGCATTTTAATTGACGATTTTGTTTTAATGTTTTATAAACATCTAAGAAAGATTGTTGTTGTGCTATTCGGGTTAAAGTTCTAATAGAAATATCTAATTCATCCATCGATAGGCAACCTGTGAGCCGTTCTGTTTTTAGTTTTGTGCGGCTATTGTTCATGAAACGCATAATGTACGCCACTACGCGTCGCAAACGATTATAACATGAATACCTATCGAATATAAAAGAATCAGAATTTACTTGAACGAGTAATGAAGTTTTAAGTGATTTTAATTCAGGTAATTCATCGTTATTAACATTATTATAAGAATTAATATCATGTTCCCATTGTGTGTTAGGAACCTTTAGGAATGGCGGTCCGCGCCACCACAACTCACAAGTCTTAAGTATATCTAGATGCACACCGCGCGATAACAAATCAGCTGGATTTTGTTTACCGGCTACATGAAGCCACGGCTTATCGCCCGTGAGTTCATTAATCTGTGCAACGCGGTTCTGCACAAATGTTTTTAATAAATTAGGTGACATTTTGAGCCATCCTAAAACTATTGTTGAGTCTGACCAAAAGTAGACGTTATTAAAAGATAATCTTAATGAGTTACAAATTTTTGTAAACAACTTTGCAGCTACTAGCGCGCCACATAGTTCTAAGCGCGGCACGCTAACAGGTTTAACGGGAGCGACCTTACTTTTCGCACATAACAACGTGACTGATATCACCTGTGCATCTGTATAGCTGCGTACATATGCGCAGGCGCCGTATGCGTCTTGCGAGGCGTCACAAAATATATGTAACTCAAGAATGTGTGTATTTTCTCCAATGACATAACGTGGAATGCGTATGTCTTTTAAATTAGGTAATTTATGAATGAATTTTTGCCATTCTACTAGTATATGGTTAGGAACTGCGTCATCCCACCCTATCTTACATAGCCACATCTTTTGTAATAGAATTTTAGCTATTATTATATTTGGTGTAAGTAAACCTAAAGGATCATATATCTGCGCGATGACTGAAAGAATATTGCGTTTGGTAGTGTGAGTTACGTCATGATCACATTTTGTGCTAAAATACAATTCATCGGATGAATAAAACCATCCCATACCTAGTGTTTTGGTATGACAGTTTTCTCCTAGTGTGAATTCCTTAGAAGTAGACGGTAACTCTGTTTGTGGAATTTCTGAGTTAAATATCCATTTTCTAAGGGAGAAACAACCTGATTCTAATACTTCAGAGACATCTCTGCATATTTCTAATAACTTTTGTTTATCCTGATGTCCCGTTATTAAATCGTCAACGTAAAAGTCGTCATTAATTACTTGTGCGATGACGTCATCTTTACATTCTAACGCGAGTTGTTTTAAACATCTAATACTGAGATACGGCGCAGACGCCGTCCCGTAAGTGACGGTGTTAAGTTGAAATACACCGAGCGGCTCAGATGGATCTTCCCTCCAAAGTATTAGTTGCAGATTTCTCTGATCAGGCTGAACTAATATTTGCCGATACATTTTCTCAACGTCGGCGCATGCTACATATTTAAATTGTCTAAAACGGAGTAAAATTGAAAACAAATCATTTTGTAACGTAGGCCCAATGTGTTGTATGTCGTTTAATGATTTGCCCGAAGTGGACTTTGCACTTGCGTCAAAGACAACTCTAAGTTTGGTTGTTGAACTATTTTCCCTGTAAACACCATGATGTGGTAAGAAATAACAAGGTGAAGAGTATTCTGTTATGCGACTCATGTGACCCAGACCTAAATATTCACTCATAAAATCGTTATACATTTTTCTATAGCTCGGCGCGCTCCTAATTAGTTTGCGTTCGAGTGCAAGAAACCTGTTTTTTGCCATAGAAAATGTGTCATGTAAAACATCAGCTGATTGACTGAGTGGAATGCGCACAGAAAAACGGCCCTTAACGTCACGTAAAGTCGTATCTGTGAATAAATTTTCGCATGCACTTTCATCTTTAGTGAGATTTTTGTGTGTTGAAGTTATTTCTTCCAGTTCCCAAAATCGTTTGAGTTCTGAATCTAATGTTTGCGTGAAATTACAATGACTTAGGTTAACGCGTGAAACCTTTTTATGTACAGTTCCCGATATGATCCAACCAAGTTGTGTGTTTTGTAAGTATGGACCATTCGGCAACCGTATCAGACCTTCACTAAGCAGGTCCCAGAACTTATCTGCCCCTAACAATAAATTAATATCGCCAGACAGATAGAATTCTGGATCGGCAAGTTGAACATTGCCTGGTATTTCTATGTGATAATTACCTCCTAGTGATGGTAATTGTGCCGTAATACGAGGCAAAACTAAACAACTAAAGTGCGTGTTATATGTGTTCGTTTTGGATCGCAACTGAATACGACAAGATTGCGTGGATTGGGAAATAGTGTTACCTACCCCTATTACTTGAACAGTGGACTGTATCAATGGAAGATTAAGTTTTTTACAAAGCGATTCAGATATGAAGCAATGTTGGCTCCCATTATCGAGGAGAGCTCGCGTTGTGTGATAGTTATGATGTTTGTCCGCTATTTCCACTAATGCGGTCGATAATAATACCGGATTTAAAAAACATTGTGCTTTGGTATTATTATCTTCCTTGTATATTGTGTGCGATTTGTGAGAAGTGGTGAGCGGCATCTGTATGTGTGAAGCACTCGTATCATTTGACTCAGACTGTGGCACTCTTTGCGTGATTTGAGCAACAGCTGATGATGTACGAGCATCTACAACACCATCTGTGTGAATTAAGGTGTTGTGTTTTTTGTTACAATGCCTGCACGGCCCATACCAACACTCGTTTACTGCGTGATCGGATCGTAAACAATTACGACATAACCTTTTCTCCTCAATGAAATTTAGTTTATCTTGAAGAGATAAATTAAGGAAATCTTCACACGAGTAAACCGGGTGATTGGAACCGCACTGAGCGCATTTGTAACGTGGTGATTTTTTGTTATTGTTATCTTTGCGTGTAATAACATGACTGTGTGATTTGGTGACCGACTGTTTCTTTGTGTGAGTGTCTACTGATTGTTTGCTTTGAGGCCTAATCGATTCTAAAAAATCAGCACGATCCTTGAGGAATTTCATTAATATAGACAGCTTTAATTTTCCTATTTTCGGGAGGGTACTTTTATAACTTTCCCACTCGCGATCGGTCGAAGAATCTAACTTGGAAGTTATTATGTGGATAATCAAAGTATCCCACATATCTGTAGGTTCGTCTAACGTTTTTAGCGCCCGAATGTTTCTTAAAACTGTATCTATCAATTTACGAATTTGAGAAGCTGATTCTTTATTCATCGTTTGAGCATAGAATAAAGCTTTAACGTGATTACTAACTAGCAAATTATCATTGTTATATCTATTCTCTAAAAGACTCCAAGCAACTAAATAGTTGTCGGAAGAAAACTCCAGTGCCTTAACTACTTGTAGTGCATCACCTGTAAGAACTGAACGTAAGTAGTGGAACTTCTGAACATTATCTAGATTGTCACTATTGTGTATCATTGATAAGTAAGTATCGCGAAACTCGAGCCATTGATCGTACGAACTGTCGAATTTCGGTAATGAAATTGTGGGTAACTTCATGCAATTAAAAGTGCGACTTTGACCACTAACATTTTGAGTGGAAGTATCTTTTAAAATACATTTAGCCCTGCCCACAATAGCATAAAACTGATTTTGAAACGTTTCTCTCTCTAGTAGTTCCCCGTCCAACTGACTATCTGACACAATGGAATCTAATTCATCTTGTATAATAGAAAATTGATCGATTAGCAATTTAAAGGCCTGAAAACGCTCCTCTAACTCTGCTTTTTGAACGTCCGTTATTTGCGAAACATCTAAGGACTGCGCATATTTTGAAAACAAAGTTAATTTTCGTTTAACGGTACCTCTTTTTTTAACTAAATCGCGAATGATATCTTCACTACTTTCTATTTCTACTATTGAATGCCTCTTATTGTTACTCATTTTGGTGGTTTGCAAGAGAGAAAGATCAAGTACTTACAGTTGACCGGCGTGTGCCTGAGCGATGTAGGTAGACGCACAATTTTGCACCGTAGTCGAATACTGGAATATTGCGAAAAATAACGATATTAGCACAAACTGAGCACAGGACTTTGGAAGGAAATTGGGTGGATTGACCTGACCGTTGCTGAAGATGGTGCTTGCTGCTTCTGATGAACGTTCGGCTCGAAGGTCCAAATTTGTTGGGGTTTCTGCGTCAGGTCGTCGTCGTGTCAGCGTCGTGGAATAAATCAGACACAAGGCTCCTTATTAATAACGTGTAATATATCGTTTTACAATAGATATAAGTATTTTTACAGTTTAAATAGATTTAGCAATTACAATTTGCGTGAGTACGTTAGCGTGTCACCAAGACAGTGAAAATCCGTAGCGCGTCGCTAGTGTCGCGCCGTGGTCTGCCCCTTCCCCGTGCGCCGCCTTCGTCTCATCGATTGGTTCTATGTGTTGCCAGTAGATGGTGCTGTGGTCGTCAACAAATAAAAATAATTTAAACCTACTTCTAAGTCCATTTCATACAACGGAGCTCAGTCTACGGCTGCAATTGATGAATATAGGGACAAAAAGTCGGCTTTATTAAAATTCCACCCGTCTGGTACATATGCGTCAACGTCAGGTGTAGCTGAGCCTGCTGAGCCGGGGCGCCGGCGCAGGCGCGTGTGTGTACTAACCGAGATCTCGAGCGGTGGGTGGTACGCGTCTACCGGTACGAAAGGCGCCTCCGCCGCGCGCACACTCACGCTCCCTCCCTTCGCCAGTGTACTCAACACCAAATCTAACTGACGACCATTACAATTTCCCACTGCGTTACTCTGAGTGAATTCACAAAAAGTATGAAAGTATTCATCTAGACACGCGGCAGCGTGTCGAGCCAAGTTCTAGGCAAGACACGGCTGCAGTGTGTTATATTACACGAACCATTTGGAGCCACTTTTGACCCCTTAATAACTCAAAATCTATGTAACATAGACTCATGAAATTTGGTTTATTTATAAAAACCCCTTAGATTAACTAGAACTCCAAATTTCATAAATAAAACTCAAACGGTTATTGAGATATTAACGTATAAAAATCGGCATTTTTATCAACGACCTGTCACTAGACATCAAAAACATTTAACCCATTTCCGGGTGACCTAGAAAGTTGAAAAGAGATTTCCCGAAAGCAGGCCCATGGTATGATACTGTGTCAAAGCTTATTTATCAAAAATTATGTCGTATTTTTTTCAAGTCGTTTTATCAAAATTTATTTCTTCTAGCATTAGAGAACCTAATAAATATTTATTTTGTTGATACTTAAAGAACTACATCCGCCATTCAATCCTAACCTGAATGTTGCCAGATGACAGACTATTCCAATAAAATAATTTG
This sequence comes from Agrochola lychnidis, assembly GCA_963680765.1. Classification (NCBI taxonomy): domain Eukaryota; kingdom Metazoa; phylum Arthropoda; class Insecta; order Lepidoptera; family Noctuidae; genus Agrochola; species Agrochola lychnidis. The sequence goes on from OY796861.1 coordinate 25,706,068, forward strand.
TAATCGATTGAAAATATCGATACTAACCCACATGGAGTAGGTGGAGTATCCACTACACGAGTATGTTTTAAATGCTATTTATTATACTCAAATACTGTAAAATTATGATTTTACAATAAATAAAATATTATATGGTCTGAATATACTCAACAACTTAAGTGTTTCGAGGCAGTAATGTTATTTTATAAACTACCAATGATCAGAGTAAGTAGATTGATTTGAGGTCAATGAACTGGCACGTATATTAGTATGGATACGCCTCCGGGATTCCGGGATTTTGAAATTATTAAGATTTTTTAAGGAATTTCAAATGTTGTAATGTGTAGAATAAAGAATACATCAATATGAATAAGAAATGTTCAACCCTTTTGCTGTCTGTTTAATAGTATATTGGTGATCGGACTCCAAGAAAAGGATAGATATACTATAAAACAATATAATATATTTTAAATATTTATCTATCGCATTCTATAAATTTCTAATGTAGTAGTTTAAAAATCCTTACTTTAACAATATTTGATTAAATCCCGTAAGTACCAAAATGAAATCCCGGAAAAAAGGCTTATCCATGTTATGATTTCTATGACTATTCATGATGCGAGTACGTAAAATCAATCTACCTACTCCGATCACTGATAATCACCCAATCGATTTCGTCAATTGATAACCAAAATAATTAAACCTGGTAACACTGACACCATGCATAATGTCAAACTGTCAAAAAAAATCTGTCAGATCAATGGCATTGTTGGCTGTTTGTTTTACGTTGATTTGAATTTATTTTTCCGTATTTACTTTATACTTATATTACGTTACGATTTAATGCTGTCAATTTAAATTGAAGCCAGAGGAACTATTGCTTATCTTTCCATGGCTCTGGGTAAGTTTATTATGTTCTCTAAATATTTATAAACACCGTCGTATTGTATAACCTCATTGATTTTAGCAGCCTATTAGTAGAAGGCCTATGTTCAGTCAGGGGTACGTCGCGCGTCGTCAGCTGTAAATGTCTATAGTATGATGTAATTATATAGCATAAGTAAATACACTGAATTTTTTTACCTTTTTCAGGTATGACGATGACATGTGTTATTGCAAGACTTGACATTATTGATTATATTATCTACAACTCTATCCCAAGTATTACTTGCTCAGGAAAATCTAAGCATATTATGTTATGTATGTGGCATGTCAATTGCAAGTCACAGAAGTCATCAGGTTAGTGTTTTTTAAAATGGCAGAATTACTATGAGTGATATAATTATTATACAAAAGTAAATAAACAACAATAAGAGTATTTTCTTACTTTCTAGGTAAGGTATACATTTGGATAAAGTTTGTCATGCTTACTGAGAGAGGCTGCTACCAGAGATGTTTATAGGCAAGCAAGTGATGATAAAAACAGAGCCACCCTAGAGTGTAAAAGATTTACCCATAATAGATCAAAACAATAATCTGGTTAGGGCCAGAATCAAATCGTGATATGTGAGCAGCAGGACTTAGTGTACATAATTATTGATAAGTGAGCAAAATAGGACAAATTGTTTAAGAGATCATCATTGCTTATTACTGTTTTGTGGGAAAGCGTACATCTACCATCTACCGTACCTACGCTGCTTTTTTATGAGAATGAAGCTGAAGCCGTTTTAAATTCTATGAGAAATAAAATGTTTTTAGTATTTAGGTATTGTTGTGTTATTTGTTAAAGTAAACCTTCCTATAGAAGCACTGAAAATGCTGCTGCCAATGAGATTATTCATCTTTAATTAAGAGAGTTGGCTAAAATAATGTTTATGCCATTAAATCTTTCATATTTAGCTCGCAAAATTATTAATTTACCTTTATAAAATTCAAGTCTGTAAATGCGATAATCGCCATTTTGATGACAGTCGAGGTCGAGGCTAAAAAACATAAAAATTGGGGATTGCAAACATCCAAACTCCACCATAAGGACAGCGACTATTACAACATTTAATTATTTGACGAATTCATCCATTTTTCAAGTTAAATTAGTAGTAGTAATGAAGTGTTTGATATCAAAAGTCGAAGATTCGCGCCAATCGTGCGTGTTTACATTTTAACTTTTCACAATTAACACACATACACATATCTGATACGACTTTAAATGTGACAAATGTGATTAAAAATATTATAAGTAACTAGAAAATGCCCAGATCTTTACTTATTATACGAACACATGTTCAATAACACGTAATATTCATTACTACTACTCAATTTGTGTTAAAAATCGTCGATCATTGTTTTTTTTTTTATTGTAATGATGTGCGAAAACGATTATGCCAAACGTTTTTTTTTTTCAATTTTGATTGTCTCGATTAATTTATAATTATGTCGAATGTCTGAAATCTATACTTGAAAATTAAAATAAAATTGTTTTAAGCATTAAATACAATAAACATTGTTTAAAATAATTATTTATACTTTTCTAGTGTTTAATCGTTTTTAGGACATTCAATATAAAACGAGTCAACACATAGAACGAGGATAGATACTTACCTCATTTATTGAATTTCGCGCCGAATTGTTTCTATTTATTTGAATTTAAATTCGGAACGTTGTTCAAAATTATTTTTAATTTATTGGACAATTATTTACTGTGGATTTTATTTTTGATACTTTCTGATATAGAATGCCTAGTATACATTTTTTAGGTAGGCTTAAGAAAATTTTGTTTGGGAATGATGTTAAATTAATTATATAAATTAGGTAGGTATTCCGCAAACACTTTTAAATGACGTCTATATTTTTAAATTGAAACTTTTATTACATCGTCTCAAACTTTTTCGTCTGTGTGTTGCATGTCGCGTGTCGGTCGGCCGCGGAGTAGGGATAAAGTGAAAGGCGATCGTCAGAGCAGCCAAGGCCAATATGGCGGCGCCTATAGTTCGCAGCAGCTGACCGTGTAAAGTTTCATTTTTACCGTGGTTTCATAAAACCAACAATCATTTTTTTTTAGTTGTATGAGTTTGATAGTATTTGTTTTTAATAGGATAATCTTACTCGAGTAACAGAAATTGTTTATTTTTGAGGTAGTTTCAAAACGAAATTTTAAAAAAACTGCCCAAGTGTATGTCGGACTACGCACAGTGAAGGGTTCAGTAATTGGGATGAATATTTACGCATAAACATTGCATAGTATCAATTTTATCGACTGCAAAAATAAGTTTGTATTTCTCGAAAAAACTATAACAAACAAAGTTAATTCTGCGGTTGTAACCGAAAATAAACTGTATCTCAAAAATTATTGACTTCAAAAGCAAAGTCACTTAGAAACATCTTAACATTTTAATTATGAGATCCAACAATACACGCTTTATATGCATAGATTTTTTTCATCTCTCGGTTATATGTAAGTATGGAGAATGCCACGCCCACTATTATGTTTATCGTAATTTCACTACACCATTGTTTAACGGTGCAAAAAATACACCTTTTTCAAAATTTTCATCGATAGAGTGTAAATAGTCTCCATGTTAAATGACTGTATGACATCCGGACGCACGGACAGACGAACTTGACGAAATTAAGAGGTCCGTTTTTTTACGGATTTTGATTATCAAGTTTACAATTGGCATGAAATTGATGTCTATGACAATTGATCTACAATATTATTATTATTTGGAATAGCCGCCATCTTAAAATCCAGAATGTCCATCTAATTCGATATCAGCACTATCTCCCGAAAACTATGAAAATGACAGTCATAACGACAAATTTTCAAATGGGGTTAAAAACTGCCACTTGCTCACTTCAGATGGCGCTGATCTCCAGCGTCTTATAATTTGACAGCTAACTATACATTTTTGATTCGAATGCCAAAAGTTGATGTAAATTCCTGAATTTCATGACTGAATTCAAAACACTCCGTCGAGTCAACTGATGTGTCACGTGTCAAAATCTTGGTCCCTAATGTTAGGCGGCAGTGAATTCATTTCATTCATTCTCTGATCTCGAAATATGTTGTTACAAACGTCAGGTTGGTATGTTCAAGGTAGTTGGTAGGTTGGTACTATGCTTGAGACGTTTTTGAATTGATAGATCGTATGACTATTGTTTTAGGGACTATTGTCGTTTAATTTTTATATAAACTTACGAATAGTTAAGTCCATAGTGAGGTCAAAATGTAAATCCAAGGGGCGGCTGCAACGGCGGCGGTGATCTCTCGCGTCCGGCCCTGGTTCAGGCCATGGTACGGAGCGAGAGGAAATGGCAGGCCGTCACCTCCTTCTGCGAAGCGGTAATGCTCGCAAAGGAGGAGGCGGAACGCGTGAGGTAGAGGCAAAGTTCGCGCCCTCACGCCCATAACCGCTGCAGGAGGAGACGCCCGGGGCGGGAATCGCGAGCCGATTTCCGGCCACCGTAGGCGCGGGCTTGCGAACGGTGAGCAATGGGTAGCTCGCCGTCCGATAAGGACCAAGCCCGCGTCGACGGCGCGTTGTGTTCCACACGCGCCTCAAAGAGATGTCAGCAGAAATGACGGGATCCGCTAGGGCCAATGCCTGCCGGGGGTTCGCAGAAAACCGATAGGGACATCGTGGCCCCCGGCAACAGGGCAACCGAAGGAACACGGGTGGGTTTCAGTCAGTAAGAGTCTGATACGCCCTCCCGCTCCGCCCAGAGCGGGAGAAGATACTTAAAAAAAAAAAGGGGCGGCTGCAAAAATTAAATAATTAAATCATACGTGAGAAGGAACTTTGTTCCTGACGGGGTCAAAGTCAAAGTCAAATCATAAATTTTAAATAGGCCCGTGTATGGCACTTTTGAACGTCAAAAATTACAAAATAATAAAATTGATTCTATTCGCCCCTTCCAAAAGGTAGTTTTCGTATGGAGAAGAATGGGCAAGAAACTCCACCGTTACTCTTTTAAAATGTTTTACAATTGTTTGTATATGTACGTACATTTGTTAAATAATAATTATATGTGAAGACGGTGCACCTAGAATAAAATTACTATACCACAATAGGTAAAAAGAATTAAAAATGAAACAACGACAGATAATTTAATATGTGATAGATACATGGTGCTCACATATTTACAAACATTGTAAAAGTAGACGATTTTCCTAAAATTTTACAATTAATAAGTCAGTGTGTGAGGAAGTAATCACAGAATGTAAAATCAATGTCATAAAACACAAAGTAATAAATTTTACAATTAAATTAGCAAACAGTTTAGGTAGGACTTCGGTATATCATCCCACGATTTAAGGGGTGGGAGTGGGGGTGGGGGGGGGGGGTCTACTACCCCCCTGTGAAGGAAAACCTGCGACGCTTTTCGAGATATGATTTTTTTAAAATTCTAACCTAAATTTCGAATTTTTGGAAGGACTTTTATGTAAGGGTACGTATGTATGTATATTTGTGAAGGGGGGGGGTAGGAGATCACCCCCACATGGGGGAAGTTTAGGAAATGTTTAGTTTTTTTTAAATAAATTTTTTATGATCTTATTTTGAGGTTATGTTTTGGTGATTTTTGAGGAAGCACTGTACGTTATGGCTATTTTATAGGGTATATTTTTTTTTTTAGTTGTCCTTGTCGACGGAGCCCCGCTAAGCGGGGCTCCTATTTCTGGGTGGTTTAAAAAAAATTACCCAGAAGGGGATGGCGGGGTCTGTTCGCTCGCTACGCTCGCTCACTAGACCCCGCCATCCCCTTCTAACCTAACCTGTCCGCGTCGGGGTGCCCCAAGTGCCGAGCTCGCTTCGCTCGCTCTTTCATCCTAAGTTTTCAGGAGTACGAAAACGATCTTAACTGCTAGGGACACAAACGATGACTGACAATGTGAAGTGTCAAGAAAATGGCGTCATTTTACGTTTGGTTTCACTTATCGGCAATATTCGGTAAATTATTATAACTGTTAATTTTATAGCGATAATTTAAATCGGCAAAATAGATGTCATAAAATGAATTATGCATGAAAGTATCTAAATTATCAAATATACGTATTTAATTCATAATTAATATGAAGTAAAACATTTTAGTGCGTTGACCTTACGTAAAACTAAACGTCCAGAGTCAAAGCAAAATGTCAAAGTGACAAAATATTGCTAAATTTTTAAGATTTTGTTTTATTTTTTCTCATTAACTATTTATCTGCGCAGCTAAAAATTTTACGTGGAGGCTTCTAATAATATGATCTTTCTGTAAAAAAAATATGGACTTCCAACTCGTGGGATGATAATCCGAAACTTAGCCATATAATCCTCTAGTTTGTAATATGCTTGTTTACAAAGTGTATTTTTAATATGAGTTTTAAATGATCTTTCATTTAATTGCAAAATGTCACAAGGTATTTTGTTGTAACATTTAACACAGTACCCCATAAAAGATGTATGTACTTAAGATAATCTAAAAAATGGTTGATCTAGTTTATCTTTATTTCTAGTATTAAAATTATGTCTATCACTTATTTTATTAAAGAGATGTGGATTTTTCCTTACATACATAATATTTTCATAAATGAATTGGCAAGGTACCGTCATAATATTAATCCTTTTAAAAAGTTTCCTGAGAGATTCGCGGCGACGTAGATTATAAATGGCTCTGATAGCTCTCTTTCGCAAAATAAAGATGGATTCAATGTCAGCAGCCCGACCCCACAGTAAAATACCATACGACATAAGGCTCCCCGACTGTACACGTTTTTTTTAATAATAATACTTGCCGCTCCGGCTCAGCGATCTGACATCATTGCGGAAAATTGTAACAATTGTTACGAAAGAAATACCTACATTCTTACACAATATTGCTACGCATATTTACAAAAAGAATTTAATAGATCACGTTTGATTGACGAATAATAATAATTTCTTTACAAAAAGTAATGATATCCCATCAAAAACATAAATGTGAAAATGGGAGCCAAATTCCATAAATATGGTTGTCGACTTCGCCGACAAAAGAATTGAAATCTAAATGGGTGCCAAGTTCTGTAGATAATCCTGAAATTTATTTATAAGAACATGCAACTTTCTAAAATAAAATTAAAACACAAACTAGTTGACTTGGCTAGTTTTTACCAGCAAGCTGAAATTTTAGAGAAAGAAGATATTTTGACCTTACAGTTACAATAAGAAACAGTAACTTGCGCATAACATAAAGAACAAAATATATAAATACGCCTAGGTAGACAGTCAAAGCTGTAAACAGTTACAATAAGAAACAGTAACTTGCGCATAACATAAAGAACAAAAATATGAATATTTTACTTTATTTATTTGGCTCACCAACAATTAAGTACACCGATACAAAGATATGAGATACATGCAATAAACTAATAGACTAGTGTACAAATTTCTTACAGGTAAGCACATCATGAATTACTTATTTGATGTTGAGTGCCTACTTAAAATTAAATAATAATAATTAAATATGCCTAGGTAGACAGTCAAAGCTGTAAACTCGATAAAAAAATAGCGTCCAACTGTTAGCCGCTTAATGCACGCACACTAAAAAAGTAAAATTACAGCACAATGACGTGGCGTGAGTGTAAGACGTAGCTGTAATGCTCACCAGCATAAAAAAGTTACCCTGTTTGTTTTAGTTCTTTTGCACCGCGACACTGTAGACAAATATAAAGATGATAAATTGATTAGCCAAATATAAGATAGCTTGTATGTAAAAACTAGCCAAGTCAAATCTTGAGCTTCAATTTATCCTAAGTGCTTTGTGTAAATAATTCGACTGTTCAAATTTAAGAAGTTATATTTTTAAATAGCAAACATTGTTATAGCAGAAAAAACAAGAATTTGTGTTTTAATTTTATTTTAGAAAATTGCATGTTCTTATAAATAAATTTCAGGATTATCTACAGAACTTGGCACCCATTTAGATTTCAATTCTTTTGTCGGCGAAGTCGACAACCATATTTATGGAATTTGGCTCCCATTTTCACATTTATGTTTTTGATGGGATAATAATTACTTATAGCTACAGAACACGAATATAAGTTAAAATCACCTAGAACTAGAATATCCCTGTACTTATTGCAAAATTGTTCAATGATCCTAAATAGTAACATGTATTCATTATCATTACTACCAGGTGGAATATAGACGACACAAAGTAAAAACATAAATCTGTTACGTAGGTAAACAGTAGCACAAACCAGTTCGAACAATTATGATCATCCACGTTGACGTCATAGAGTAGTGACACTCGCTGCAACTCAAAACGCGGTGTGGCCACGAGACACGCGCCGCCTTGTTTACGTCCATCCGCTCGGTCACACCGCAAAATAGTAAATCCAGGTGGAATAATTTCTGCATCATGTATGGAGTCATTGCAGCCCGTTTCAGTGATGGCAAACAAGTCTGCATTTGCCGTTGAAATATTGGTATAAAATTCCTCCAGCTTTGTTCAAAGCCCGCGCACATTTTGATATAATATTTCAACGGAGCTACTCAGGGTTTCTCGCGTTGCTGGTTGCTCTACGAAACCACACCAATTCCGCAAATTCTATATTAACTGCCCAGTTTTCAGGCTGACATAACTTGTCGTATTTACTCTCTGGAACTCCGATGATAAAGGATGCGTAATCCCGTTCCGTTTTATGTTTTATTTTTTCAACTTTAATCTGTACTTCTTCTTGTTCATAAATTTTCCTAACATATTTTTCTAAACTTTCTACTGTTGTTTGTTTCTGCAAACGCCATATGTGTAAGAATCTTTTCTTTTCTGTACCCTGTATGTCGATTGCACTCGTATTTCCGCCTTTTTTTACTTCACTGTGCGTGTGTCTGGTTTTTTTTCGTACTACAGTAGTCCAATTTTCTTCTCTTTCTGGTTCTTCCTTTTCCAAAATAAATACCTTCTCAAACTTCCTTTCTCTGTTTACTACTGGCATCTGTTCCTCATTCGATACTACTTTCGTCGATTTCGTGGCCACACATTCCTTCGCTGGTACTTTATTAGCAACTACCTGCTTCTGTTTATCTTTGACGGCTTTTGCAAAAGACGGTGTCAAGCTTTTAGAGCCTTGCTCTGTCTGATTTGGCACTACTGCCTGACTTCCCTTTAGACTGGTTTCTAGTTTTTGGCTCTCATTTCTTTCCATTAGCGTTTTAATTCTTGCTTCTAGCATCTCAACTTTATTTGCCTTTTCCTGTACTACCTCCAATATTTGTTTTAATTCCTTCAACTCTTCTCCCGTCTTGATAAATCTATTTTGCAATAATAAATAATCTCTCCGCTGCTGCTCCGAATGAGACTTTACCTCCCATCGAAACTCACGTATCTCGTTTAGAAGTAGGCTCTCCGTATCAATTACTTCACTTGTATTCCGACTACTGCCTCGCTTGGCGGCGTTCACATGGCTGCTCGGTGAATACGTTTTGCCGGTGACTGCAGTTTCTCGAACAGATGTGTCTATATTACCCCTCTTCGGCATTGTGCACGTGCACTCGGGACATATCCACAGACTCCTGTATTCCGGTGTGAAAGCTTTAACATCTTCCGTTGTTAAGGCCAGGCAACTGAGGTGGAATTTCTTCCTGCCCTTTCTCGCGAACACTCCATAAATAGTGAATCATTAACAACAGCATCACAGCCGCTACACTTGTCCTCCATTTATAATTTAAAATAATAGAATATTTAACAAAATTTACTAACTAATATACTATATAAACTGTTATACTATTTAATTCAAGTTTAACTGATTTTAATTCGGCAAACGGTAGTTACTCCTCAACTTGTCTTCCAACAAAGGCCTCCTCTAAAGATCGCTATTCAATTCTATCCCTTGCCGTTCGAGTCCATGTTGGACCCGCTATTTTCCTGATATCATCTTTCCATCTCTTAGTTTGTCTTCCTCTGTTTAGTTTGCAGTCTAGCGGGTACCATTCTGTTATTACTCTTGTCCATTTTTCCTTCTTTTATCTTGTCATATGTCTTGTCCATCTCCACTTTAGTTGTTTTTATGTTATGTATGCATTCTTGAATTTAGTTTTATTTTTAGTGTCTTTTAATTTTTCTAAAGTTAGCTAGTTCTTTATACTTACAATTAAATTTTAAATAAATTCTAAACGAAAATACAATTAACTTATACTAACAAGGATATACACAAAAGGAGTATATGTGTGTGTGTGTATTGTAATATGAGTGAGTATGCATTGGTGAAAAAGTCAGTTAACCCACTAATTGTATAAGTCTCTCAGATTCTTCGTAGGTGAGACCTATCAGCCAGTTCCTTATAGCGTTCTTGTATTGCTGTCGGGTAAGTAAGCAAACATTTAGAACGGCATTAAGTTTATTGTAAACCCGTGAACCCAGTATCCAATAATGCCGGTGAGCGAGAGCAGTTCTATGTCTCTCCGTGCTACACAGTCTCGTTCTTTTGCGCTTGCCTTCTCGTAGCCGTAGGGAGTGTGGTATAGTGGCATGTTTGCGCAATGTTATTTAGAGCACAAAGAGTTGTCTAACAGTAAAGACCTCACACTGTTTATAGAGAAGAGTGGTAGGATACCTAAAGGGTTTTCTGCACATGACTTTAAGGACCGATCGTTGTGCTCTTTCAAGACGTAACATACTAACTGCAAAGGTGTCACCCCATACAGAAATACAGTAGCCCAGCAAAGATTGGGCAAGCGCAAAGTAAACTGTTTTCAGTTTTTTAAGAGCTGCCACTGATCTGAGTTTCTTGAACACAAAAATGAGTTTACGAATACGAGGGACGACTTCATCAATGTGCTTTTTCCAACTCAGCAAACAATCGACCTGGACTTCAAGGTATTTTATATTTGAGGTTCTCTTGATGCGGAGGCAGTTACAATAGGCGTTAGCAGTTACAATAGGCGTTGGCAGAGTCGCAGCAATGCGCCTGAATTGTATACGGCTCTGGTTGAGGTCAGGAGCAGTGGTGGCCACTGGTTAACGGCCGCGACTTACGAGTTGTGGGTCGTAAGTTCGAACCCAGACAGGCGCTTTACTTTGTGTAAATTATTCCATCACCACTGCTCTCAAAACGGTGAAGCAAAACATCGTGAGGAAACCGGCATGTCCTAGAACCGAAAATTCGAAGACATGTGACATCTACCAACGCGCACTGGGCCCGCGTGGTGGATTACGGCCCACTCCCTCTCACAAAGAGGAGGCCTGTGTCCCAGCAGTGGGAACATTTATAGGCTGATGATGATAGTTGAAGTTGGCTTTTTTGTGAAAGGGAGAAAGTTACAAATGATGTTTTGTCTAGGTTAAGTGTTAAAAGATTGCCAGATAGCCAGTTCATAACAATTCTAAAGGTGTCTTCCGCATAAATTTTAGCCTGCTCCCAATTCGAACCATCAATGAGCAGTGCTGTGTCATCGGCATATGACAAGATTTTAGTATGTGGCAGGGCTAACGTGCATAAATTGTTAATGTAAATTAAGAACAACGTTGGTCCAAGCACGCTGCCCTGGGGCACACCGTAACTGACAAACTGCTCATTGGTGACAAGAGTACCAATCTTAACAGACTGACTTCGTTCCACTATACTCCGTTTGAATTAAGATTAGACATTTAACTAAACCTTTTTTACAGTCCGTTCAATCGATTTTGACTTCTATTGCGATGGCGGCATGACAAATGACAGCTGCAGTAAACAGTTGGTTTGTAACCACTTTTTTGCTTTTAATGCCATCCTTATGCCCACGGTATATAATTCAAAATCGGTTAAACGGACTGTAAAAAAGGTTTGTTTAAATGTCTTATCTTATTTCAAACGGAGTATATAGATAGCTACGAAAAATATCCGTCCGTGTGGTGCCGGACTTAAAGAATAGCACTACCCTATTTCTTCCCATGGGTGTCGTAAAAGGCGACTAAGGGACTTACTAGAGAATGGGCAGCAGCGTTCTCTATGCATTTCTAACACCATACTGCGATCGCCAACCCGCCTGCCAAGCGTGGCGATTATGGCATACCCCCCCCCCAAAAATGAAAAGCACCAAAAAGAAACGGTAGTGCCCGGCGGTCCACCGGCCCTTGGCTACGGTAGCGGTCAAGGCCACGGTGAGGCAAGGGGTGCGAAGAATCCCCGGAAGAGATCCGGCTACCATAACCACCGGAAACTGGACCTGGCAACATACAACACGCGTACACTCCGGACCGACGAAAAGATCATCGAACTCGAGGAAGAATTGAGCAAGTTACGATGGGGTATAGTAGGGCTATCTGAAGTCCGAAGAGAGGGCGAGGACTCGATAATCCTCAAATCCGGGAACTTGCTCTATTTCCGGGAGGGCGACCAGCAGTCCCAAGGTGGTGTCGGGTTTATCGTCCATAAGTCCCTTGTGAGCAACGTGGTGAAGATCGAGAGTGTGTCGACCAGGGTGGCGTACCTTATACTCAGAATATCCGCAAGATATTCGCTGAAGGTCGTACAGGTTTACGCCCCGACCTCGTCACACCCCGACGATGAGGTGGAGACCATGTATGAGGATATTTCCAGAGCCATGCATGGCTCTAAAACTCACTTCACCGTTGTCATGGGGGACTTCAACGCGAAACTGGGCAAACGAAACGATGATGAGCTGCGAGTGGGGCAATTTGGAGTTGGACGTCGAAACCACAGGGGTCACCTACTGGCCAGTTTTATGGAGAAGGAAGGCCTCTTTATGATGAATTCCTTCTTCAGAAAACGTGAGCACAGAAAGTGGACCTGGCAGAGCCCTGATGGTGCAACAAAAAATGAGATTGACTTCATTATGTCGACGAAGAGGCAAGTATTCAATGATGTCTCTGTGATCAACGCGGTGAAAACCGGAAGTGATCACCGTATGGTAAGAGGCACATTGAACTTGAATATCAAGCTGGAAAGATCTCGACTGATGAAGTCTACGCTCCGCCCAGCACCGATCCAAGTCCAAAACCCCGAGAGCTTTCAGCTCGAACTTCAGAATCGTTTCGAGTGCCTAGGGAGCTCCGTGGACGATTATAACGATGGGTTCGTGGAAACTGTCCATACGGTCGGGTCCAAGTTTTTCAAGACCCGTCGTACAAATCGAAACAAGAGGCTCTCTGATGCTACTTTACAGCTCATGGAGGAGAGGCGCGAGATGATTCTGCAGTCTTCAGACGATGCGCTTAAATACCGGCGGCTCAATAGACAGATCTCTAAGTCCTTGAAAAGCGACCTTCGACTTTATAATACGAACCGTATTAAGGACGCAATAGAGCAGAATAAGGGCTCCAAGGTATTTGCTAGAGATCTGTCTATTGGACAGAGCCAGCTTGCGAAACTGAAGACCAATAATGGCAGAATCGTATCCGCCAAACCTGAGCTGTTGAGAGAGATCGAGAGTTTCTATGGACAGTTATACACGTCAACCAGTAACCCCGTTACGAATCTAGCAAACGACCCAAGAGCTAGATTGACCCGACACTATACCGAAGACATCCCGGACGTCAGCTTGTACGAGATTAGGATGGCTCTGAAGCAACTTAAAAACAACAAGGCGCCGGGTGATGACGGAATTACGGCTGAACTCCTGAAGGCCGGGGGAAAACCTGTTCTTAAGGCCCTCCAGAAGCTTTTCGATTCCGTCATACTCGAGGGTCAAACGCCACAGGCATGGAACAGAGGTGTGGTGGTACTCTTCTTTAAAAAGGGCGACAATGCCCTGCTTAAGAATTATAGGCCCATCACACTTCTGAGCCATGTCTACAAGCTGTTTTCAAGAGTTATCACGAACCGTCTCGCGCGCAGGTTTGACGACTTCCAGCCTCCCGAACAAGCCGGATTCCGTAAAGGCTTTAGCACCATAGACCACATACATACGCTGCGGCAGGTTATACAGAAGACCGAAGAGTATAACCAGCCTCTCTGCTTAGCGTTTGTGGACTACGAGAAAGCCTTCGATTCGATCGAGACATGGGCTGTGCTGCAGTCTCTTCAACGGTGCCAGATCGACTATCGGTACATCGAGGTGCTAAAGTGTTTGTACAAAAACGCCACTATGTCAGTTCGACTCCAGGACCAGACCTCGAAACCTATCCTTCTGCAGCGAGGTGTGAGACAGGGAGACGTTATCTCTCCGAAACTGTTCACCGCTGCACTGGAGGATGTCTTCAAGGTTCTGGATTGGAAAGGGCTAGGCATCAACATCAATGGCGAGTATATCACTAACCTTCGGTTTGCCGACGACATAGTTATCATGGCTGAGACCATGGAGAAACTCAGTACAATGCTCGATGACCTCAGTAGAGCCTCCGAAAGAGTGGGTCTTAAAATGAACATGGACAAGACAAAAGTCATATCAAATGCCCATGTGACACCCACTCCCATGAAGATCGGAGACGCTACGCTCGAAGTTGTGGACGAGTATGTTTACCTAGGACAAATTGTCCAGCTAGGTAGGTCCAACTTCGAGAAAGAGGTCAATCGTCGAATCCGACTCGGCTGGGCAGCGTTCGGGAAGCTACGCAATATCTTTTCGTCCCACATACCACAGTGTCTCAAGACGAAAGTCTTTGACCAGTGCGTGTTGCCAGTGATGACCTATGGTACTGAAACGTGGTCGCTCACAATGGGCCTTATCAGAAGGCTAAAAGTCACCCAAAGGGCAATGGAGAGGGCTATGCTTGGAGTTTCCCTACGTGATCGAATCAGAAATGAAGAGATCCGCAGGAGAACCAAGGTAACCGACATAGCCCGAAGAATTGCCAAACTTAAGTGGCAATGGGCAGGGCACATTGCTCGCAGAACGGATGGCCGATGGGGTCGAAAGGTTCTGGAGTGGCGACCACGTACCGGAAGACGTAGCGTTGGAAGGCCTCCCACAAGATGGACCGATGACCTTGTGAAGGCCGCAGGAATCCGCTGGATGCGGAAAGCACAGAATCGGTCGAAGTGGCGGTGCTTGGGGGAGGCCTATGTCCAGCAGTGGACGTCTTTCGGCTGAAATGATGATGATGATGAAAAATATCAAGAACAGTTCCTCTTATGCCTATGGATTCTAGTCTATCGACAAGGATAGCTATTGAGACAGTGTCAAAGGCCTTAGATTAGACAAATCAAGAAATAAGCCAATACATTTGTTGCCGTGATCTAGTGTCGTACTGATATGTTCTGTCAGATCAATGATTGTATCTTCAGTCGACTTACTACGTCTGAATCCAAATTGATTTTGTGCTAGAACTTTGTATTCAGGAAGTTAACCAGACGTGCGTTGAGTGCTTTTTCTATAACTTTAGAAATTGTGGTCAATAATGAAATCGGTCTGTAGTTCGTGACACTGCCTCTGTCCCCATTCTTGTAAATAGCTGTTTTGAATACCTCAGAAAATTGGCCTTGCAAAAAGCACAAATTAATGACATGAGTCAGGCAAGGTAAAATAAAAGTGCGTATTTCCAAAATCTTTAAAAGATTGCCTGAGATTCCGTCCCATCCTACGGCACAATCATTTCAAAGTCCCATGATGATTGTCTCAACCTCTCTCTTATCGACATCTAGAAGAGCCATTGAGATACCTGTCAAATTTGGATCCTGGCTATTTCGCTGGAGGAGGGTAATTTGCGCGGAACTTAAATTACTTTAATTTTGCTTACGTATGATGGAGTCAGCTAGATTTTTCCCTATGTTAACAAAGAAGTCATTAACTGTATTATTTTATAGAAGAGGTTGGATCATCTGAAATGTTCAGCAGTTCGTCAGGTGTAGATTTTTGTTGATTAAGTTGGGCTATACTCTTGATTACTTCCCACGTAGCCTTATGATCACCCTTCGCTTTTTCAAATTCATTCTGCTCATATGATCTGTATAGTTTTTTAAAAGTTCCTTACAAAAGTTGCGGTACCTGGTATAAGTGACTCTTTTGACCATATTTTTTTATCTTTTTCCGATTCTATGTGCAAATCTATCGCGATTTCTTATATATTTTAAAAGGCTGTTTTCCACGGTTTGATAATTATATTCTTATGCGAAATCATGACATTTTTAGTATTTGTTTCGACTGTATTGGATAATATGGTAACAAAATTTTCGGCCGCAAAATTGGCGTCATTTAATGAAAGAATTGAAGTAAAATCTGTATTCTTGACGTCACCTATTGCGGATTGAATTTCGAGTCTATTAACATTTTTTTTTAGTCTTAGTCTGGTTTTCAGCTTTAGATTAACACAGAGCAAGGTTGTAGAATGATCAGTAATACACGTATTCAGAACAAAGACCATTAAAATATTATTAATTTTGAGCATTATATGATCGAGACAGCTCTCACCCCGAGTAGGTATCTCAAATATCGGTAGGAGGCCGTGGAAGGCCGTCAAAATAAGGTAGTCATCGGCACGAGAATCGTTCCTGTTAGGGCTTATGTTGTGTATCTTCTTCTGCATCAATGCGGGAATAAAGCTTACCTTGTTTCTTTCGCAAGTAAACTCGACCTCGAGATCTCCAACAGAAGTTGTAGTTGTTCTCTGCAGTAAAGTCGCGTGCCATGAAGAATAGTTTTCTTGCCTTGAATGTGAGATTTTCCGATACGTAAATAGGGTTTGGTGGTCCATCCAGTTTAAGGTGCTAAGTATTCATTTTATTGCTTCTGTTTTGGTTACTGAATTTTTTCAGTGACTGGATAATGTTTTCTTTAGTTAGGGCAGAGGCAAAATCAACGATTATCGATTTGTTTGAAGTTTTTGTTTGGACTCTATAGATATCTCGTATATCTATTAACTGTATCGACATATTAAATATCTTTCCAACACTGCTGACCGTATTCGCCAGGTCACTTTTGCTTTCCGAGGTTTTAGCAGGTATATTTCTTATTTCAACACTAGATGCCCTTTGATTTCTCTCCATTGTTTTTGCCCTATCCTGGAGGTTTTGAATGTAGACGAGATTATTCTTCCTATCTGCTTCTAAATGGTCCAGTTTTAATCTCATTTCCTCATACTGCTTCGACATATCTAACACATTTTTGTAAATATCATTTTCCTTAATTTCATTGATAGTGCCTTGAACTTCTTCGAATTTTTTATCTTGTTCTACTTTAAAATCCGACAAAATTTGTCTCGTTTCCTTCATAAAATCAAGGGACACCTGGCGTCATTTTCCATAGAGCCCTCCCGCTTGCACTTATTTGTTCTGGTTGTAATATTGTCATCATGCTTGATTTTATCGCATAGATTAGGGGCAGATTCCACTCGAAAAAACGTTCCCGCAGCGCCCACTGGCAGAGGAGTACGTTTTACCGACATTTATAGCAAGAATTGTAGTGCCAGGCAATAAGAAGTTTAAGGACGATGCCATTTATCAATGTCGATGTGTGCACGGAGACTGGTGATGGCGCGGGTTGGATCACTGGTCGATAGGCACGTCTTTAATTAGCTAATGAGGTCATAAACTAATTAGCCCAGTTCTCCAATCGTTTAATGAGGAGGCGTGGCCACTTCTGTAGAAAGTGTGCCCGCGCTGTAATGATTAGTAAATTGGCCTCTTACGCGTCCTTGAGGGTGGAGTCTTCCCAACTATGAGTCAGCTTAGGTACCAGGGGCGCACGATCGCTGGAGTAATTGTCGCTGACTCGTGCTCAAGGTATTTTAAGTTGTAGAGAACTCTTCGGTGAATATGCACTCCTATTAATTTTACTTCGATTAAATTTACTAAAAGATTTAAATTTGAATGCGAAATATACTGAGGCACGTCAACACCTTACGGCGGTTCGTTTGATAACACCGGGGTAATTAATAACCACGCTCTCTTGTTGCAGGTGGTGCTGGAAGCGCGCAAGGTGTGCGGGCGCCGACTGTTCGTGTACCGCGGCATCGTGGAGAGTGCCTACAAGCCCGTGTACCTGCTCGTCGACGCCGCCATCGAGGTGAGTCTATTAGCTGAAATTACACTATACTTGTACAGCTCAGTAATAGCCAGCAATCAATGAGTAGGAATGAAGAGGGTTAGAAGAAAATAGCAGACCCTTTCAGGTGTCCCCAACGGGATCCCTTGTTTTCGCATAGTGTTTTTTATTCCTAATATACTTTGGCATAATAATTTAGGTTTTTTTTTGGTTTAATAATCATCATCATCATTTCAGCCGAAAGACGTCCACTGTTGGACATAGGCTTCCCCCAAGCACCGCCACTTCAACCGATTCTGTGCTTTCCGCATGCAGTGGTTTCCTGCGGCTTTCCGGCGGGCTATGTCGGTTATCTTGGTTCTCCTGCGGATCTCTTCATTTCTGATTCGATCACGTAGGGAAACTCCAAACATAGCCCTCTCCATTGCCCTTTGGGTGACTTTTAACCTTCTGATGAGGCCCATTGTGAGCGATCACGTTTCAATACCATAGGTCATCACTGGCAACATGCACTGGTCAAAGACTTCGTCTCGAGACACTGGTATGTGGGACGAGAAGATATTGCGTAGCTTCCCGAACGCTGCCCAGCCGAGTCGGATTCGACAGTTGACTTTTTTTTCGAAGTTGGACCAAGCTAGCTGGACAGTTTGTCCTAGGTAAACATACTCGTCCACAACTTCGAGCGTAGCGTCTCCAATCTTCATGAAAGTGGGTATCACATGGGCATTTGACATGACTTTTGTCTTGTCCATTTTCATTTTAAGACCCACTCTTTCAGAGGCTCTATTGAGGTCATCGAGCATTATACTGAGGTCCTCCATGGTCTCAGCCATGATAACTATGTCGTTGGCAAACCGTAGGTTAGTGACATACTCACCATTGATGTTGATGCCTAGCCCTTTCCAATCCAGAAACTTGGAGACATCCTCCAATGCAGAGGTAAACAGATTCGGAAAGATAACGTCTCCCTATCTCACACCTCGCTGCAGAAGGATAGGTTTCAAGGTCTGGTCCTAGAGTCGGACTGACATAGTGGCGTTTTTGTTCAGACACTTTAGCACATCGATGTACCGATAGTCAATCTGGCACCGTTGAAGAGACTGCAGCACAGCCCATGTCTCGATCAAATCGAAGGCTTTCTCGTAGTCCACAAACGCTAAGCAGAGAGGCAGATTATACTTTTCGGTCTTCTGTATAACCTGCTACAGCGTATGTATGTGGTCTACGGTGCTAAAGCCTTTACGAAATCCGGCTTGTTCAGGAGGCTGGAAGTTGTCAAACCTGCGCGCGAGACGGTTCGTGATAACTCTTGAGAACAGCTTGTAGACAAAGAACAGTTATTGGAAAGTCAAAAAAATATGATGCATGTAAAACAAACTATCAATGAAAAGGCCACGGAGGCATCATATTAGTTAGCTATCGCATTGCACAAGCAGGTGAAGCGCACTCTATTGCTGAGAATTTAATAAAGCCATGTGTGTTAGACATAACAAAATGTATGCTCGATGAAAAATCTGCAAAGCATCTTTCTACTGTACCGCTATCAAACGATACTGTTTCACAGCGAATCCATGATCTGGCAAGCTACGTCAAACAAGAACTAGTTGCACGTCAAAAAACACGATTCGCCTTGCAAATGGATGAGTCAACTATTGTCACTGGTCTGGCTATCTTGCTGGTTATCGTGAGATATCCATATGAACGTTCTTTTGAAGAAAACATGCTTATGTGTTCACCGCTGCCCACAAACACTACCGGGGAAGAAATTTTTAATAAAATAAATATACTTTTTAAAGAAAATAATCTTAGTTGGAACGATTGCATTGACATTTGTACAGATGGAGCCAAGGCGATGACAGGTAAAACAGCAGGAGCAGTATCACGAATAAAAGTAAAGCGCCTAATTGTAGTTCCAGCCATTGTATTCTGCATGGACAAGCACTTGCGATGAAGCAAATGCCGTCAAATCTAAAATTAGTTATGGATAAAGCGGGAAAAATAATTAATTTTATCAAATCACGACCACTACAATCCCGATTGTTCTCATTATTATGTGAAAATTATGGCAGCAAACATAAAACACTGCTGCTTCATACAAAAGTGCGATGGCTGTCTCGGGGTAAAACTTTAACAAGGCTATTTGAACTTAGAGCCGAGTTACAAATGTTTCTTTCAGCAGATACAGTTTCTTTTAATTTGAAAGACCGTTTGTATGATAAAACTTAGTTGTTCCGATTGTCTTTTATGGTGGATATCTTTCAAAAACTGAACGAATTGAATTTATCATTGCAAGGTAAACAGACAACAGTGTTCCAGGCCTATAACAAAATAACTGCCTTCAAAAACAAATTAGATTTTTGGATTATTTGCGTTGGTAAGAGAGAAATAGAAAGCTTTACGTCACTCAGTGAGTTTGTTAGCGATAACGACTCAGAAATGTTTCAAGATGATGTGTTTGAAGAATTGGTCCAATATCTCACTTCGATGCGCGCATCTTTTGAAAAGTATTTTCCCGAAGAACAGAATACAAAAATGAAGCTGAATTCATGGATTCATAATCCTTTTTCACCCAACTTGCAAAAGCCCGAAAGTATGTCAAACGAGATATATGAATATCCAATGCTTGGCAGAATGGCTCTGAATATTCTTCTCCCGTTCCCAACAACATATTTGAGCGAAACAGGATTCTCAACCTATGTAGCCACGAAAACAAAATATCGCAATAGACTGGACGCCGAACCTGCTATGAGACTTCAAATGTCTTCTATCAAACCTGATATCAACCAATTGATGAAAAATAAAAAACAATTTCATACCACCCATTAGTTAAGATTTTTTCATTTTTAATATCTTCTTTTATTGTACTTGCCATGTGGTAAAGTAATAATTAGTAACTGTTATATTGTACTTTTATTATGCTTATATAATAAAGAATACACTTTTAAAAACTATTGTTTTATTGTAGGGTTCCGTCAAGTATTTTGCTTGCCAAAAGGGTTCCGTGACCAAAAAAGTTTGAGAACCGCTGCCTTAGGGTGATACTACATCCTTGTCTGAGCTTTCATCCACACGTCGATATACTTACATAACTCTAGTGTTCGTAAACTAATTTATGTATTTAAGAACCTAAGACACGCGGCGGGTGAAAGCCTTAGGAAGATGGTGTACTACGCACTTTGTCAGTTTTTGTTAACCTATTGTATAACTACAGGGGGTGGCGCACCCAAATCGACCCTAATCCAACTAGAAAGGGCGCAAATAGCAATCCTAAAAGTTTCTTCTTTTCGACCATTCCGCTACCCCACAACCGACCTATACCGGGAAAGTGGAGTTCTCACCGTTCGTCAACTATTCATTCTACAGACCACCCTGAACAACACGCACTTCTTTCTTACAGTCTCACACTTATGCTCAGCAAGAGGCGCTACGATCCTGTCGACCGGTCCCTAAATAGATTTACAACCTGCTTCTCTAAGCGATTCTTCTATTTCCTAGGGGGCTTCCTCTCAAGTTCACAATATCTTCCCACTCACAAAACACCTGTGTAAAAAAAGACTTAATGGATGGCTTATAACTCTGGACTATGACACAACCGAAAATCTACTTTTATCCCAAAACAGTCACCGCTTTCCGTCTATGTTTCCGTTATCTAAAACGCAGTCACATACTAATATGGCACTCAACTATCAGGTTAACACGCACCAACTTCTTCATCACTCATACCCACACGCTCACACACCCACGGATCCAACACACTCACACACACACCCCCCCCACACATTCACAAACCCACTCACGCCACACGAACACTCCTTCCTATAAGTCAAATATAAATTATTGTCTAGTTTTAGTTTACAGGAGACCATAATTATGTACTTAGGGCGGCGACCTGGTTGCCTGAAATACAAGCTTCGGCTTATCTTAGGCACCAGTCTCCCACAATATTTTTCTTTGAGTCCATGACCGGACAATAAGATTCTTTGTTACTATTTTATAAGGATATTACCTTCTGCCCGCAACTTCGTCCGTCTGGAATAGTTACTTTGGGCTAACGCTACCTTTGTTTACGTAGAAGGTGTTTCTTTTTAAATTACGTCCCGCCACTGCCCCTCCCTCTCATGACTTCCCGTGACTGCCTTGCACATCATAAATGCGCGCACAGTACCTGATCATTATTTTGCTGCGATGTTATTTTAAAACTGCGATATCTCCTAAGATATCACAGGACAACAGCATGTCTGTTGCATGATATTTTTTTCATGAATCTGAGTAGTTTTTCCATGCTGATTTCAAAAACATATGCCGTTTTTATCTAGCAGCTCTAGTTTAGCGGCTATGAAGTGAAGGGATTTTTCACTAAAAATGTACTATAAAAATTTGTTAAACATATTTATTCTGAATGAAATTTTCTTATAAATGATTTTCTCGCGTAAAGTATGTTAGAATTACTATTTTGAATGCTCCAACAATAATCAGCCATCATATTTACGTTCCAATATCCCTGATATCTCTCCTCCATGTTGCGAATATCCTGATAAAAACGCTCCCCTTGTTCCTCACTGAGGTCACAGAGATTTTCAGGAAAATATTCTAAATGACTGTAAAGGTAATGAAGCTTAACACATATTGCATCCAAGCTGCTGAAAGTGTATCAGCAACTGTTCAACTTGCTGAATATAGCCATCAGACTTTATATTTCCTAAAAAAATTGTCACTACCCAAACAAACTCTTGCCATGCATATTTCTCGATAGCTGTCATATGGTTGATAAAATTTGTATCATCTATCAACTTGATTTAGTGGTCTGGGATAACCGAAGCAATCAAAATCACTGTCTCCACTACTGTCATCATTATCGGTTTGTTGACTGCACTTGTCTGGATGTTCCGAAGATGTACATGGCTGCCGAGGTACTGGTGTGTCACTAGTATTCAAGACTGGTCTTATAGCAGATTTTAAGTTAGGATAAATCCACTTCGAGCAATTTTTATGGTTTATTCCTATGATTTTAGTAACACAGAAATAACAGTCATTGTGATGATTGGATGGTTCACGCCAGATCTTAGGAGCTTTGTACTTAAAAGAGGGTATTTTTTTGTTTGCCCATTATCGCAAAGACTCAACACAACTTTTACATACCAAACTAGGTATCCAGGGATTGGCGTTCGTCAGCAATGGAAACCCAAATTAGTCCAAATATGCTTTTTTCACGAAGTCCGACACATTCAAACGGAATTTTTTGAAGATATTTTCTCCACAAATAACACAAAAACAGTCAGGGCTGTTTAAACATGTTCTTCTTGAAGAAGACATAGTAAAATTTGTACAGAAACTAGTTTAGTTACACCGCTTTTGACAGAAATGATCGACTACTTAAGTAAATTCAAGGCGGTACCTGTATCTCACTAACTAGAGCTGCTACAAAAAATCTGAGGATAAATTCGAAATCAGCGTACCCAAATTAGTAAACAACCGTAGAAAAACTTTATGCAACAAAAATAAAGTTCGATTTTGTTGTCCTGTGTATTCATTGAAATCGAATGATGTAAGGGCAATTTTGTTTTAAATTATATACTTGTGATGAATAACGTATTTACTTGGATAAGGATTAATATCATGTTTATAAAAACACCTTCGAAAATAATGCATTATTTTAGAACAAATTTGGTTGGCATAAAAAAGGTTATAGTGACCCAACCTTAAAAGATAGACATATACTGTCACGGACCTTTTTAAAAACCTTCAAAGGGAAATAATTCTTTAATACATGATTTTTGCAAAACTTAAACCGTTTACGCAGCGTACGCAGCGGAAGATCTCAAAAGGAAAAAAAGACCCTGATTTTGAAACATTCTTCATTGGTGCTCCGCTCCTATTGGTCTTAGCGTGATGATATTAATAATCTTAAGCTTTATATATTAATTAATTATAGAAGTATAAATATAGATTGTGGTGAAAAATGAATAAATTATATATATATATGTCAGAGACGGGTATGTGACTCTCGTTATTATCAGCGATATTTTAACTACTGTGGGCGTAGTGTGGGTAGTGTTGGTTAAGGTGATATATTGAAAAAAATGGGCTTTTTCTTTTTCGTGTAACTTTTAAAGTATTTAGAATAAGGATTTAACATTTTGGTGTATGATTTTTGACTATATGATCTAGTATCCTGAAAAAGGAATACACGATACAATGAAATTTTCTCGATACAAAAAAATTGCAAAGGTTCTATCTATTTTTATCTTTTTTGAGTATCATGGCGCAACGCTTATGAGTTATTCAATGGAATTTACTTTAAAATATAGAGAGTAAGAGTTTCGAGTTTTAAGAAAAGCAGTTTTTTTTTAATAATACTTTTCATTTACAAAAGACGGCATTTCGTTTTGGCACATACGTTGTTTTATTCCGAGCAGACACACATTATCGTCATCTCTTCTTTCGCCTATCAAATGTATTGTCATCACTCTCGTTCATTCATAGATCAGTCGCCCGATGGGGCTCATCGACGAAGAATTTATGTCTTTTTTTGCAAATTGGTGCGATCAAATTTACGTGATCTAAAGAATTTTGTTTACAGAAAAAGTTAGTACTTCAGCAAGTTAAAGTAATTATTGAATGCAATTAGTATTGAATAGGTATTTAGACTGTGTGTGTGTGTATTCTTGTGAGTCATGTGAACAATATAACGTTATTTTTCTATTGTGATTTCGTGGTGACATTTAAATAATTTATAAATATAGGAAGAAATATAAAACCAAAACTGAACAGTACCTGCAACGTTTGGAGTTCACAGGGCTATCAATGAACTCATTTTACAGGAATTCAATAGCAATAAGATGATGATAATATTGAGTCGAATTCTCCACCTTCACTAAAGCATAACCAACACAATCTATTCCGGCCTTGTAAAGTATTATTATGTAAGTATTTTATTTTCTAAGAACATCTGTTTTTATACCTACAACTTATAATAATCTTTTATCTAAAGAAATAGGCTAAATTATATGATTCGTTTTTAGGTTTGAAATACGTCAACAGTACATCAATTTGTCAAGTACTGTCACTACGAATGATAAATCACAAAAAAGAAATGGAGTCACATTTGAATTGCGAAAAAAGGAGTTTTTACCCGACTACGGCAAAACCAGAGGAGGGTTATGATTTTAACATGCTATGTATGTATGTAACAGGCTTTCAAATGCAAAATAAAATTCATATCCGACTAATAGTTCCAGAGATTAACGCGTTCAAACTCTTCAGCTTTATTATTAGTACTAGCTGCGCCCCGCGATTTCACCCGCATAAGTCTCGATCCCGTGGGAATATCGGGATAAAAAGTATCCTTTGTCCTAAACTAATTTATCGTCACTGTAATATTTTCAACACAATGTATTTTGTTATGAAATTATTGACTTAAGTACCTATGACTTAACCAGGTCATGGTCTACCCATCTACCAAATTTCGTCTAAATCTGTTCAGCCGTTTTAGCGTGAAAGCATAACAAAAAATAAACTCACTTTCGCATTTATAGTATTAGTTGATAATTATGTATTAATAATTAATATAAACTTAACATTATGAAGGGAAAAGATTTGATTTTTAGGGTTCCGTACCTCATCATCATCATCAGCCTATAAATGTTCCCACTACTGAGACACAGGCCTCCTCTCTGTGAGAGGGAGTGGGCCATAATCCACCACGCGGGCCCAGTGCGGGTTGGTGTTCCGTACCTGAAAAGGAAAAAACGGAACCCTTATAGGACCACTTAGTTGTCCGTCTGTCAGTCTGTCAAGACCCATTTTGTCAAGAACGCGTAGAGGTATCAGGTTGAAATGAATATCAAATACGATCTGTGTTCCCTTGGAACTCTAAAAAAAAAAGCTTCTAAGTCAACGCAAAAAAAAAAATACGACCCTTTATGTGACGTATTTTAATACTCGCAAGTAAATCAAAACTTACAGGGTACTTCGCGTTGACCTAGAATCATAAAATTTGGCAGGAAGCAAGGTCTCACAGCACAAATAAAGTGAAAAGTCCGAACATCCTTAATATTATAAATGAAATTTGGCACATATATAGATGATGCCCTGGAAAAGAACATCGGATACTTTTTTTTCCCATGGGTTCGAGACTTATGCGGGTGAAACCGCGGGGCGCAGCTAGTAGATAATAATTTGTAGTTTTATCACATAAAAAATATTTTATTGCGATTACAAACTTACATTTCCAGTTGGAGAATTGACCGTGACGTATACTGATGTATCTCAACTACTAAGTCAAGTTTGTTCTTGGGATAAATTCATCCCAACTACGGAACCCTTCATTGTGCGTGGTCCGACACGCACTTGGCTAGTTTTTTAAATGTTTGTTACGCTTTCATGCTAAAACGGCTGAGCGGATTTGTATAAAATTTTGCACATGAGTAGACCATAATCTGGGTTATGACATAGGATAATTTTTATCCCGATATTTCCACTGGATCGAGACATATGTGGGTGAAACCGCGACGCGCAGCAAGTATTATACAGGATGTCTCAAACGTAGTTCTTCAAAGGCAAATGGGATAAAGTGGAGGTGGCCACCTATCATTTAATTTTTTTAAGTTAGGATATTCTCAATAGTTCAGAAAATTTCACTAATTTAACCATTTTCAAGAAACTTTACATTTTCTACGCTTAGATTTTTCGGCCCTGTGAACAATATTTTCGACGTAGCAAGTTCAAATCTGGCTGGAAGATGCCTTGATAGTGTAGGTACAAGAATACGTTCCTATTTACATACATACATTCAGTGTAGCTCTGCAACGCTTCAGATTTTATTTTTACTTGTCTTTCCTAACTTTATATTTAACTTTACCGCAACTTTCTAAGCCCAGATTTAAAAAAGTGTACTACCAAGTACTATCGAAGAAACGCATATGTGTACACTGTAAGGACTATTCTTGCTTGCAGCGCTCGGCCGCTATAGTATCGCTCACCTACGAAAAAAAAGGGTCATGTGCACAGGATTTTGTTTTCAAATTGCTTAGATATGCGTTACCCCGATGGTACGTGCACATTGCTTTAAAAAGCACCTTAATTAATAATAGTTAGACTAGGAAAGTTTCACAAAGATAGCTTAATGAGAAAAAACTTTGTGCTCTAATTTTACCAAAACATCTCTGAAAAACGTTTAGTATTTAAATTTAACACATTTAGACGTGACCTTCGGTACATGTGTTTTGAATTTAAATCTTTTTTTATGCTTTCGCTGTTGACATGCGTAGGCCTTCACAACTTGTATTGTCTTTACCAAAAGCCATCATAATCTGCCTATAGGCATGGGTGGGGCATGGGGTATAGTCTTGTTTCTACAGTATCAATACATCTTCCAGCCATTGATCGCTACGTCAAAAATTTTGTTCACAGGGTCTAAAAATCCAAGTGAAAGTGCAAAGTTTCTTGAAATGTGAAATTTTCTGAACTGTTGAGAATATCTCAACTTTAAAAAATTTAAATGATAGGTGGCCTGCACCTCCACTTTACCCCATTTACCTTTGGATCACTACGTTTTAGAAAATCTGTCTACAAGGTGGATTTTTGAGATGGGGCAATAAGGGCAACTACCTTAACCGTTGTTGCTACAGGAAAACGGTCTTAGAAGACTGTCTTTAACTTTTGAGACATTTTGATCTGCATTCACAGATTTTGAAAAAAAATATTACAGTCAGCAAGAAAATGGGCAGTTTTCACAAAAACTTTTTTTGAGGCCAATCGATCCTGTTTCTTTTATGGAACAAAAAACTTCAATGGACCAACTGAGGTTTGAGTACTAGAAAAGTCAGAAATCGCAAAAAAACTTTTCCCATACATTTTGTGTGTGGGAATGTCACCCTGTAAACAATAAATATTTTTGCTGATAATTAAATATTTTGTATTATTTGTCTACTCCATAGTTCGCTATATGCAAAATTTCATAGACCGAGATAAATTATCGTTACTTAACACGCACTTTTTTCTTAGATATGTTTCCGTCTTTATCATGCACTTTTAGTATGACAGATGTGCGAAAGTGACAAGAATAATGCTTAGCCAAAGCCCATGCTAAGTAAGTAACGTTTTCAAATTCCGGTCAGTTATTTCGTTAGTTCCACTTTTTGCTACTGGTTCAGATACGTTTGTGGCAGCGCGACGATGTGGCGGCCAACCATCGAATATAGAACCGCCACTCCCCGCGTGCGGGGGCAATAAGCCACGCCCATCAAACTACTGTTTATTTTCAATATAGGCCCTTAATGCGCAATAGAAAAACAGTTTGCAGTTCAGATCACATTATAATTTACTATCAAATTAATCACACTAGCTAATTTATACACACATTGGGTGCGACGGCGTTTATTCAGATTCAGATTCAGATTTATTTTGCCAACAATGTAGGTACAGGTATAAGATGGTACATCAGTAAGTTTTTCCGCTACATTCTACCTTACGGCATGCAAAGTCGTAAAAACTAAAATAAATACAGTTTTCAAATAAATCATGCAGTCGTAAAAACTAACGATACAATTTTTATCTAAATTAACAATATTAATAAAACAAACAACAACAACAAAACAAAACAAAATGATTACAACTAACGATAACTGAGCACCACGAATCGAGAACAGTTCCGCGACGTCTTGACTCCAATGCGACCAGAGGTTGAATGCCCTCCTCGTTTTGGCCTTAAAACATCACGACTATGTAGAAGCGCGCCTTTTTTGGTGTAGATAGATCACTCTTGATGTCGCCAGTGGCGCGCTTGTAATTCGTTTCTTGTCCGTACTAATGACCGGATCCGACATATATGTCGTGGCCAGATCTTAGAATTGATCATTTAATGAAATGATCGACTGTTTCATGAAATGGTTATGTTTCATGAAATGGCCATCTAAAATCACCACCATATCGTTCAAATGTCAACGTTTAATGATATGTCAGTTGACGTTTGGCCATATCATTAAGTAGGATATCCATGCAAATACTACTGGCATTCATTAACTTTAAGTAATCTGGGTCAGTGGATAAATAAAACATTATAAATAGCTTTCATTCCAGAAGAAAAATAATAATGAATAAGATTTGAACAGTTAAATACTAACCTGTGAAATACGTTCCAAACTCCATGGTTTTTTAAGATTGCGCTCGTTTTTCGAGTGAATTTCATAAAAGTCACGTAGCTTGGTATAACAACGATACTTCACTGCACTTTTATCTTCCTTTTGCATATTTATAATTCCTTTTCCAAACGAATTATCGTCTGCCGCCATGATGCACAACAAAAACAAAGCGACATCAACGCCTCTACCGGTGGATAATCTAACTATTTTATGATGTAATCACTAATGTTTGGCCACATCATGAAGTAGTCGTGTGTTTTACTATTCATATCGTCAAACGTTGAGTATTCAATGATCTGGCCAGACCACATCATGATGTGGCCAGCGGTCGATGTTCTATTTCATGAAATGCAACCATTTCATGAAATGGTCGATTATTTCATGAAATGATCAATTCTATTCTGGCCACGACATATAAATTACATATAAATGAAGGGTATCAATAGGTTATGTTGCGGCGGGGGTGGCTTTTGGATCACCCCTAAGCCGTCAATATGTTTTACATAAATGATAAATGATTTTATTTCTGTAAGTAGGTTTGTACAAACACTTTTAAACGTCAATCATATTTTAAAAACTAGATGAGGTCGGCGTTTCCTATCTGACTACTCTGAGAAGAAAGGCTGAAACAAACTCAGAGGTCACAGTCTCTTTTAAAGTCCAGACATAATCTTGGTCAGATCATGTGAAGGCCATGTGGATTGGTGTCTAAAGTGGTCTTTAGAGGAAAGCACCACACAGATTGAGAGGGCCTGTCCAGTCAGTGCACGCATTTGTCAGTTATCGTGCAGCTCAACTCAGAATTTAAGGAGCTCAACGATTCGACGAACAGTACTTACCAAAAAAAGGACATTTGTGTAGGCCACATAAATTACTCAAACTGTCAGACCATGAGTAAAACTAACTGAGAAAAAAATTAAAAACAAAAATGAATGACCCATATAGTCTTCACATTCACAATAATTAAAATAATATAATACTTTAAAAGTAAGTATTCATGTCATTGTATAAAGAAAATTCATTAATGTCAATGTGTATATTAAAAAAAACCCGGAAATAATCTTGGTCAGAGCATTTCATTTGAGGACCATGTAGATTTGTTTTTGAAATGGTCTTTCGAGGAAAGAACCATACAGATTTGAGTGGACCTGTCCAGTCAGTGCACGCATTTGTCAGTAATCGTGGAGCTCAACTTAGAACTTAAGGAGCTTAACTCGACGAGCAATACCAAAGAAAGTACATTTGGGTAGGCCGCAAAAACTACTCAAACTGCCAGACCATCACTAAAACTAGAAGAGAAATAAAAATAATATCCACATAGTCCTCACATTCACAATAATTAAAATGATAATAATGTTATACTTCACAAAGTAAATATTCATGTCATTGTGTATAAGTTAGCAAAATAAACAAAGTTCCGAAAGTAAAAAATAAAAATAATAATTGGAGCAGCTCAATCCCAAGCCTTTTTGTCCTCAATGTAATCTTTAACGGTATAAAAAGCTTTATGGCACAACTTACGTTTAATGAATGATTTGAATTTATTAAGGCTTAGATCTTGTACATACATATTTCATTAGAGCAATATTGTATAAAAATGTGTATTGGTGTCTAACATTGTAAGAGTTAATTATTATGCGTATTCTTTATGCCTATAAAAATTATGTTGCATAAATAAATCAACCGTAGCAATTAACATTTTCGGATATACATTATTGCGATTTTGTTTTATTGCTTCAAAACTTTTCGGGAACATTTTTATAATTTATTCTAAAACCTTTAATGTTATAAATTTAAGAATCGCAAAAATGTAGATCCAAGAATGTTAATTGCTACATTCGAAATGAATACTTTAGTATGTTATGCTTGAACATAATTATGATTAGTAAAAATATGCGTAAGGTTTTATGCGTGAATAATGTTATGCTTAAATATAATTACGATAAACAATTGTATGCTACGTAATAATTATGTCTTATAATTTTATGCAAATGGATAGGGAACCGTCGCGTCACTAACACATGAATCAGATAATATTGTATAGCTGGGCGAGCGCCAACGTGAGTACGGTTCGTTTGGCGTGCCTTGCCACCACTTGGGATCACTCGCTACGACTTTCACTTCGAAACAGTGTCGGTTTTTCTGCACAAATCAAAGGCACTCACCTGCACTCGGCAATTATGGCCAACATGTGGATAGCTCCACAAAACTCGTGAATATTGGTAGTTGGTATTGGTCTCTTTTGAACTTGACCATCATGTAGACCGTAGCACTCGCTTTGTATCAATTTGCTTACGCTCGCGTTGGCTGAGGCTTGGCCAACATGTATTGTCGACTTTAGAATTGACTGAAGAAATAAGAACTGAATTTAAAAGTGAGTTTGCTAACAAAAGGATGATGAACAAGTGGTGAGGGTGCAAGACGCCCAAGTTATAAACTCTTAATATACGCCATTAGACTTATCGGGTAGCCCTCCAAGACTTCAGACAAGTTTTATTATGAGGGGCTTACATCGGAACTTGTAGTACGAGCCATTGCAATAAAAAATATGTGCTAAGTTTGTCGAACAGTAACACTTTTACAAGAATTCATGATGGCGTTGTAGAAAACATGAGATCGATCCTTATGGAGCGTCCAATAATAATAATATTTACAACACCGTGTCAACAAAACATCTCGTTTACGTAATTTTATCAACTATAATAATTTTGACGCATTTTTACAAGAGTTTTTCCATACATACTAAAATTGAAACCAGAAAACCATTAAAAATCCAATAAAGAGATCTCATTTCACTAAAATGTAACAGAATACTATTAAAAACTGCCGAATCGGAGGTGTTACGACAGATGTCACCTCCTATAAAACAACAATAAACAGAAAATAATAAAATGAAGATGATAATTATGTTGACAAGATCGGCCGCACGTCAGGAACGCCCACCATCTCCGGACTCGCCGCTCAGCTCCGCCTCACTACCGCCGGTACCCAGCCCCACTGTGAGCGCTGTGACGACACCGGCCGCGGTAGTTGCGTCGAGCTCGAGCAACGAGTATTTCTCTCCGCCCACGATACAACCACCTGCTCGTCGACGAGGAGGACGCCGGCCGCCGGTCGGCTTAGGACCTCGAGGCCCACCGGCCTCTGATAGGGTCCCAGCTCTCGGCGGAAGTGTGCAGTGCATGAGATGGACACGATCCATTAACGAAAACGTCATGCGCTCATACTATGAGGCTACAGAGGGGAGAAATAATCTGACCGCGTACCGTGTTCGGGTACACTCTCTTTTTCAGGCGCTTGAGCCAGCTGTCAACGTTTCGGCACAACGACTGTTGGATCAGGTGCGGGTCATCCAGCGTAATCATATTATATTGGATGACACTGTACTAGATCGCCTGCGAAGTGAAATGCGAAGTAGCCATGTCGCCCCCCGTCGCAGAGTGTTATAGCACCACCACAGAACACTACAAGTCAAGCCGACGAGAGGATTTATGACAGAGCTACAAACGTAAGTACCCAGTGCAATGAGGAATTGAGGAGTGCTTTCGAGGGTGCGATTCAGGAATATCGGTTCGTGTCGCCCGAATTTAGACCACGTTTACCTCGTTTGCCTATGCACAACAAAAATAGGGTGCTGATGGCGGTTCTGGATTCACAGTTGTCAAACTATTTTGATGACTGCGAAGAGCTCACTGATACTCATTCTATTCTGTACAGCGCGGCTGTAGCGGCATGTCGTGTAGCTCACGTCAAATTTGCTAATGACTCTAGACTGACTCTATAGTGTTAGATGCCTGTAATAAGATAAGCCTGTATCACAGGTGGCATGAGCTCACAGTTTATGGTGATTGTAGGACAATACAATTCTTAACAGTATTTAACATTAAAGTCCGTTTTTTAATCATAGAGACTAAATTGACAACTACAAATGTCAAACTTCAAAATAATGTGGCCAGCTTCTTATCACAGTGCTGTTCCGATGATTTCGGTTTTTTAATCGTAACGTTTTATGCAGGGTGGCAGGGACATCGACGTGAAAACTGAAACCATGGATTTAGTACATGATTCTGAACCCTGTGTTGAAATTTTTCGTCTTTTTTTTTTTATCTGCTGTTCTATACATTTTGACCGCGTAGGTATTGCACTTATCTATGAAACAGCTGATTTTTTTTTAATGACCGACGAAAAACTAAATTTTTCTGATAACCAGGGTGAAGTCTCTGAAAGGGCAGGACGTCTAATTATAAAAAGCCTTGTTTGGGATAACAGGGCTTTACATATATTTGCTGTAACTTCAATGACGTAGTTACAGGTCGACGCATCTTTCTATCTAGATTTGTGGCTTGATTTAACCATGCTCAAAAAGGACTCTATAGGCATTGATGGAAACTGGTCGGCTACGTTCTGTTCGTAAATGCACCTGAAGATTCAGTTTTAGCCAAAGTAGTCGGCACACCTACAATCACGATCCGAGGTTTGCGCTTGTTGGGTTCGTCGGCGGTAAGTCCGGATGTAGAGTGCTGGACTGCGTGCTTGAGTTTATCAGCGTCATATTTCGTCTCTGTACTAATAATAATGCCTCCATTTTTGGTTTTGTGGACACCATACACATGTAGCTTCATTTGATCAGGGCGAATGATTTTTTTCTACGAGGTCTTTTGTTTCGTCACTAGACGTAAATTTATCGTTGGGATAAATTGCAACATAGCTTAAATTGTTCGGTCGAATGAAATCATTTGCTCCCTTCTTCACCATATCGGAAAACGAAAGATTTCCCGAGCCAGAGTCCTTAATCGTCTGTTTGAGCTCCGAAATATGTTCCGACAGGTCTCGCTTTTCTTGAAAGGCATCAACCGCGTTATATACGTGAATGGCTTTCTGCTTGAGCGTCTGATATAGGACTGCCATTTGTGAGGTTCTAGATCCTATTCTACGGCATAGGGCAGATATTTTCATTTTCTGCTCAGTTTGCCATCCGCGGCAATAGAGCAAACTTCATTTAATTGCTGCTCGATGGCTGACATCCATTTTTGGATCTTGGGCGTTGAAACAATATCAACCGTGACCGACTCAAGGGCTGGGTTTTGTGTCGTCGTCTAAGATGGTGAGGCGGAAGGGTGCACTGGCCTCCTTGGATTGAAAGTTGTTATCCATTTTTTAACTATACGAGTTTTCTATTTCGTGTCCATTATTCACTGAAACTACACACTAAGCAAAATTACAGTTGCACTACGTTAGTAATGCACTAAAGAAGGTAACTATTATTAAAGTAGGTAATTATTAAATATTGCTAACGAGCACGACTGAACACTGCGAATGATCACGACAAATAATGAAATATAAGTTGTTGTTGCCTATGTTTGTTGCATCGAGTTGTGAGACGATGTACACTATGTATTGATTGAGAGGCTGTGGAGCAAGTTTTATATAATAACCGCTGAAAGAACTTGATACCAGCAGTTTACTAACTTAAATTAATCCGCGTCCGGGACGTCGCCGGCACAAACTTCCACTTCAGACGGAATATAAAATAGCCTTGTGCCAAGTTGAGCCTAGACTCGCGTTCAATCTGATGGTTTTATATTTAACTACTTTTGCCCGCGGCTTCGCCCGCGTGGATGCAGGAAAATATCCCACAGGAACTTGCTACCGGGATTCAGAGTATCCTATGTCCTAACCCAGGTCATGGCCTATCCTATGCCTTTCATCTAGAAATCTATTCAGACGTTACGACATGAAAAGGTAACAGGCAGATAATAAGTTTGTTTTAGGGTTCCTTATCTCAAAATGAAAATTTTTAAGGATGACTTCGTTGTCTGTCAAGACCCTTTTCGTCAGGAACGCGTGGAGGCATCAAGTTTAAATAGATATCAAAAACTTAGATCTACGGTCTCTTGGATCTGTTACAAAAATCAAACTTCTAAGTCAACGCAATAAAAAAATACGGCCATATAAGTCGCATATTTTGACACTCGCAAATAAACCAGTACATTTCGTAATTTTCGTTGGCCCAGCAGCATGAAGTTTGGCGAGAAGCAAGATCAAGTAAAGAGGAAAATCTGAAAATTGGTAATTTATAGTTATTTATGAACTGCAAAGTTAAGTTTGTTCTTCAATCTGGGATCAAAAATTCATAGACCGTGTCTTGAAGTAACATTTTGTCTGTATTTCATTAAAATCAGTCACTATATTAAAAGTTATTTTTAATTGAAAAGTTAAGTTTATCCTTCGATCCTGATTTGGGAATTCGGGCAGCCGAGCAAGCACAGCTTTGAGATGGAACCTTCAGGGCGCAAATCCTTCTCACACTTGTCCGGCTTTTTAATATAAATAAAACAGGTTTATATGATTCTAAATGCCTTACTTAAAATACTAATTATTCATTTTACTATTATCACCACCATTAATTTGTAATACCTATCTACTCTAGTGTCGCCATTGAACACATAATACCTGCATGTTAGAAAGGTTAGTTTATGACTTTAAATTGTAATAACTTTTGACAGAGTGGGCCGATTTTAATGAAATAAAGACTAAATGTTAATTCAAGATACGGACTATGACTATATTTTCAATACCTTAAATCTCTTGAAAAGAAGACACAAAAAAAACAATATTACATGTGAATTTTAAAACCTCCTGCCCCTTTGGGGGATGATTTTACAAAAACACTGAAATGTGTAATTTTTACCAAATTTTATCGAAATCCGTTCAGTGGTTTAGCCGTGAAAAGGTAACATACAGACAGACACACAGACAAAGTTACTTTCGAATTTATAATATTAGTATGGATTAAGTACGGATGAATTCATGATTGACTACTTAGCTCCATAAAAGTATAGCGGGATGATAATACAAACATTTAAAAGGTTAAATCTGTAACTATCTGCTACATTCAGTCCTTATTCAGCCCAGTGAATTATTTGAATAATTCAACTGTTGTATAGTGTTATATTGTGTTCATTTAAATAATGGTGGAGATATGGTGATCTATCTCCTCTCATTTCCTACGAAATACGAAAAAAAAAATGGAAAGTTTTTTTTTGCAATTTTTGACTTTTCTCATACTCAAACCTCAGTTAGCCTGATAAGTATAGTTTTTTGATCCTAGTAATAAGAAATAGGATCGACTGGCATCAAAAAAGATTTTTGTGAAAATTTGACATTTTCTTGCTGACTGTACATTTTTTTCAAAATCTGTGAATGCAAATCAATATTTTTCAAAAAGTTAAGGACATTCTCCTAAGACTATTTTCTTGTAGCGACAACGGTTAAGGTATCTGCCTTTATTGCCCCATCTCAAAATCCACCCTGTATACCTATGTTATGATTGACTGCTTAGCTCCATAAAGGTATAGCGTGACGATAATCTTTTAAAAGGTTAAATCCGTAACTATCTGCAATATTCTAACCTTTTGGCTAATCTTTATACAATTTGCGGTAAACTATAGAAGAATACGAATATAATGCAATATTGCGCAAATAGCGTGATAATAATTTTTTCACTCCTCTTGCTCAAAAAGGCCGTCATTGTAAAGTACCAGAGCGGGGAAAAAATAGCATTTCTTGCTCTAGGGGTAAAAGTAATTTCTTTTTAATTTTTGTTTGTTCCAACGATCCTTGAAAAACTAAAAAGTCTGTATTCTTATGTAGAATAATCATGATTATGGTCTCGACTTATTACTGGTTCACAAAAAAAAAGAGAACATTTTATTTTTGAAAATGGAACTAAATGCGGTTCTCTTCGGTAGAAAGCGTGCATTGCGTTGCGGCTACGAAGAATAAAAAAGGCATTGGCGCAAAATCTTTAGAATTTTTCTCTAATTACGAATTGCATTGGTTTTTTTTTTTTTTTTTTTTTTTTCCTTGTCCTAGGGTTCAACAATAGGATGGACCCTAATCTTATTACAATCTAGCCTTATAAATAGACTAATAAGTAATTTAATTATAACCTAAACTATTAAATTGTCTTTACTAAGAATGTGTCCAATAACACTTTTCTTATTGTCTCTATTAAGGCGAATACACTTCGTTCTTGTGTTTGTTTGGCACTTTTGTACTTTACACTATTCACTAACACTAAACACTAGCTCGAACGGTTTTGTTCTTTTTAGTCTTCTAACTATGTTTGTGTGGTCGAGAAGCTGGATTGCCTCGACATTCACATGCTGATGAAGTCTCTTTTCGTGAGCTTCTGCAAATTTCTGAATCACTCTTTCGACGAACTCAACTTTTAGGTCCCTGTGGAGGTCATCATTTCGTATGTACCAAGGTGCATTTACAATTTCCCTTAGCACTTTGTTCTGGAATCGTTGTATAATTAATATATTCGTCTGTTTGGTGCAGCCCCCATAGCTGAATACCATAAGTCCATACTGGCATCAGGACTTGTCTGTATAGCAACAATTTGTTTTGCACGGATAGCATGGAGTTTCTTCCAAGCAGCCAATACATTCTTTTGAATCGGAGGTCAAGTTCATCTTTTTTCTTCTTGACGTGGGCTTTCCAGCGTAGCTTGGCGTCAAGGGTCATACCGAGATACTTGGCTGTATTCTCGTATGGGACTTGTTTGTTATTTATGTAAACTGGGAAATACTGTTGTTTTTTGTTGGTAAAATCTATGTGAACAGATTTGGATTCATTAAGTTTAATCTTCCATTTTTTGGTCCAGTCATAAACTTGATTTACAGCCATTTGAACCTTTTCTACTGCTTCTTCGTGGCTGTTTCCTACAGCCATTATGGCTGTATCATCAGCAAAGGTCCCAATTGTGTTTTGCTCTAATTCAGGAATATCGCAAGTGTATAGTAGGTACAGGACCGGACCTAACACACTTCCTTGCGGTACGCCAGCTGTAATTTCTTTCAGTTCTGAGTAGGCATCTTCTTGTCTTATTCTAAAGACTCTGTTCAGAATGTAGGATTCTAATATATCTGCAAACTGCTTTGGTAAGAGGCTCTTCAGTTTATGTATAAGGCCTTCATGCCATACTTTGTCAAATGCTTGCGCTACGTCTAGGAATACAGTAGAACATACTTTCTTGTCTTCAAGGGCGTTTTCTATTACATTTGTGATCCTATGCACTTGATCGATGGTAGAGTGTTTTTCTCGAAAACCAAATTGATGCTCTGGTATTATGTTTTTGCTACCTATTATTGATTTAAGCTGTTTGAGTAACAGCTTTTCAAATAGCTTGGACATGATTGGTAGCAAGCAAATAGGCCTATAAGATGATGTTTCGTGAGCCGGTTTCCCTGGCTTAGCTATCTAGACACGCGGCAGCGTGTCGAGCCAAGTACTAGGCAAGACACGGCTGCAGTGTGTTATATTACACGAACCATTTGGAGCCACTTTTGACCCCTTAATAACTCAAAATCTATGTAACATAGACTCATGAAATTTGGTTTATTTATAAAAACCCCTTAGATTATCTAGAACTCCAAATTTCATAAATAAAACTCAAACGGTTATTGAGATATTAACGTATAAAAATCGGCATTTTTATCAACGACCCTGTCACTAGACATCAAAAACATTTAACCCATTTCCGGGTGACCTAGAAAGTTGAAAAGAGATTTCCCGAAAGCAGGCCCATGGTATGATACTGTGTCAAAGCTTATTTATCAAAAATTATGTTGTATTTTTTTCAAGTCGTTTTATCAAAATTTATTTCTTCTAGCATTAGAGAACCTAATAAATATTTATTTTGTTGATACTTAATAAAGAACTACATCCGCCATTCAATCCTAACCTGAATGTTGCCAGATGACAGACTATACCAATAAAATAATTTGTAATCGATTGAAAATATCGATACTAACCCACATGGAGTAGGTGGAGTATCCACTACACGAGTATGTTTTAAATGCTATTTATTATACTAAAATACTGTAAAACTATGATTTTACAATAAATAAAATATTATATGGTCTGAATATACTCAACAACTTAAAAGCGTTTCGAGGCAGTAATGTTATTTTATAAACTACCAGTGATCAGAGTAAGTAGATTGATTTGAGGTCAATGAACTGGCACGTATATTAGTATGGATACGCCTCCGGGATTCCGGGATTTTGAAATTATTAAGATTTTTTAAGGAATTTCTAATGTTGTAATGTGTAGAATAAAGAATACATCAATATGAATAAGAAATGTTCAACCCTTTTGCTGTCTGTTTAATAGTATATAGGTGATCGGACTCCAAGAAAAGGATAGATATACTATAAAACAATATAATATATTTTAAATATTTATCTATTGCATTCTATAAATTTCCAATGTAGTAGTTTAAAAATCCTTACTTTAACAATATTTGATTCAATCCCGTAAGTACCAAAATGAAATCCCGGAAAAAAGGCTTATCCATGTTATGATTTCTATGACTATTCATGATGCGAGTACGTAAAATCAATCGACCTACTCCGATCACTGATAATCACCCAATCGATTTCGTCAATCGATTACCAAAATAATTAAACCTGGTAACACTGACACCATGCATAATGTCAAACTGTCAAAAATAATCTGTCAGATCAATGGCATTGTTGGCTGTTTGTTTTACGTTGATTTGAATTTATTTTTCCGTATTTACTTTATACTTATATTACGTTACGATTTAATGCTGTCAATTTAAATTGAAGCCAGAGGAACTATTGCTTATCTTTCCATG
Source organism: Agrochola lychnidis (assembly GCA_963680765.1). Classification (NCBI taxonomy): domain Eukaryota; kingdom Metazoa; phylum Arthropoda; class Insecta; order Lepidoptera; family Noctuidae; genus Agrochola; species Agrochola lychnidis. Next base: position 25,745,670 of record OY796861.1, read on the forward strand.
GCCCTGGGTAAGTTTATTATGTTCTCTAAATATTTATAAACACCGTCGTATTGTATAACCTCATTGATTTTAGCAGCCTATTAGTAGAAGGCCTATGTTCAGTCAGGGGTACGTCGCGCGTCGTCAGCTGTAAATGTCTATAGTATGATGTAATTATATAACATAAGTAAATACACTGAATTCTTTTACCTTTTTCAGGTATGACGATGACATGTGTTATTGCAAGACTTGACATTATTGATTATATTATCTACAACTCTATCCCAAGTATTACTTGCTCAGCAAAATCTAAGCATATTATGTTATGTATGTGGCATGTCAACTGCAAGTCACAGAAGTCATCAGGTTAGTGTTTTTAAAATGGCAGAATTACTATGAGTGATATAATTATTATACAAAAGTAAATAAACAACAATAAGAGTATTTTCTTACTTTCTAGGTTAGGTATACATTTGGATAAAGTTTGTCATGCTTACTGAGAGAGGCTGCTACCAGAGACGTTTATATGCAAGCAAGTGATGATAAAAACAGAGCCACCCTAGAGTGTAAAAGATTTACCCATAATAGATCAAAACAATAATCTGGTTAGGGCCAGAATCAAATCGTGACATGTGAGCAGCAGGACTTAGTGTACATAATTATTGATAAGTGAGCAAAATAGGACAAATTGTTTAAGAGATCATCATTGCTTATTACTGTTTTGTGGGAAAGCGTACATCTACCATCTACCGTACCTACGCTGCTTTTTTATGAGAATGAAGCTGAAGCCGTTTTAAATTCTATGAGAAATAAAATGTTTTTAGTATTTAGGTATTGTTGTGTTATTTGTTAAAGTAAACCTTCCTATAGAAGCACTGAAAATGCTGCTGCCAATGAGATTATTCATCTTTAATTAAGAGAGTTGGCTAAAATAATGTTTATGCCATTAAATCTTTCATATTTAGCGCGCAAGATTATTAATTTACCTTTATAAAATTCAAGTCTGTAAATGCGATAATCGCCATTTTGATGACAGTCGAGGTCGAGGCTAAAAAACATAAAAATTGGGGATTGCGAACATCCAAACTCCACCATAAGGACAGCGACTATTACAACATTTAATTATTTGACGAATTCATCCATTTTTCAAGTTAAATAAGTAGTAGTAATGAAGTTTTTGATATCAAAAGTCGAAGATTCGCGCCAATCGTGCGTGTTTACATTTTAACTTTTCACAATTAACACACATACACATATCTGATACGACTTTAAATGTGACAAATGTGATTAAAAATATTATAAGTAACTAGAAAATGCCCAGATCTTTACTTATTATACGAACACATGTTCAATAATACGTAATATTCATTACTACTACTCAATTTGTGTTAAAAATTGTCGATCATTGTTTTTTTTTTTTATTGTAATGATATGCGAAAACGATTATGCCAATCGTTTTTTTTTTTTTTTCAATTTTGATTGTCTCGATTAATTTATAATTATGTCGAATGTCTGAAATCTATACTTGAAAATTAAAATAAAATTGTTTTAAGCAATAAATACAATAAACATTGTTTAAAATAATTATTTATACTTTTCTAGTGTTTAATCGTTTTTAAGACATTCAATATAAAACGAGTCAACACATAGAACGAGGATAGATACTTACCTCATTTATTGAATTTCGCGCCGAATTGTTTCTATTTATTTGAATTTAAATTCGGAACGTTGTTCAAAATTATTTTTAATTTATTGGACAATTATTTACTGTGGATTTTATTTTTGATACTTTCTGATATAGAATGCCTAGTATACATTTTTTAGGTAGGCTTAAGAAAATTTTGTTTGTGAATGATGTTAAATTAATTATATAAATTAGGTAGGTATTCCGCAAACACTTTTAAATGACGTCTATATTTTTAAATTGAAACTTTTATTACATCGTCTCAAACTTTTTCGTCTGTGTGTTGCATGTCGCGTGTCGGTCGGCCGCGGAGTAGGGATAAAGTGAAAGGCGATCGTCAGAGCAGCCAAGGCCGATATGGCGGCGCCTATAGTTCGCAGCAGCTGACCGTGTAAAGTTTCACTTTTACCGTGGTTTCATAAAACCAACAATCATTTTTTTTTAGTTGTATGAGTTTGATAGTATTTGTTTTTAATAGGATAATCTTACTCGAGTAATAGAAATTGTTTATTTTTGAGGTAGTTTCAAAACGAAATTTAAAAAAACTGCCCAAGTGTATGTCGGACTACGCACAGTGAAGGGTTCCGTAATTGGGATGAATATTTACGCATAAACATTGCATAGTATCAATTTTATCGACTGCAAAAATAAGTTTGTATTTCTCGAAAAAACTATAACAAACAAAGTTAATTCTGCGGTTGTTACCGAAAATAAACTGTATCTCAAAAATTATTGACTTCAAAAGCAAAGTCACTTAGAAACATCTTAACATTTTAATTATGAGATCCAACAATACACGCTTTATATGCATAGATTTTTTTCATCTCTCGGTTATATGCAAGTATGGAGAATGCCACCCCCACTATTATGTTTATCGTAATTTCACTACACCATTGTTTAACGGTGCAAAAAATACACCTTTTTCAAAATTTTCATCGATAGAGTGTAAATAGTCTCCATGTTAAATGACTGTATGACATCCGGACGCACGGACAGACGAACTTGACGAAATTAAGAGGTCCGTTTTTTTACGGATTTTGATTATCAAGTTTACAATTGGCATGAAATTGATGTCTATGACAATTGATCTACAATATTATTATTATTTGGAATAGCCGCCATCTTAAAATCCAGAATGTCCATCTAATTCGATATCAGCACTATCTCCCGAAAACTATGAAAATGACAGTCATGACGACAAATTTTCAAATGGGGTTAAAAACTGCCACTTGCTCACTTCAGATGGCGCTGATCTCCAGCGTCTTATAATTTGACAGCTAACTATACATTTTTGATTCGAATGCCAAAAGTTGATGTAAATTCCAGAATTTCATGACTGAATTCAAAACACCCCGTCGAGTCAACTGATGTGTCACGTGTCAAAATCTTGGTCCCTAATGTTAGGCGGCAGTGAATTCATTTCTTTCATTCTCTGATCTCGAAAAACGTTGTTACAAACCTCAGGTCGGTATGTTCAAGGTAGTTGGTAGGTTGGTACTATGCTTGAGACGTTTTTGAATTGATAGATCGTATGACTATTGTTTTAGGGACTATTGTCGTTTAATTTTTAATATAAACTTACGAATAGTTAAGTCCATAGTGAGGTCAAAATGTAAATCCAAGGGGCGGCTGCAACGGCGGCGGTGATTTCTCGCGTCCGGCCCTGGTTCAGGCCATGGTACGGAGCGAGAGGAAATGGCAGGCCGTCACCTCCTTCTGCGAAGCGGTAATGCTCGCGAAGGAGGAGGCGGAACGCGTGAGGTAGAGGCAAAGTTCGCGCCCTCACGCCCCTAACCGCTGCAGGAGGAGACGCCCGGGGCGGGAATCGCGAGCCGATTTCCGGCCACCGTAGGCGCGGGCTTGCGAACGGTGAGCAATGGGTAGCTCGCCGTCCGATAAGGACCAAGCCCGGGTCGACGGCGCGTTGTGTTCCACGCGCGCCTCAAAGAGATGTCAGCAGAAATGACGGGATCCGCTAGGGCCAATGCCTGCCGGGGGTTCGCAGAAAACCGATAGGGACATCGTGGCCCCCGGCAACAGGGCAACCGAAGGAACACGGGTGGGTTTTAGTCAGTAAGAGTCTGATACGCCCTCCCGCTCCGCCCAGAGCGGGAGAAGATACTTAAAAAAAAAGGGGCGGCTGCAAAAATTAAATAATTAAATCATACGTGAGAAGGAACTTTGTTCCTGACGGGGTCAAAGTCAAAGTCAAATCATTAATTTCAAATAGGCCCATGTATGGCACTTTTGAACGTCAAAAATTACAAAATAATAAAATTGATTCTATTCGCCCCTTCCAAAAGGTAGTTTTCGTATGGAGAAGAATGGGCAAGAAACTCCACCGTTACTCTTTTAAAATGTTTTACAATTGTTTGTATATGTACGTACATTTGTTAAATAATAATTATATGTGAAAACGGTGCACCTAGAATAAAATTACTATACCACAATAGGTAAAAAGAATTAAAAATGAAACAACGACAGATAATTTAATATGTGATAGATACATGGTGCTCACATATTTACAAACATTGTAAAAGTAGACGATTTTCCTAAAATTTTACAATTAATAAGTCAGTGTGTGAGGAAGTAATCACAGAATGTAAAATCAATGTCATAAAACACAAAGTAATAAATTTTACAATTAAATTAGCAAACAGTTTGATTTTGTCTTGATTCTAAATTGTCCTATGGAGCAGGACCAGCATGTTTCCAAGCACTCTTATCTTGGATATAATCCTCTAATTTGTAATATGCTTGTTTACAAAGTGTATTTTTAATATGAGTTTTAAATTTTCTTTCATTTAATTGCTAAATGTCACAAGGTATTTTGTTGTAACATTTAACACAGTACCCCATAAAAGATGTATGTACTTAAGATAATCTAAAAAATGGTTGATCTAGTTTATCTTTATTTCTAGTATTAAAATTATGTCTATCACTTATTTTATTAAAGAGATGTGGATTTTCCTTACATACATAATATTTTCATAAATGAATTGGCAAGGTACCGTCATAATATTAATCCTTTTAAAAAGTTTCGTCAGAGATTCGCGGCGACGTAGGTTATAAATGGCTCTGATAGCTCTCTTTTGCAAAATAAAGATGGATTCAATGTCAGCAGCCCGACCCCACAGTAAAATGCCATACGACATGAGGCTCCCCGACTGCATACGTTTTTTTTAATAATAATACTTGCCGCGCCGGCTCAGCGATCTGACATCATTGCGGAAAATTGTAACAATTGTTACGAAAGAAATACCTACATTCTTACACAATATTGCTACGCATATTTACAAAAAGAATTTAATAGATCACGTTTGATTGACGAATAATAATAATTTCTTTACAAAAAGTAATGATATCCCATCAAAAACATAAATGTGAAAATGGGAGCCAAATTCCATAAATATGGTTGTCGACTTCGCCGACAAAAGAATTGAAATCTAAATGGGTGCCAAGTTCTGTAGATAATCCTGAAATTTATTTATAAGAACATGCAACTTTCTAAAATAAAATTAAAACACAAATTCTTGTTTTTTCTGCTATAACAATGTTTGCTATTTAAAAATATAACTTCTTAAATTTGAACAGTCGAATTATTTACACAAAGCACTTAGGATAAATTGAAGCTCAAGATTTGACTTGGCTAGTTTTTACCAGCAAGCTGAAATTTTAGAGAAAGAAGATATTTTGACCTTACAGTTACAATAAGAAACAGTAACTTGCGCATAACATAAAGAACAAATATATAAATACGCCTAGGTAGACAGTCAAAGCTGTAAACAGTTACAATAAGAAACAGTAACTTGCGCATAACATAAAGAACAAAGATATGAATATTTTACTTTATTTATTTGGCTCACCAACAATTAAGTACACCGATACAAAGATATGAGATACATGCAATAAACTTATAGACTAGTGTACAAATTTCTTACAGGTAAGCACATCATGAATTACTTATTTGATGTTGAGTGCCTACTTAAAATTAAATAATAATAATTAAATATGCCTAGGTAGACAGTCAAAGCTGTAAACTCGATAAAAAAATAGCGTCCAACTGTTAGCCGCTTAATGCACGCACACTAAAAAAGTAAAATTACAGCACAATGACGTGGCGCGAGTGTAAGACGTAGCTGTAATGCACACCAGCATAAAAAAGTTACCCTGTTTGTTTTAGTTCTTTTGCACCGCGACACTGTAGACAAATATAAAGATGATAAATTGATTAGCCAAATATAAGATAACTTGTATGTAAAAACTAGCCAAGTCAAATCTTGAGCTTCAATTTATCCTAAGTGCTTTGTGTAAATAATTCGACTGTTCAAATTTAAGAAGTTATATTTTTAAATAGCAAACATTGTTATAGCAGAAAAAACAAGAATTTGTGTTTTAATTTTATTTTAGAAAGTTGCATGTTCTTATAAATAAATTTCAGGATTATCTACAGAACTTGGCACCCATTTAGATTTCAATTCTTTTGTCGGCGAAGTCGACAACCATATTTATGGAATTTGGCTCCCATTTTCACATTTATGTTTTTGATGGGATCATTATTACTTCGGCCACCTTCCATAAGTCTGGTACATATTTAAGCCTTAGTGCGGCATTGATAAGGGTCGTTAACTTAACCAGACCCTTTCTTGGGAGGTTATGAAGTACTTCTCCTGTTATTAAATCGTAACCTGGTGATTTTCGTGTACTTATATTACGTTTTATTTCTAGTGCGACTTCTTTCGGTGTTACTAGTTTTATGGTAGCTTCATTTTCTGATGTCACCATATTAGCCAAAGTGTGATCTTCAATGATTTCCCCGTCGTTTGGTTGAAAGATATTTTCTAGGTGCTCTGCAAACCTCTTTGCTTTTTGCTCGTTAGTAACTGCCCATTGCCCATTTCCACATTTGATGGGTGGGATTTGGGTAATCGGCCTTTTCAGGTGCTTAGTAGCCTTCCAAATGGAGTAATCTGTCCTTTGGTCGTTACTTAGGCTCTGAAGATAGGTTTCGGTTGAGTCGTCTTTAAAGTCTTGGATTAGTCTTTTTACTTTTTTTGTCAGATTATTTAGTTTTCGTTTGTCATCAGGGCACCTTGATTGATGCCACGTTTTTCTCTGCCTTCTTTTCTCCATAATGAGCTGCTTGATTTTGAGCGGGTATGTATTTCCCTTCGTCCTCTTGTTGAAGTATGGTGTATTTTCCCACGCTGCTTGTTGGATATGCATTATGAACTTTTCTACTTCGATGTTTAGATGTTCGGGTGTTTTTAATGGTATTCTAAGGTCCATTTTATCATCCAATCTGGTCTTGAAGCTCTCCCAGTCTGTACACTTATTAACAAGAGTGGGTCTGGTCTCTTTATACAATTGCATTGGTGACCGTAATATAATTTACAACAGTGAAATGTCATCATCTAGTGAGAACATCTTCACAGATGAAATTAAGTTGCCGGAAAAAAACATCTCGTTAAATATCCAGAATTGTACAAATTGTACATTTAAATAAAATAAACTATTTAATATTGTATTGGATTATTTTATTTTCTCGCAGTCGTAGTGAAAAGTAAAGTGTAACACACGGCGCTAAAACCCATTATAACTCGGTTTCTATTTACTCCCTTGCTAAAGCTTGGGAGTAAAACTACCTCGTTACAATGGGTTATTTTAGCCCCTCGTATAACAATCTACTATTGAAAAATCTATTGTGACTTTTCCATTATTTGATTTATAGATATTATTTATACCAACTTTTAAGTTAATCAAGCCACACAGTGTAAAAAATTTACTCGGTCGTTGTATCCCTCGATCCGCTCTGTATTCTAATCTAGAATCCCTCGCTACGCTCGTGATTCTACTCTAGAATCCTTCGCTGCTCTCGGGATCCAACTTAGTCCCTCGAATTAAATTCCCTTTTTTTCACTTGTTGTATCTATAATCTACTATTGTATTACGTTGCGTACAAGAACACCGGAAAATTTATCCTGACTCTAAAAAACAAACGTTAAAAAGAAAATTTGAACAATAATAATATTTTTTAATGTAAATGAGTAAATAATATACTATTTGGGTGTATTGAAGTATTAATTAAGTAATAAAAATTAAGTTCTTAATTCTTCCTACAGTAAGTCAGTACAAATTTTCATGTCAAAAGTTTGGCATCAAGTCGGCACGGGTTATCGTTGTCTAATCGCAATAATATTTATTATTTGAGTCAATGAGGTCAATCAGAAAAAAAGTAGAGGGTGTGCGAATTTGATTTCGAGAAAACAAAATTCCCTTATGTCTTGGGACACCCTAATATGTGTGTAGCAGCAGCGGTGAGGTTTGTGAATACTTAAGGTGTCTTTTAGTTGAGGATTTTAATAAAACGATGCGTTAGTCTTAACGAACAAATTCTGTATTGGCCATTTTGATTTTGACAACATTCAAGGAGAGGGAAGTGGGAACAATATTTTATATGAAGCCCAATCACAGTCTAGTACTATGTATGACGTAGCGTATGGTGTCATTTCTTGCCTCGAGATGTCGCTTTTAGTCTCTGATGTGCGTAAATGGAGTAGGAGTCCACAACAATGTGTTTGAAATGACTAAGTTTCGAGTTAATTAGACAGCTCGTTAAAATTCTTCCATACAAATTTTTCCTTTAGGGGGTGGTTCAGAAAAACAAAAAAACAAATTTTGTAATTTACAAAGATAAATATTCGTGCCAAGTTTAAAATTTATTAACTCAAGGAATAAAAATTTTCATACAAACAAAATCTTCCCTTTTTACCCCATTAAAGTTCGAATTTCCAAAAATCAGTTCTTAGCGGACTTCTACTAACTATAAACTACCTCCCTGCCAAATTTCATCTTTATACGTTACGCGGTTTTCGATATTTGTGACCTTTCGCTTTTATATGTTTAGATTAGAAGATAATTAATTTTCTTTAAAACCATAGTGAATATCAACGAGACTGATTTGAATTTGTTAATTAAATATTTGTCGCTTTGAACAACGGAACGAGCCCCTGTTGATGAACTCACCGCCGAAAATTATTTTAATTACAAAGTGAGGATTAATTAATATTCCACTACTACGTTTGTTAGTGATGACATTTATGGAAAAAACTGATCCTGATCAACTTTTGGGTTTCTCTAAGTCTGTTGTACACTAGCTTCTGCCCGCGACTTCGCATGGAAGTTGTAAGATACACAATATGCTAAAATAACAGCCACATTTTTGTAAAACTCACTTGGCCCCTGAGCCACTGTGTCGCATCACATCACCGGTTCGCACTATTGTTTATGACACTTGCTCGGCTCCTAACAGATGTAGCGTGATGTTAAATAGCTCATAACCTTTCTCAAGAATTGGGCTATCAAATGCACAAAATATTTTTTCAAATCTGACTTAGATTAGCGCCAAACAAACAAACAAACTCTTCAGCTTTATTATATTAGTATAGATTTGTAAGTAGCTTCAACAGAATTTCACAACATCAATTTTTGAAGTTTATAGAGGCGAAAGGGGATTATTTTTGGCTAGATATTAAATTATTATGAAAACCAATCAAAATTATTTTTAGATTATTTCTGAAAACGAGCACCATGTACGAAAATATTTATTTATGTTTTTAAATTAATAGTCATGGATTTTTGTTAATTTTGACTAAAAAATTTGACTAAAAAATGTGCAAGTCAGACTTAGATTATATCCGTACATATACCCAACACCAATTGTGCTAGGTATGATGGGCTACCAAAGTATAGAAGTAAGGAGAAATCTTAGTCTCGTCAAATATTTCATCTGCCTAATTTGTGGTACCCACTTCAACTCCTTTTTACTACAGCACATCTTCTTTAACATCCCACTACCCATTAGACCCATTTCACTCTCACCAACAACCTCTATTCTCAATACCTGAAACCAGTACCATAACCCTCAAGTCCAGTCAATTGTCCATTGTTGTTTCGATTATTCGAAAAAAAATCGCATCATTAGTAACTAGAACACGGGCCAGTAGCAATAGCATTCTGAAAACAGTGACAGCGAGTTTCTATTCTCCTATTTTGAGGCATTTTGTGGAGAGGATGGGCAAATGGGAAACTTGTACCTTACTTGTTCATCTTGTGTGCAAAATGTTTCAAATTCAAATTATTATAATATTTCTTACTCACACTAACGATTTTGATTTGATTTGATTGATTACACGAACAGCGTGTGAAGTTAGTGATTGGTTGCGATCAAACGTTTTGATGTTTTGATTACTTACTTAACATTATTAATGTACGTAGGCAATCATCGGCATTCGAAAAACTTGTTCGAAGAACGCGACTCACCCCAAACGACAGCAAACAAACAGCAATTGATATCTCGTTTCAAGAAACGCTCATCATTATCGTATTGAATATCTCGGCAACCGGAGCTTATTTTCACCGACGTTGAATAAAGAGAATACATCTAAAAGTTACGTGCAAATATTGAGTCGACGAAAATGTGTTTCTTGATTTTCCTGAAAGTAAAGAGCTCGCAAACCAGGTCAGGTGCCATTCAAGTCGCCAGATTAAAACATAATCTTGGAACTAGCGCGCCTCACCGCGCCGCACCGCACCGCACCGCGCCACGCCTCCAGGCCACCGCGGGCTACTGTTAGGAGCTGCGCCACTATCTGAGAACTTATTTACGTGTTCTTTTTAAAAAAAGAATGCGTTTGAAAGTAAATATTTCATTATGAGAGATGGTATTTTTTAGATAGGAATATTACCTATACTACAACTGAAAGTACTAACAACCTATCAAGAGAATAACCACATTATACTAAATGAAACACACACATAAAATAGGTACCTACTGGAGTAAATGCTCCCTTTGATACCAGATAGAGCCGACTTGTATTCTATGTCCCTTTAATTATAACAAAGGGATGCTTCGAGCCTGAAACCTCACAATTAGTAGAGCTACATAGAAAACTATAATTACAACAGTTTGTCCGTTACTGGGACGTGTCCTGAAACAATGGGTCGGTGTACAGCTGCTCGTCCTATCTGAGAGCGTTCTTAGTACTGAAACACACGTTCAGACAGTTATTATTATAAATTCGCTCATTTTCCTGCAATAATTGGGAGAAGCTTAATTGAATTAAGAACTTTGTCTTCATAATTAACAGTAATTTCTATTTATCTCGAAGAAGGTTCTCAAAATAATGCTCGAATTTCCAAGCATGTTTGAGAAAAACTAAAAAATGTTCAAAATCGGTCCACAATTGACAAAAATATCGATGAAAACAGATTAAAAAAATATATAGAGATGAACATAGAACCCCATCCTTTTTGTAAGTTGGTTAAAAAATACAGTTAACGGACTAAACACTAACAACAGCTGTCCCTGGAGGAAATTTTCAGCGGAAATATTTTATCATTTCCCCTTTGTGAATTCTATCGCCTTTTGATACTTCGCAACCATTCAATACACAATAATTGACGACAATAATGCTTTCTGAGCAGTATGAGCTTCCATCTCCCGCTCCCTTTATATTTATTTTTAATGTGATATTATATCCTCACAAAAAAGATACTTGCGCAAAAATAATCTGTCTTATATTTCGAGTGCTGACTACTTAAGACTTTTTCATTTTATTACTCAAACAGAGATTTAATATGTGCGAACAGGCTTTAATATCACGTCACATATTATTACTTGCCGACTCTTTATTCCACACAAGTGTGTCTACAAAAAAGAGAGGAGGAAAGTAATTACAGAGGCGGCGGCGTGTTAGGACATTACCATTTATTTAGAACCAGTTTGAAATATATTGCGCGCCAACATGGCTAACGGCCCAGAAAACTTTATCCGACTTTTATTGATTGTCAAGCGGTCCCTAATATAAGGGGTCGTTAGACGGCTGCGCTTGAAATAGCGATGTTTTGCCACGATCAGATGAGGAGGCGCGTGGCGACCATTTGTTTGAGTCCACGGCGATTTGCTCGCGATCACTCTCGGGAAACCTACGATACGTCATCATTCGTCTTGAACAGGCGCGGAGTCACGACACTTCATATCCTGTGGAGACGTCGTTCATGTTCATAAATCAAACGCAAGTTGTGACTGTATTATTACTTTCATTAATCATGAACCAACCGATGAATAGATTTTCTCGACCTATATAACAACTACGAGTAGGTACAGCTACTCAATACATTATTTTCATTAGAACACACAAAATTTATTTAACTAGACATGTCTCCGTCTATTATAATAGGTAACCCTATATTTATTACATTCCGTCAATTTCTTCTACATTTGCTCATTAATGTTCTTAAAAGTAATAAAGTTCCTTGTGTGACAGACATTATTAGATCCGTTTACCAGGCAGAGGGATCGCATAATATTACAGTGATGTAATAAGACGCCATTGATTACTGAAACAATGCGGCTCTTTGTCTGACGCAGATTGATTATCACGCGGGAATGCTCTCTGGAAATAGAACCGAGTAGATTATCATTAAGTCTCATTCTGCTTCAGAATATAATCAAACGCTTCCAATTCTGCGAATGTCCAACAAAAATATATCGTAGATATCTGTTGGAGCAACTTTCAAAGCGTTTCGTAATATTATTGTGACCTTTTAAACTTCGTTTAATTATTGAAGTTTTAGTTTTACTTACCGAAAACTCAAATATTGTTCCTAAATGTATTTTAATCAAAATAGTTATGGAACGTTATCGACGTGATAGTTGCCTGACAACAGAACTTACACAACATTGTAGTGAGTACACACTGCAAGTGAAGTTTACGATTAATTACTCATTTATGTGTAATCTTTAGTAAACCTTTAGAAAATTTCCGTTAAACGCCTTCGGATATTTGATCCGTATTTGAAGAGTCAGGCGCGGGTGCGGCGAGATTGTCCTGGAAAATGATAACCTAGCATGATAAACGAGCCGCGAGGTTTCAAATGATGCCCAAGTGATATTAACACAACATCTGGGATTTACAAAGCGGCGATGGTGGGGGTGAGGGGGACTTCACACGCCATGCCTCAGGTGAGCGACGGATTGTTTGTGGAACTAAGATGGACGCCGCCAAGCGAGTAATTGAAATGTTTTAACAGTACAACGGCGAAAATTGCTGTTTTAATGAAGAAGTTTAGTTATTAAAATAATTGAATGGTGGCTGGGTCGGGTTGGTACCACATTTTGTGTTCTCATGTGAAATAACGACATAATAAACGGCAGGAGGAAGAAGCAGTTATATCCGTCGGAGTTGAACGTTGTTGTTTGTTTTGTAATTCATAAAAAGTACAAGATAAGTTTCGCATAAAAACTGAGAACGGCTATAAATAATGTCCAGATCCACAGGGATGATAACTTTCACAAAAACAACAGCCAAAAATACGAAAATCAACGGAATAAAGATATACACCATTAGAATGCTATTAATTTTATTGTGAATTGCTACTTATAGCAAGAAACAAAAGAAAGCCACATATTTATTAACGTGTCTTCTAGTCCGGTCTAGTTAGCCCAAAAAAAAGGGTAAGTTTACATTAATTCACATAAAGCTGAATCTTGGTTTGATTGCTTATTTCATCAATTTAAAATAAATGTCAACAAGTCCCCACATATCGCGCATGTGCAAAAAAAGTTATTCAAGGTCAAAGTTCGCAAAAATGAGTTTTCCGTAATTACGTTTCATACAGCTTCTATCATCTCCTATAGTTATTGTTTTTTTAGTAAAAACAACATTATTTTAGTAAACAAGACCACAATAGATCGTGGAATAGGCCTACCGGAGAAACCACATTAAAAAAAACGCGCCGTGTTCACTACTTACCTCACAGGTGGCGTGAAAACGTGTGCTTATTATGGAGATTGCTACTTTCGAATTGAAAAAAAGTGTAAGGTTAATTTTGGAGATAATTTCATGTTCCTCAATGTTTGTCCGATGTATTTTTATGATAAAACTTACTGTTTGGCTGAAAAATGCAAAAAGCCAATTTTTGTGAACTTTGGACCTTGAATAACTTTTTTGCACATGCGCGATCGATGGGGACTTTTGACATTTATTTTATATTGATGATTTAATTAAAAAATCAAACTAAGATTCAGCTTTATGTGAATAATGTAACCTTGAATGTTTATTTTGACCAGACTGTTCAACTTGTTCCAATTTCGTGTGTATGTGTGTAATTGATTGCTTGGCTATGATGTAATTTTGTGGGTCTTTTCAACAAACTATTGTTTGTTAGTCCGAGGGATGGAGCCCGCGGCCATTTACTCACTCGATATTCCTTTATGAATAATTAAGTAAAAACCGCACAAAATCCTAAAGTCTTACTATAAATATGTATTGAAGAAAAATCATAAAGAGTATTTTCCCTTTTGAGAGGTCTCCAATAATTACTTTTAAAATAATGTTCAAAGCTATGAAAGCGGTCACGTTCCTGTATCATTTCGTTTCTGTTATTTTCTCTTTAATATTTCGATGAGGTTTTCCTGATAGTGTATTTATATTTTAATGGGTACTTCTAGGAATGTTAAAAAAGTAGATAATTCACAGTTAGTAAAAATAAATTGGTCTCTTTGAGTAAAAATATACAACATACGGTCAAAAAGTCAGTAAGAGCGTAGGAGCGTACGTCAGAAAGAGCTTGGGAGCGTATGTCAGTAAGAGCGTAACAGCTTAAGTCAGTAAAAGTGTATCAGCTTAAGTCATTAAGAGTGCAGGAGCGTATGTCAGTAGGAGCGTAGGAGCTTCCGTCAGTAAGAACGTAGCAGCGTACGTCAGTAATAGTGTAGGAGCGTACTTCACTAGTCAGTAGGAGCGTAGGAACATAAGTCGGTTACAGCGCAGCGTAGGAACGTGCATCATTAGGAGCGTACGTCAGCAGTCACACTTGAACTAGGAAAACCACCCTTACTGCTACGAAATATAAACTGGTGTATGACTCTACTTAGTCCGTCCAAAAACGTGTCTGAAAAGAAAAGTATTATACTATTTATTTATTGTTATTTATTATTATAATAAGTATTCATTAATATTTCAGGGTGTGAAGATCTCGTGCGAGGTACCTCTGGGCGACGGACTTAAACCTGACTCCTTCGTCATCTTGTCACGGATGCAGGTAAGAAGTTAATGTCACTAAATAGAGGATTAGCAGGTAAACACAAAATAAAGAAATTTGTTAGATTCTCTAACATGCTCAAATTCAAGCAAATTAAAATGTTTGATGTTTGAAAAATACTGAAAGTTATACTGAAGTATGTCAAGTAAATCCACAGAGAACATTACATTCTAAAATTCGAGGTACTAAAGCTTACAGTTAATAGAACGCTAACACAGAAATCTACATTTGCCGTAATACACAGTAATATCTCCTCGGGGCTTTTGTTCGAAGCATGAACGGCGGCCGGACCGGAGCGGTATATTACGGTTCCGAGAACGGTTCGCCACCGGTTTCCATGGCACCTTGAAAGCCTGTCCGAGGTATATCATAAAACATTGTCAGCTGTGACCCCAAGTCGCCGGCCACACGCGTAGGATCAAGGTTATGAGCACATTGCGCAGTCTGAGCACTTAGTACACCACAACTAGGGCTCGCTACGTTGTATACTGACCGACGTAATAACACTTTTGGTATTAGCCTCATTTATTTTGGTTTTGTTTTTAGACTAGACCCGGCTGTGTTTGCTCAGTTCCTTTTTACACATGGGTCTCAAATTCTTTATGAAAAAAATATTAAGACGAAAGAAAGCTATTTCCTATCAGCTTGCCCATTTGTCAGCCTTTCATGACATGCTTCATTAGTTCGCTTAATTATTCCTCTTCTTTGTTTTCTGATAAGTGAATTAGTGACAAGTTAGTAAAATTGATTGCAGCGACCGTCCTATCTAATCGTCCCCAAATAGTTCTTCCAAACCATTTTTGCGTCGCAGTCTAGCAGAAAGCAGATGTTAATACTAAACATTACGAGATAGTACAACAATAATGTCTACTAGAAAATGTTTTCTTTTACGTATGTCAACATATTAGACCTTAATTGAATTAACAACAATTAGACATTCATACATCGATAAATATACACCTTTTTCCCTTATGGGTAGACAGAAACTACAGACCGTAGCAGGCGGCGTCTGCTATTCTTACATACTCCTTGATAAATACAACAAAATCAAAAAGATTTAGACAAAGAGAGTTTATCTAGTTTAGCTTAACGAAGAAGTCATTAAAAATTAGTCACACTTTTAATGACTTCTTCGTTAAGCTAAACAAGCACTCGTACTAATCAAGCGCGAGTGGCCGCGGGTGTCGGGCGGCCGCGGCGCACAGACTACAACAATACAGAACTTAGCTTAGCGTCTCCCTACCGCAAAATATTGGCATCTCTTACGCAAACAACATACTTCCTCTCATTCATAATTTATCATAATCTGTGCGTACGTAAGGTTTACTCCCCAGTCTCCGCTGCTTATTCGATTGATTTACAATCAATGTTTGCTTGTATGTATGATAAACATCGTATTTATTCGTATATTTTGTGTTGTATGTTTATTACGTATGTATGTTCGAGCAATTCTCAATTTAATTTTCCAGTGACTTGAGCTGATTCCCAGCCGGAAATGAGTGCTTGATTGAAAACATTTTACTTAAAAACATGTTTGTAGCTATTCGAGCAACCTGGTAATTTCACTCTTTATTTAAAATACCACTAGGTATTGCAAAATAAATAGAAGTAGAGGCACATAAACGATAATTGCTTTTTACAGCTGTTCAAGAATTTCATTAAACGTAGGCAAATATAGACTTAGAGTGGGAAGCATTTCAGCTATCCAGAAATTAATTTTCAGAACACGGTCAATAGGTATAGTTACATACCTAGTGGGCGCTAGTACATAGGTACTTCAAGAACGCTGACGAAAGATTTTATAATATAATTTATGAATAATTAATACAAGTGGACAACTTAATTTAGCTCGTAATAAAAAGTGAATGACAGTAATATTTTGAAATTAGTTAGGCATGTTAAATAAGAGTTGAATAAAACAAACCCTTAGAACAATACGTTTGCAATTCCTTACTTCTCCGGCGGCAATACAAGTAGCAGCCGCGCCCACCGCCCCACACCCGACCACTGCGACGACCGTCCTCGACTGTAACCGACTGTACCTCGTTGTTGTTTGTGTTTCCCTACTTTTCACTTTGAACCGGCCTTTTACATGCAAGGTTTAAAAAACATCTCAATATAGAACACAGAATCCGTTTTATTTTTCAGAGAATTGTTGCGTAAATCAAAGTGCTGTTTGTTTTCCGTCACGTCGGTTTCCAAAAACCTTTTTTTTTTGTATCCGGAAAAAACAATAGTATGTTGATAAGTATGTGTTTGTGCCTTTTTTGTTCGAGTATTAGGCAGGCTTTAAATCAGCTTTGATCGGCGTCTGTTGTCTCGAAACTGTGTTGCGTAGAATTATGACAAATAATCAATATTGATTTTGTGTTTAGGTTAAATGCTAGGCACGCGCTTAATATTTGCATTTATTATTTTTGAGCTTCGATTATCGTCAAAAGTTAGATCATAAAAATAAAGCCGAAAGTCATATAATAGCGCACCGACACTACAGTGTGCGTATTCATTTCACCATATGCTACCGGCGTAGCCCCGTAGCTGCCAGCTCTGCTTATTAGCTACGCCGTAGACCGCAGCTAACAAGCGTAGCGGCTGCGGCGAGATAACAGTGGCACTGTTATCTTAACGTAGCCGCTACATACCTATTTTGTCTGATTAATGCCTCATTAATCTGTCTCATGGTGCCTCAGCGACAATTTCCATTTTTTACACTTCTCTGTAAATAATGGGGTAATTTATAATGTTGCGCGATAGGATACGTTAACGATATATAAAACGTTATCTACCGCTGCCCAATTTTATATGAGATATTAGAGTCCCTTTTAATTTCCCAAACATCGTAATAGCATGTCGTTATCGTTAACGACATGACGTGTCGTATATCGTTTACAGTCATTATCGTACCGTCCAATGTTTTAAAAGGGCCCTCCAGTATACTTCTGTAGCTAGTTTATTGTGGGTACGTTGTAAGGCCGTGGACACATTAGGTGAACAGTTTGCGGCTGCATTTCCCTAGAATTAGCACTCAAAACAATTCTGCGTAGAGAATGTACTGTAGGGATACGGTTAGAGTTGTGCGGCGTGCTCACAGTGAGCCGCTAACTTCTGAATGTGACGGAAGAATTTTTTAATTAATTTGTACATTCGGTAACTTGAGATTTGAATATTTATTTTAAGTTTTAGCTCACTCGTAAAGGACGACTTTGTTAATAGAACGCTTAAGTTCGTTTCTACGTCGAGAAACATTCACGATATGGTTATCCTACTAATATTATAAATTATTAAAATAATTATAAATATGAAAGTTTGTGTTTGGATATTTATTACTCAATCACGCAAAAACGGCTGAACAGATTTGGATGAAATTGTTAGAATAGGTCAATGTAATGTAATAAGTACTTTTTGGTTAGCAACACTGTTAGGCCACACATTGATAAAAATTTACTACTCAAGTGTTCAATTGTTAATGGAGCTTTGAAATGGTTGGAAAATAAAAGTCACCTTGTCTGTTTAAACCTGTCGTTTTGCTTCAACTTTATCAGAAATTTTGCACACAGATAGTTTATAACCTGAATTAACATATGGAACTTTTTATCCTGGTAGTACGGTCCCGTGAGATAATTTCTGACATCCACGTGGGTGAAACTGCGGGCAAAAGCTAGTAAATTACATAAAATAAATAGGACATGCGTTACGACACAAATATTCTAATAAAAGCTAAGACGTGTATATAAGCAAGCAGCTATAAACAGAGCTTCGTGGAAACCTATAGAGGACGTTTTAATGTACATACAGTGGACATCCTGACTGATAATATAAAATAGTTAGACTTCTTTTCACACGCATTCAAAAGCTATTCGCGTGATGTAACGAATATATTCCAGTTTTCTACTGACTGACTAAAATCTCTGTTTGCGCCAGTAAAATATTTAATATTACCATCATAAATGTGTGTTAAAACCACGCCACGAATGGCTGAAACTGCTACTTTATGCGCGCATCAAAGTGTAGCTTGTAAGTTAATGCAGATTATAATACCGACATAAAACGATTGTTTAAACTTTAACGTTCCCGCCGCCGCCGGAGCCGGTCCATTTTGTCACACGACCGCATGCATCACGATATCAGCGGTTACGAGCGCTTGCTCAAACCTCACTCCTTAAACTTAGTTTAACTACCGCAGGTTATACATATAGAATGAATTCTTGCGTACAATCTACCCGTAGATTAATAATACATCTATGAATCTACCTGCTTACTTTTTAACATCTTAGAATTGAATCTGTTTTAAAATGTAGAGTACACCTCAAAACTCCTCAAGCATGCTAAGGATTATATTGCTATGAACTCGAGCACGATACAGTCAGTGCGTGTACATGTGCGTGTATGAGTGATGTCTCAACATTCCACAGATAACACACACCAATGAATTGTCATCGCACAACGTGAAATAACATTATATTTCTGTTGCATTTAGAATATGCGTCATAGTGGCGACGTAATGCTAAAATTCGCAGAAAAATATCATGTGCTGTTAGCTGTTTGGGCTAAGCAATCACGATCAGTGAAGTCTAAGTTCGAATCTAAGTAATTACAACGTGTGGCTGGTTTACTAGTTTCATAGAAAAATTATATTTATATTTGTTTTTTTCTTATTATTTGTTTTTTTTATAAGAAGTTAAATATTAGTTATTGTATTATTGTTTAACTATTTATGTGATTTTTAATTTATCTTTTTGGTGTTAGAAGGTGGAAATAAAAAGTCGTGTTGACAAACTTTTATGAGAATTGTGATGTCACATTCCTACCTAGACAAAAGAAGTTACCTACTATTCACAAGATTTTTTTTTAAATTTACTAAGTGGGTACCCACTTACCTAGTCAATTCATAATAACATAACCAGTACCCTAATTGCGTAATACAACACAATCACAATCTGTTTCGATTTTTTATGTAACGTCACAATTAATGTAATATTGAGGTAATAGCTTAAGTGTTCATTTTCTTGACGAAAAGAAGATTGAAACTAAACCTCAATTTAAGATCATTAAATAATTATAGATATGTTAATACTACTAAATATTTAGTTAAAACATCTAGGTATTAATATTTTGTATTACCCCCATTATTTTCAATGCAGTCAAGTAGACGTTTGCGCATGTACAATATTACCACATATTTCGGTTCCTCTTAAATTTTTCCACACCTCCATGCAATGGGTTTTAAATTGTTGCATACACCTCTCATCCCGTGACTCCCACCTTTGCACCATCAAATCCCATAGATTTTCTATGGGGGTTGAGGTCGGGTGATCGCGCTGGCCATGGAACAACTATTATCTCCGGGTGATTCTGGAACCACTCATGCACAATGCTCGCCCGATGAATATGACAATCGTCCTGGACAAATGTCAATTGTGTCAACTCATCAGCTGGGTAAATGTTGCGCACAGTAGGTAGCATGACATCGTCTAATACTTCTACATAAGTAGAGCTGTTGGCACGTGAAGGAATAAAAGCCAGTTCTCCTGGCCCTGCTGCACTCATCCATCCCCACATATTAATCGTAATTCGACTTGACTCTGTATTAGGGATTCCGTTTTTATCACACCATCGAGTATTATCCGTGCGCCATAAATGAAGCCTACCCTTTTGATTAGACTTAAATGTTTTTTCCTCTGAAAATATGGTAGTATTTCAGTCAAAATCTAAATGATCCCGTGCGAAACGTAATCGTTCTTGTTTATGTCTTTCTGTCAAGAAAGGCTTTTTGCTGGTCTTCTGTGTGATGCAATCCTTCAGTGTGGAGGGCACGGCGAACAGTTTGCAATGAGGTGTCGAATAATTCCGCAAAGTGTCCTGTTGGTGTAAAACCATTTGTTTCATACTCGCCCACCATTATATCGTCGCTGCGCCTCGCTAATAAGCGACGGCCTTCCACTTCGCTGTTGACTAGCAAGGCTTCCTCATATTTTTTAACCCAGAGACTTACAGTATTCCTCTAAAACAAAAAAAAAAAGTAATATGAAACAGTTATAACAAAATACTAAAGAGAAGTCATTTTATAATTTTATAATAACATAAAATGGTATTTATTTAAAATAACAATATAAGTAATATTAAAACTCTGCATTTTTAAATGCAATAATAAACATTAATTATTTATCTTTTAGACTTCATGATGGATTTAAAAAATAACAATAAAAAGAACTAATCCATTTGTCACCAAATAGTCTAGGTAAATTTCGAATAAAAGTTTAAGTTACAATTCGTAAATATAATACTCACATTCAGTCCGGTTTCATCAGATATTTGTGTTCTATTAAGACCACTTTTATGTAGCGCAGTAATAGTCGTCCTGCCTCAATATTAATATTCGCCTGCATTTTGAGATCACACGTTCCTAACCAACGACTACAACAAATCGACAACGTTCATTCCGATCAAGTCAAATATTCATAAAACTCATATTCTACCTCACAAGTCTAAATTACTTATTTCGTTTTTTTAAGATCTACCTTTCTAACTTTACGAAATGTGTGAACAAAGCGAACATAAAGAATATTATATTTCTGTCCCATTACTTCCAATTGAGTAAAAACTTACAAAAAACCTTTAATAGTACTGCATGAGATTTGAACTCACAGCTCACCAATTCACGCATCTATCTGCACGCGCTTAACCGCTAGGTCATCTTGACTCATATATTAACGTTGAAATTATGAACTACAATCACTTGTTGACGACCACTTGTCGACGACAATGATGCATGTGTCTCTCGAAAATAAAAGGTCGTAAGTAAAACTAAACGTCGAGATATTGCTTTGTGAGATTGCCTATGGACTTTTGGTCGGTACTGTACATTTATTTAAATAATATTTTTAAAGGTACTCTCGAACGAAATTAGCAACCGAAATGAGAAGGTCATAAAGTTAAACATACTAAATCAAAACGATCTATTGATAAATATTGGCAAGAAATGTTTCATCGGCCTTCTGAATAACATTGATTTTATAAAATGTACAGTATTTTCAGTTCTTAACTTAAAATTATAATAAAAATTATTTAATATCACGGCCCCGTTCGAACCACGTTGACAGAAGTCCTAATAGAGCAAATAAGCGCACTTTGTCGGCATATGTGCCACAGGATTAGAAATTACAGAGTTGTGGCATCTTACCCGCACTGGCATATTACACCGACTCACCCTACTATAAAATAAAGCCACGAAAAAGATATTAAATAAATTGGTGAAAATATATTAAAGTAGTAGTCAATCCTATCACTCATAAAATTCGCAGTGAGAATTGTATCAAGAAAATATTTGATGTTGGGCTCTTGTTCTACATAACTCAATTGCGAGCTGTTCACTGAATGGTACATCATGATAAAATAAAATGTTGACGTGACGTCTGCCAAATATTAACTAATTTATTTTGATAAACTTTGCAGCTACCCATAAAATAACCAGATAAATGATCCTTATTTCACTTGTCACTGTGTAAAAATAGCACAAAATTTTCCATACAAAGTGTCTAGTATAATAATATAATTATTTATGCTGAAAAAATTCAGCCCTTTAAGCGAGGAGCATTTTTATGAGCGACGTGACGGGATGGACGAAATTTATAATATTTCATCCCTAGTTAGGAACGAAGTAATTACGGTTTTTAGCGAATTCTTTTAAGGGATATTAGGGGACTGCCTTTAAAAGGGTGCATACCCTTTAAAATAGAATAATAATAATTATGTATTTAAATAACGTAGCATTTGACCAAAATCACAAGCATCTAAAATATTTTACTTACTTGTTCTGCTCTTAAAAACCACAATCTAATCGCAATTTAAGTACGATACTTAAATTCCTACACAATAACATTTTATATTATAAACAGAGGTAAAGAGAAATAACAAAGCAATGTGGCCGCACGATGCAGTACATCCTACTTATATTATAAAGGCGAAAGTTTGTGAGTGTGTGTATGTTTGTCTCTTCTTCACGCTCAAACGGCTGGACAGATTTGGATGAAATTTGACACACAGATAGTTTATAACCTGGATTAACACTTAAAATACTTTTTATCTCGATATTCCCACGGGATCGAGACTTATGCGGGTGAAACCGCGGGGAAAGAAATATTTAGAGAAAGGATGTAAAGAATGTTTCCCTAACATTGTGTAAGGCTAACTCCGTATCGCGTGGTGGACTACCGATTTCTGAAATATTTGAAATTGTATACCCATACCCTAGTCAGAAGGTGCAGGACAGGTATTTAGAAGGAGCAGGGTTTTGTGAAAATTTCTAAAAACACCGTGCAGTATCAAATTCTAAATAAAGAATCACCTGTAGGTACTTTGTAGGTAAAATAATAATAGAAATTGTGGCTAAATAAAACACTTCAGTCACTCAAATAACTTTTGAAATCATAATTAGATCACGTTGAGTTTCTGTTCACGTTGTATATTCCATTTACTTACATAATATTGCGCGAAGCATCTGTACGAGTCCTAATGTACTTGAAAGGGATGTACTTTCAACGTCCGGCCCAATCCTTTTACTGGCGTGTGGTCCTCTGAAAATACTCAACTATGTCGTAATTGAGAATATCCTAAACGAGTCACTCGTACACTCAGCCAAACTGAGCAAAATTGTGGGGATATATGCGGTGAATTCTTTTTGAAATTCACAAAACATTTGGCGAGGGTAAGTTTGGAAGCTCTGCGTGAAATGAGTTCGGCGTGCGGTGCTCATATACATGTGTGAGCAGGTGCTGTCGGTGACAACAGGTGTTGTGCAACTATAAGTGCCTGTGTTTCAAACACGCGGGCACTGGGGCAGGTGCTACTCCAGATGATAGCTCTGGCGGGAAGTTTACGACATACTTTTACTTACTTTTGAGCTTGGCCGTAGACGGGTAGAAATACCTACATTGAATGAAAGTGATAGAATTAAGTTTGTGACTAATTAGTTTAAGTTCGCAGTACACTAGAAACATTTGATTAAGTTTTGAGCCGTGAATGACAAGCCGGGTGACGTTTCGCCGCAGTCGCTAAATATATCCAGCTGACCTTATTTCTAAAGGTTAAGATAAGATTAAAATCTCATAACGTGTTGTGCTAAAGTGAATGATCGCGTACTATTTAGCTAACTGCTCGCTGTCTTCACGCTACGGTGAACACTGACGCACTACGGGGTCTCGCGACGCGGCATGGCCCGGGGGTCTGTGACACGGCTGGGCCCGGGGGCCCTTGATATGCCTGGGGGTCCGCATCAGCTGGACCTGGATTATTTGTATATCAGCATGGCGCCTGTTCGACACCTCACAGGATTAACAATGGATCAGGCGCCCACCATATCCCGATATTAATGACAGATGTTTCCGCACAGTTTGCTTCACATTGCGGTTTCCGAAACTCCTATCTGAAGTCGTTAAACATGAAAAACAATGAACTGAACATTTAAATCGGATAATTTATCGTTCCATAAGGGTCATTCGGGACTTCGTAATGTGTTTTAGTAGTGTTAGTACAGTTATTAGACTACTGCTACTTGGTGAGCCGTGGTCATGGGAATCCTGCTGAAATCGGATTAGTTTAAATACAAACTTAGTTTTCTTAATACAAACCATACATAAAGTTGGGCCATATTATCTTTTTTACCGAGCGAGCGAAGCGTTTTTGCTTCAAACCTGGCAAAATTTGCTTTCCTCTGTCAGTTTGTTGTCTCTACAGGTCGTATTTTACAACCGATCTGGGCAAAATTTGGTATACAGGATTTACGTTGGAGAGTTACTTCCTCCAAAAAGGAGCAAAAAGGGGGCTACTGGATATCTCCGCCTTGTGAGATCCGATTTCGATAGTTTATTTTTTATTTGAAAGGTAGTAACTTTCTTATATTGGTCTCATAAAGATCTGATTAGGATCTTAGGCGTGATGAGAATAGTTCCTCAAAATGCAGTCAATTACTCACTTTCAGATTTCTACCAGTGGAATCGGCCCTTTAACTACTAGGTAGGGATTAATGGAGCACCTGGGACCACCTTCTCATGACAAAACTAGAGAATCTGGAAAATAATTTTTAGTATTCTCTAAAATGAGGCTTTATAACCAATATTAATGTTAATTTTACAATAAGGTCACCAGATGGAGCAACTGTGCATCGCTAGATCGCGTTGTCGTTGTCGCTCACTAAATGGTTGTATTCCGTCGAACATTTTGTGTGACTGAGTTTTGTTAGGTGTAAAGTAGCTTCAAAAGTAAAGTCTCGTGTTAATTCAAATTCAAATTCAAATATTTTAATTCAGATAAACATCCATATAGTATTAGTAGCAGTATAGCTTAGCCTAATGTTAGTAATAAATTAAATTAATAATAATAAACAACCAATGTACCATTGAACAGTTCGTCCAATGGAACACTAATGTGTCTGTGTGTGTGTGTGTTAAAAAGATAGTAGTTGGTTAGTTGTGGGTTAGTTTATTTCAGTTTAATTATCGTCTTGTCACTCGCCATGATGTTTTGGCTAAACGCGGTACCTTCAATGATTATTTTCACTACTAAATTTATTTAAAACGGAATATTTAGCATGTTTTTTGTTTTTTACAACATGGTTTGTTTTAAATAACTTACTAACTATGACTGATATTAAATGTTGCAAAAAAATTGTGCTCTCGAGGTTACTGTTCGCAGAACTGCTAGTAATATGATAAAGATGTACAGACGGAGATTCTCATTAAAGTTTTGGGATATAATTGCGAATTAACATTCTATTCGAAACAATTATTTAAAGTTTGTTCCAAATGGAATTCAAACTAGTAGGTACGAGTAAGTGAAACCGTTCTACTTTATGAGATCATCGATCGATACATTCAAAAGTAAAAAAGGGGATCATTCATGAATTATGGAACCTTGATAAAAATGCTTATTTAACGTTTCTATAAACCGCAGGAAATTATAATAATAATTCTGACAGAGTTACAAGAATTGAAGCAAGAAAGATAAAACTATGATGACGGCGTCTGTTACTTATCGCACTGTGTTCTGATCTTGACAGCCATTTTCTATTGAAATCAGACTGTAAAACAAAAGCACCTTCGGTAGAATTGTATTTGTGGTAAGATAAATATATCACCTTTTTTGCAGAATTTGAACAAAACCATTTTTTTTTTTCAATAAAAACATTTCTTTAATGAATAATCTTAGATGTATCTAAGCTTATCCAATATAGAAATGGTTTTATTGTTAAATTTGTTTAGGTCAAAACATAAACAAACTTGAAATTAAATACAAAGTTCAATTAAACGAAGTGCTTACAAGTTAATCGCTTATATTTGTTAAGTCTCGAAACTACGAAACTATTAATTGGTCTACGTACCTACTACCAACACTTAGTAAACTACCTATGTCTCTTTTCATCAGTTTAGGCGCCGCTTGTTTTAATAACATGCTCATATTTTTCTTAAAATAGCAATAAAACTCAAACTTTTTTCCTTTTTTTTTGGTTGGGTAATTATCAAATACCTTCTCCTGCTCTGGGTGCAGCAGGAGGGCGTGTCAGACTCTTACTGACCAAAACCCACCCGTGTTCCTTCAGTTCCAATGTTGCCAGGGGCCATGGTACCCCTTTCGAACTTTTCCACAACCCCGGTAGGCATCGGCCCAAGCGGACCCCGTTAGTTCTGCTGACATCTCTTTGAGGCGCGCTTGGAACATAACGTGCCGTCGATCCGGGCCTAGTCCTTATCGGACGGGAGCTACCCATTACTCACCGTCCGCAACCCCGCGCCTACGGTGGCCGGGAATCGGCCTGCGACTCCCGACGCCCAGGGCGTCTCCTGCGGCGCGGCGGTTAGGGGTGTGAGGGCGCGAAATTTGACTCTCCCTCATGCGCTCCGCCTCTTCCTTCGCGAGCATTACTGCTGCGCAGAAGGAGGTGACGGCCTCCCATGCCCTCTCGCTCCGTAACATGGCCTGGACCTGGGCTGAACGCGAAAGATCCTCGCCGCCGATCGCCTCCACGAGGACGGCGATGCTCCGCCCAAGCTGGAATAAAACTCGACCTAACATTTCGTTTTTTAAATCATAATTATTATGCAAAATATTTAATTAAAATCGGAATAGAAATAAACCTTTAAAAATGTAAACTCTTAGATAGCATGTTAAAACCTAAAAACCGGCTAAGTTCGAGTCGGACTCGCACACGAAGGGTTCCGTGCCACCGTATAATATTTAGCAAATAACGCCGGTAAAAACATGTCCATAATAACTTTATTTTGTGAACCATAAAAATATGTAGTGTTTAATATTGTACGGTGGTACGGAACCTTTCGTGTACGAGTCCGACTCGCACTTGGTTATTTTTTTATTTCAGTTAAATGATAATCCTAGACGAAGTATAAAAAAAATCGCAACGTTAAATTGGTATTTTGGCGTTTTTAATATTTGTTGAATATATAGTCTAATGGTACATGATATACGGGTGAATTTCCCAAACAGAAAATTTTCGTGGCTTGGATGAAAACTACCACTGCAAAAAATTAAAATAGGTACAGTCGAAATATTTTTTTCTAAATAGAAAATGTTGCTACCCACTTGAAGCAAAAATATTTTGTAGTTTGGATTTTAGTTACTTATATAAAAAATGTTAAACCACTAAATTTGTCATCGCGGTGGTTGTCCCAGTACGATTCTGATGGTAATTAGTTTTACGTTTACTTTTATATAATAGGCCAGTAGTCATAGTATTGACAAACAGTGTTATTACTCTTATACCTACCTAGTGAAGTTACTGATAATGAAAATATTTTGTCCCGTGAAATACACTCATCCCGGTGCGCAAAAAAGACACAGGCATAGTTTGCAAGCATGTAGGGTCCGCTCCCCCGCGCTCACTTAGCTATAGACAGTCAACGCTGAGCGCTTGACATTGAGCAACGGTCGCTACCTTACTGCGTTTTCCCGCTAAAAACGTAAGTAATTAATTTCGGTGAATGAGGACAAAAAAAAATCTGTTCGGTAACACTTTAAACTTGTTTACCGAGTGTTTATTACTTTTAATTTTGTGTGTCGTACATGCGTCTTATGTATATATTTACTTGAGTAGCGTTCATTGTGTCCTAAACGTTACTATTATTTTGGCATTTTATTTTTTTTGTGTTTTTTCTCTTTTCAAAGTTCTCATAACGGTGGATTCGGTGGGCTGAGACCACCACCAATATGAGAAAATTAACTAAAATGACGACAAATGTCATTTCGGTGTATTAAATGTGAATTCGGTGGTCATTTTGCTCACTTTGGTGGATGGCTTTGTAATTTTGGAGCAAATTAAAAAAAAAGCAATTCCTGAGATATATTTACTATGATGTCTTTGTAAAATCTGTTATTCATCGACTATTAGTCGATACCACACTCTTTTCAAAAGGGCTATGCTTGGGGTTTCTCTGCGAGATCTACTCGGAAACGAGGAGATACGCAGACGAACGAAGGTGGCTAACATAGTCCGACGTATTAGCAAGTTTAAGTGGCAGTGGGCAAGGCACACAGCGCGTAAAACTGATGGTTAGGGCAGAAGAGTTCTCGAGTGGAGACCACGTACCAGCAAGCGCAGCGTTGGACGTGGACAAGGTGGACAGATGACCTAAGAAAGGTTACAGGAAGTAGCTGGATGCAGGCCGCCTACAACCCGTTACTCCGGAAATCCATGGGGGCGGCCCAGATGATGATGATAAGTAGCAGATGGTCTCATTCTCAACCAGTCCCTCTTTCGCAAATCGTATCATTCGCAGTCGTTCCCATTTGTAAATGTTCCTATTCGCACAATATCCCATTTGCAATATGGTCCCTTTTAATTTGTGAGGCGGGTACATAAATCAACTGAGGTATCAATATTTTAATTTCGGTGGTAAGATATATCTATAATGGAAATTTCGGTGTACCGTTTTTATCATTTCGGTGGTATTTAAAATGAAACTCAAATATCTCGTATGTTTCTTACGATATTCTGATCCCATCTAAAATAAATTCATTAAAAAAGACTGAAGGAAAATTTAAAGTCAAAAACAAATAATAAAACCTTGAAATAATAAAAATAAAAATACCGAAATGAGAAAAATCACGACATGTTGAAATTACCAACGACTAAATTCGGTAATTCGGTCGGTGGCAGAAAACGAAAATTCAAAACCAAAGACACCGACTTCCGAAATTAAAGTTATTCTTCGCTTTGTAGTGTTTTTTTGGAAGAGGGTTGATTTTTTTTGTATTTTTTATTTTTATTACTATAGCGGCAATAGAAGTACATAATCTGTGAAAATTTCAATTATCTACCTATTACGGTTCACGAGATATAGCCCGTTGACAGACAGATGGACGGACGGACGGACAGCGGAGGCATATTAATAGGGTACCGTTTGGTACCCTTCGAGTACAGAACCCTAAAAAGTAGTTTATCTAATCATTTTGCGTATGTAATAAAAGTGTCAGTACTATTGAGATTTTGTTGCTGACTATACATACCTGTACCTGCATATCGCGGGTCTCAAACCATAGGGGCGTACATGCAAAAATGCGATTTTTCGTTTTTAGTGCCATTGGATTCTACTATATGCGACACGTAACCTCAATTTTTCATATAATTTAATATTAATCACTTTTGTAATTAATTACAAAACATTATTTATCGTAAGCTTGACAATCTGAAATTATTTTTAGGCCATGTAGCCGTATAGTAGACGTAAGAGCCATAATTATTACTTTTTGGGGCAGTTTTAACGTTCCACAAAGACGTATGCACGTACGACCTTCAATTTTATTATGATCTAAGGGAATTGTGTCGGGCCATAGGGACTTATGCGCATCGACTGTCCATTTCAACATGATCCTGAAGATATTTAGTCATCACTTGCAGACGTAGGTACACACATCTACACATTTTAGTATTGCTGTCTCAAGATTTCGTCAAAATGTGGACGTATAGTCATATCAAGAATACCCAACACGGTCATTCTGCAATGAGCTGCCATATGGAGTAGACGTCAATTTTAATGCTGAATCAATTATCTTTCGTGGGTCCTATCGGCCATCTGTTCTGCGCGCAATATGCCTGCCCACTGCCACTTAAGTTTGGCAATTTTGCAGGCTATGTCGGTTACCTTGGTTCTCCTACAGATCTCTTCATTTCTGATTCGATCACGTAGGGAAACTCCAAGCATGGCTTACTCTTTTGCTCTTAGGATGATTTTTAGCCTTTTATTGAGGCCCATTTTGAGCGTCACGTTTCAGTGCCATAGGTCATCACTGGCAACACGCACTGGTCTAAGACTTTCGTCTTGAGACACTGTGGTATGTGAAACGAGAAAATATAACGCAGTTTCCCGAACGCTCCCCAGTCGAGTTGGACAACGGAGTCGGAGTCGACGATTGACCTCTTTCTCGAAGATCTTCATGAGCTGGCTATCCCTAATATACAGATCTCTTGCAAAGAACTTGAAGCTCTTGTTCCGCTCTTTATCGCGTCTTTAATACGGTCAGTATTAAAGCACCAAAGGTCGCTTTTCAAGAACTTACAGATCCGTCCATTGAGCTACCGGTAGATGCACGCAACGTCTGAAGACTGCAGGATCATCTCACGTCTCTCCTCCATGAGCTGTAAAGTAGATTCAGAGGGCTTCTTGTTTCTATTTTTACGACGGGTCTTGAAAGTCTTAGACCCAACCGTATGAACAGTTTTCACGAACCCATCGTTATAATCGTCCATGGAGCTCCCTAAGCACTTGAAACGATTCTGAAGTTTGAGCGGAAAGCTCTCGGGGATTTGGATTTGGATCGGTGCTGGACGGAGCGTAGACTTCATCAGTCGAGATCTTTCCAGCTTGATATTTAGATTCAATGTACTATTTGCAATTCTTACTATGCGGTGATCACTTCCGGTTTTCAGCGCATTGATGACAGAGACATTATTAAATGTTTGCTTCTTCGTCGACATAAAGATGTATCTGTCTTCTTTCTTCTTCTTCGTTGCATCATACTTTCTGAAGGAGTTTCTTATGAAGAGGCCTTCATTCTCCATAAAATTGGCTAGTAGGTGACCCCGGTGGTTCCGATGTCCAACTCCAAATTGACCCACTCGTAGTTCATAATTGTCTCGTTTGCCCGTTTCGCATTGAAGTCCCCCATAACAACGGTGAAGTGAGTTTTAGAGGCAAACATGGCTCTGAAATTTTCTCATACATGGTCTCCACCTCTCCGCGGGGTGTGACGAGTTCAAGGCTAAAACCTGTATTACCTTCAACGAATATCTTGCTAATATTCTGAGTATAAAGTACGCCACCCTGGTCAACACACTC
This sequence comes from Agrochola lychnidis, assembly GCA_963680765.1. NCBI lineage: Eukaryota > Metazoa > Arthropoda > Insecta > Lepidoptera > Noctuidae > Agrochola > Agrochola lychnidis. The sequence goes on from OY796861.1 coordinate 25,776,783, forward strand.
CCTATCTTCAGCACGTTGCTTACAAAGTACTTATGAATGATAAACCCGACATCACCTTGAGACTGCTGATCGCCCTCTCGGAAATAGAGTAGGTTCCCGGATTTGAGTCCTCCCCCTCTCTTCGGACATCAGATAACCCAAATACCCGATCGTAACCTGCTCAATTCTTCCTCGAATTCGGTGATCTTCTCGTCCGTCCAGTGTTTATGTGTTTTGTATGTTGCCACGGTCAATTTTCGGTGATTGTGATAATGTATCAATCAATAATGAGCTCAGTTTTGTATGTTTATGTTTTTACATCATTTAAAATAATTTTGTTCAGATTTATGATTTTTTACATTTTTATATGCTTATTTTTTGTTCTTATTCACACCGAAAAAAAATTGTAATTACTACCATTTGTTCTTTTTTTTCTACATTGTAGAACAAAAATGGTCTATACTTCCACTTAGAATTCAAACACCTCTCAGTATTAATGACAAGCCAGACAGGCGTATAAATTATTAAAATCACAGAAATAACATTAATTTTGATGGTTTCTCATTCTTTAATTACAATATTTTAAATCACAAACTAAGTTCAAATAAATATTGGTATAATTATTAATAATTTAAGGAAAAAAGTTTTACGTCCATAAATTCCAAGCATTTTTGGGGGAATTTTGATGGAGTTTTACCGTATTTCCGTCATGCCAAATAGACGTAAGAACCAAAAGCTGGTGTTATAGAGGAAATACCTTAAAATCAAGCATCCCATATGAACTGAACTGTAAATATATGGCCACATGCAAAAACACAACAAGCTGGCTCAATCACAAAAAAAGTTATTCAGTTTTTTGTCTCTCCTGAAAAGTAACGGTTTTGTGGATACGCCCCTATGGTTTGAGACCCGCGATATAAACACACAACTTTTTCTTACCACGTTAATCAAATTATTTTCTATACGGTAAGTTCAAAGGTAAACTTCAGGGTATCCCAACCTGCAGTCTTGTATTTCGTTTAATAACCTTGCCTTATTATGTTCCTCTTAATATCGTGATTTAATTAACATTTTCTGTTTATGAGTCTATCCTATCTAAAGAGGATGGCTGTTGCTTTTGATGCTAACATTCCATTCCAGCCAGAATGACCGTGACGGAGTAAATGACCCATTTGACCAACTGTATTTTATTACACCTAAGAGCTTCGAAGACAATAGAAACAAATGGTATGTTTTTTTATAGTGTTGAATTAACCAGCGACCTGTATGAACCATTGAACTAGAATGATCAGTACTCTTTATTGTCGACAATAGTGTTATAAGCCGTTACTTTGGTGCTGAATTAAAGAGAGTCTCTTTGTATTCGTGAATAAAAGTCTAAGATGGCAGTAGAGTCACGTATTGCGTGCGGCTTATCGCCCACATCTTGAGTGAAACACTATTCAGCTGCGAACAAGTTCTTGCGGACGCACGTATTACGCATTTCTCCATCTTAAAAACGATTGGCGCTGGACACTTCACAGATTGCTATACAAATCGCGATCTACCGCTTCACAGGTTCCATATCTACAATATTTCTGCTCCAACATCAGTTTTCCTACTTTTTAGCAGCACTCACTGAACGTATCTATTTATTCAAAATCGATTTCGCGTCGTCTCATTCTGTTACAAAGCTCTCCATGTTCCGATTACTTGTATCGCTCTGTGCCCGACTCTCGAGTATCCAACACAAGCAAATACAAACAAACCTATTTGGAGTGCTTAGTGAAATAGTGAGTTCGTGAGCCACTAATCCTGGCAGTAAGTCCGGTGAACAATGTGCCGCATTCATATTCATGTGAGCGTAAATAATTCATCGCACGCCGCCCTCTAATGAAGAAATATCGTCAGATCTATCCTGCCTACTACTTCTCATTTACTTTAGAATTACGTTGCTTTGTGTGTATCCCGACTCACAACATGTTCCTGTTTTGGGAGCGAATGAAATACTATAGCTTTTATTTCATAAAGATTGTAAAAGCACACTGTTGAATACAGGTTATATTGAAGTAAAATGTAATCAGCGTTAACGTAGCGAATATTAATTTATCAAAATGTGAACCGGCAGTAATGTTTACGAAATGTAGATTCAATCAAATTAATGGTAGCAGTGATAGAAAAACTCACAAAGATTCAGAATGAAAATATGTTTTAAATTATGTTTTTACATTAGTAGGTACCTTAGATGTAGCATTGTCTGCTTTAAAATTATAACAACCTCTCAAAAGCCAATCTAATTCAATCAACTTAATGGTTCAGTCTAGACAAATAAAAATTCCTGAGAGTACTCGTTTTTTTTCTGCATATTTATTTATTTTAGTAACGTTGTTCCATTCTTGCTGGCTTCAATGGCGTCTTTTCTACTCTACTTAGTACGCAAGAAGTGTCCGCTAATTATAAATTCAGTAGCTGCTACAGCTTCTCATTTAACTTTACGTGGTAGCCCTGCGTCTACACAAGTATACACTGGCCGAGTATAGCCGTTGTGTAAAAGTTCAGGGATTATGTAGTTGTTTCAGTTCTGCTTTATAAATTAACCTTCAGTTTAAAAGTGAACTATAAACAGTTTTAGTAGTTACGCTAGCATAAATAATTATTAACAGCATTTCAGAAAAGCATGCAATTTTAACACGTCATCAGATCTTGCATTACGTGATTTCCGTCAACTGCATTGACAGACGGCACGTGGTTCAGAATGTTCTTGCTCACAGTCCTTTCACAGTTATTTTGCCTCTGACAGCAGCAACTCAACGGCAACCTTGTTGTAACGAGAATGCAAATCACTATGATTTTGATAGACTTATCAGTGCCAGCAACCTAACAGCAACTTTATTGTAACGAGAATAAAGATCAGTGATTTTGACGTGATGCAAAATGAAAAAGACAAAGTAACTGTGAAAGGACTGTAGAGTAGACCCGTCCTGAAGAGTCGTTCTGAGGCCGCAAACTAGTCGCAAGCCATGCAAGGCGGCAACGTGTAACGTGTTTAGGGAGGGATGCTTTCTGGCTTTTGCAAGGTTACATTGATTGAGAAACCCATTTACATAATACGATCAAATATTTATAATACACGACATAAGAATAAATAGTAGGTTAAACAACAAGTGAAAAAAGGGTATTTAATTCGAGGGACTAATTTGGATTCCGAAAGCAGCGAAGGATTCCACAGTGTGAGTCTTCATAATGTGCACATATCGAAATGAGGTAATCCATGCTTAATTTCAACGACAGAAAAAATATTTTAAAAAATCTAAATATTTTTTTTACTTTTTATGGAATTAAAAAAAAAATTAACAAAACTGTGTAACTTTTAAACTGAATCAGCTATCGCGATGAAACAAACTCCATAATAATTGGAAGTAAGTAGGTATCCACATAAAATTTGAGTATAAAAACTACCCTCAATTGAAAATAAACATGTTTTTTAGCAAAAATCTGTATTTTTTTCATCAATTTTTACAATAATTGTAAAATTTATAAATAAGTAGCGTCCAGTAGTTCCGAAGATTAGCGTGTACAAACAGACAAACAGACAGATCTTTTTTTGGATTCTTTCTCTATTACTGTTTCTAAACCCACTCAATTTTTTTTTTTATATATATTCCATGTACAGACACGGTTTTTTTACTGTTTTATTATATGTCTATAGATGTTAATAGATTTTCCAATGACATAAAACAACCACGATAATAGACAGAAAAAAACCTAACTAAAATTGACGGGGTATTTTTTTAAAAATTTAATTGTATAGCTCTATGGAATAGTTCCATTTAGCCAGCCAATATGTACTTTCAGCACGTTTTATTTATTTTTAGGGTTTCGAACCTCAAAAGGAAAAAAACGGAACCTTTATAGGATCACTTCATTATCCGTCCGTCTGTCTGTCAGTCTGTCAAGACTTTTTTCTCCGGAACGCGTGGAGGTATCAAATTGAAATTCATATCAAATACGTAGGTCTGTGGTCCCTTGGAGGTCTAAAAAATCAAGCTTCTAACTCAACGCAATAAAAAAAATACGGCCGTTTATGCGTCAATATTTTCATACTCGCAAATAAATCAAAACCTACTGGGTACTTCTCGTTGACCTACAATCATAAAATTTGGCAGGAAGCAAGATCTTACAGCACATATAAAGGAAGAAGTCCGAATTGTTAATTTGTAGTTTTATCAAACAATTTTTTTTATTATTTCAAACTGACATTTGCAGTTGAACAATTAACCGTAACGACCGTGTGTATGGGGGAACATGTTTTTCAACCACAATTTTAAGTTTGTTTTTGAGATAAATTCATCCCAACTACGGAACTCTTCATTGTACGGACCACACACAATGAACGGTCTATGGTTCGACACGCACTCGGTCGGTGTTTGTACATAATTCGTGCTTTTTCTTGTCCTGCCCAGTCTCATTTAAGTTTTGTTTTTATAAAAAAGTATTTAGATTTTTTAAAGCAATACATTTTCGATAAATAAATAATCAATCAATCCATTAATTGATCTTTGTAAATGACGATCTACGTCTATTCTCTACGAAATTTCTGAATGTTTTCTATTTATATTTCACCGAACTAGCCTGTTATACTTGTGATTTATAAAAATAAAAAATCATAGATTTCACTCATGTTTTACTTACAATTCTGAGAATTTATTTACAACACCCTTTTTTAATCGACTTCAAAAAAAGGAGGAGGTTCTCAGTTCGTAGGAATGTTTTTTTTTTTTTTCTTTATGTTTGTTCCCGATTACTCGAAGACGGCTAGACCGATTTGAAATTTTATTTTTTTATTTGAAAGGGCATACTTTCATTTTGGTCCCATTGTCATTTGAGTTCTTCAAATATTGTAGGCACACCTATGGCGATTTGGGTATTTTTTATAGTAACTCGTGCATTTGCTCTCGGAAAGCACCATTTGGTAAAGTGGAACTGATGATGAAGGACACAGATAGCCATCGGAACTACTCATTTCATCACTATTTTCACTCATTTCATGGGTTGCGATTCGATTACTTAAATATGGTTGGTAAGCAATTGATGCTCGTCACAATTTTGTCTCGTCACAATTTAGTTTGGAAGTCGGTTGTATTTTTTGTAAAAATGTATTTTGCGTAATGTATCTCAAATACTTTACACAAATAAAATTTAACGACGTCATATAGAATTGTAAATAAGTACTGAAAACGGTTCTATTGTTGCAGAAAGAAGAGTTCCCTTGGGAGGCAGACAAGCCGAAACCTTCCACTCCCGAGGAAATGTTCGGTGAAGAGGATCGCAAGAGAGAAACGGTCATAGGTAACTGACTATTCATTAAAAACATAACTTCACGCTTGTTTTTCTTCAATCAATCAACTCAGCATATAGTAGTCCACTGCTGGACATAGGCATCTCCCAAGTTGCGCCACAACATCCACACTACTTTCTAAAGGTCGTCGGTCCATCTAGCGAGGGGCGTCCCACGCTACGCTTGCCGATAAGCGATCTCTACTCCAGGACTCGTCTGCTCCACCGGCCATCGGTCCTTTGATAAACATGGCCTGGCATTTTGTATTACTTTTTAGCACAAAAAAAATTTTTCTTAGCTTAAATTATCGTAGATTGAAGGTTTGGGTTTAAATAGCATAGCTTATAAAGATTATTATTTCTATGTGTATTCCGTGGAAAATGTTGTTGGTTACACATTTGGCCGTGTCTTTTTGTATTTTCTTCCTACAAAATGTAATGTCACTGTTTGTTTTCCCTTATAAATAAAATAAAATGGTCAGCCCACTGCCACTTCAGTTTGCTTATCCTGCAAGCTATGTCGGTAACTCCGGTTCTTTTCCGGATAATTTAATTTCTGATTTTATGCTTCATAGAAACTCCAAGCATAGCCCGCTCCATAGCGCGCTGAGCGACCTTGAATTTGTGCACGAGTCCGACTGTCTACGTTTCGGCACCGTATGTCATAACGGGCAGGATGCACTGGTCGAAAACCTTAGTCTTGAAACATTGCGGGATAGGCGGTGAGAAGTTTTACTTGACGAAGTTTCCCAAACGCTGCCCAACCCAACTGGACGCATTTGTCGGCTTCTTTCTCAAAGTTGTGTCTATCCAGATGGATGTCTTGCCCTAGGTAGACATACTCCTTCACAACTTCGAGAAGTGGACTTCGATGTGAATTGGACTCGGCAAGACGTGTGAATTGTACACGACTTTCGTCTTGTCCATAGACTACTATAAGTCTTGTCCAAATTCATGACGAGGCCAACCCGCCGAGGGGCTCCATTTAGGCTGTTCAGTACCAGGTCTAACTGTTCCTCAAGCTATGCATAATCAATCATTAGCCACCTGCCTTTTCCCAGTGTAATACCACTGTGTAGTGTAGCATCACTTTTACATCCATAAATCTCGTTTTCATGATCATACTATCAAAGTCTTGGGTTCGTAACAACGTTACAAAATTAAAATCGTAAACTGTAAAATTATTTATTATTTATTGAATACTTCAAGCACAGAAATGTACAGAGGCCGACTTGGAAAATTGTTTCAAGTTTATAACAAAGCGTTATTTTTCATTCGTCTACGTCATCCTATGATGGTTAGTTGTTTACAGCAGTCGTTTGTTTTTGCGGGAGACGCAACTTTTTCATTTTAACGACTAAGAACTTCAGTTAGTTGAAAGTATTGTCTCTGCAGACATTTGTTATTCGCGGATGAATTATACATTGTTTACCGGTTGATTCTCTGTTACAACTTATGATACTTACCTGTTTCTTTGTTTGTCAGATACTAATCGTTTAGTCTTCTAGTGAACGTAGTTTGTTTTGATTTATTACTGTCTCCACAAAAAGAGAGTTTTTTGTATCACAATTTAAATAGAAAAAGAATTAAAAAATATTGCACTTTGAAAAACCATGTTTGTTTTGCAAAGCAATTATCTTACTTGCTTTTGGTACAATCTGTTCGGGCTAGCGGATAATATGTACAGGCATGCCTTATTTTTTTTTTTTTTTATATAAATTATTTTACTGTTTTGTTTTAGTAATATATATCCCATCAAAAACGTAACATGTAAAAAAATACGAGTCTCACAAAGCAGTTCTTCTACTGTAAAAAGATGTGAGATCTAATGTAAAGCAAAGTCTGTTAATTTATTCATTACCTATCTATTTGTCATATTTATTTCTATAATAAATAGAATGACTTGGCCATCGCACGGCAACATAATCACAGCAGATACTTCGACACAAATGTAATTTTGTTATGAAATAAATAACTTGGACTTGAAGAATAATCTACTATTTTAAATAGTCCTAATTAAAATAAAGCGCAGCGCTAATATTAAGTACATTTTGTTGTATGTAGAAAGTAGATTCTATTGCCGTGTCTTTGACCTGCAATAGTTCAAATTGAATGAAATTTAGGAATATACATAGTTATACTAAGCCCTCTTGGTCACTGAAAATTCAGGCTTCTAGCTTTATCCACTACGAAGTTAAAAAACATCTTGAATGGCTTCGAGAAAAGATGGTGCGGCTGTACTTTTGTGTATGTTTTGCTCGACTTGGTGGGGCCACTCCCGTGCCAAACGATAAAGAATTAAAAAAACAAGAAAAATAAAATACTTTAACAAGATTTATTATTACTATTATTTAACAAAACTTTGATCTTATTTTACTACAAAGATTTATATTTTACAATTTGATTTGATAATTTACAGTTATCATAATATACATATAAACGGGTCTTTAGACAGCAATAAAATAGGAAGCACTAGAAATAAATAGTGAACGTATACATCAAACGTTGTAGTTATAACTTGAGGGTATGGATTAATTTTATAAAGAATACATAAGTAAAATTAATGGATACCCTCATATAATTATATCATCTATCGATTAGACAGAGACCTAAAGATAAAGTGACTCGGACGATAACAATTTACTCGCTGACTCGCTGGCTAGTTCGTCAAACTCAGTCAAACTGCCGGTATGAGTATGACGATGTTCGGTGATGCGACGGTGCGAATCCAAGTCGAAACAATGAACTCTTTTTGAAGTATTCTTTAGATTATTCGTAACGAATTCAATGTTCTAACAGTGAAACATTTAAAACTTGAGGAGTCAGCACATATTGCCGCTGTGTGTACGTAATCTTAACAATACATAGCAAAATGGCTCATATGTTCAGATTTATCGGCACTTATCTATACATCTTCAGCAGTTTCAAATAAACACTTAATTCTCTCATATCCAAGACGTATTATAATAGAAAACGTTGTTTGCATACAACTAGCGTCGTTATGTCCACACTGGTGTATTTATGATGATAATAAAGTAGGAGTGGAGTGCAGCGCAATACAAATATGTCGTTGTCTGCTCACTCGCATGGTGGTGGCAAGTGGGAGTACTGCGCTGAGGAGTATCATGAAAACTGCTCATAACTCTGGTGGAGTTATTTCATGCGCCCCATCACAAGATACATGGACAAAAGGCCCATTAAACAAAATGAGATTTGGAGCTTACTGCTAAACATTTACTAAAACAAAACGCTGTTACAATGTGTTCAAGACTCCACCATATGTTGCGTCTTTTTTACGAGTAATGTGCCATTAAGACTTCGGTCTTCATTTGCCATTTTTTTATACAGAAAAACTTGTATGCCTCAGTTTAGGTCACCATCATTGGTCAGCATTTAATGCAATTATTGTGATGTGAGACAGCGCATGCAAACTTTGCGACTGTCTGATTGTCCTGTCTTGGGCGGCCGCAAGTTTCCAACAAATGACAGTTAAACCTCTTTTGTTGAGCTCTTATAACTATCTCCATACTATATTATTTTCATTATAGATCTCACATAGTTTGGCAACGTTCTCCGAACGTGAATGCGTAGTTAGTTTTTTACGTTCCTTTTTACTATTCTGTTGGCCACTTGACGCACAAACTTGGAAGATCTTTCATAAATCTTGGGAAATTACTATGTTTAGTACCGATCGTTAGTTTCGAGAATTAACTGAATTCTAGAAAGACGACTCAACTTCTGGTTCATTTAAGCACTTTGACTTTGTAAGGAAAACACGATTCTGCCGTTTTTTGTACTGTCGCGATGAAAGTTTTACCGTTCGAATTACGTTGAGAACGCCCACGAATATTGAGGCCGTCTGAATGAGAATAATAAACAGATTCGCTTGGAAGAAGTTTTGAGCGACAGTCGTGTGCTCGTGATGGACAAACGGACTACAACGAAACTCTCAAAATAATAAATTCTTATTTACATAGTAGGTTGATGTTAATGGTGTGAAATCTTCCGGGCTACCAGTTCAGTTAAGTGTACTTCAAGGCTCAATCCTGAGTCCATTTTTATACTTAATTTATATGAAGGACTTACCATTTTATTTAAAGGATATGTGTGACGTTGTACTGTTTGCAGATGATACCTCTCTTATTTTTTTTAAAGTAGAAAAGTATAGACAAGATTTTGACGACGTAAATAGTGCAAGAGTGCACTATTTACGTCGTCAAAATGGTTACGAATTGGTTTAGGACAATAACTTAGTTCTCAATGACAAGAAAACGAATCGTATGAAGTTCGCCTTACCGAACGTTAGAAATCTAAGATCCAACATCGTGTTAGATAAAGAGGTGCTTGAAATTGAAGACTTGGCAGTTTTTCTGGGTATAACAGTAGATGCCAAACTTCAGTGGAGCCCACATAATTATATCAAGCCTAGCTGGAAGGCTCAGTTCGGTCGTCAGGAAAGTAAGACAATGCACTGATGTTGAAACAGCTCGGTTAGTCTATTTTAATTCTTTTCATAGCGTTATGTCTTGCGGTGTTCTGCTGTGAGGCAAAGCCGCTGACATTCAAAATAAATTTGTTCTTCAAAAACGGGCTGTTCGAGCAATTTACCAGCTAGGTGCCAGAGTTTCTCTACGAGATTTTTTTGAAGATATAGGTATTCATCACAGTTCATCTTCACCAACATCGTATATATTAGGCAAAATATACAATACACTTATATACAAAAAACAGAAATATTCACAACATTTACACTAGAAATAAGGACAAATTACATGCTCCATTTCACCGGCTTCATAAAGTTCATAACTTCATAAGGTTCATAGGTTCATAAGGCGGGAGGAAACACCCGGGTGTCACCATTGTGTGGATCGGCCTGAGGATACTGTGGAGCATACGGTGGAGGTCTGCCCGGCTTGGGCGGAGCAACGCCGTGTCCTCGTAGAGGCGATCGGCGGCGGTGATCTCTCGCGTCCGGCCCTGGTTCAGGCCATGATACGGAGCGTGAGGAAATGGCAGGCCGTCACCTCTTTCTGCGAAGCGGTAATACTCGCGAAGGAGTAGGCGGAACGCGTGAGGGAGAGGCAAATTTCGCGCCCTCGCGCCCCTAACCGCCGCAATAGGAGGAGACACCCGGGGCGGGAATCGCGAGCCAATTTCCGGCCACCGTAGGCGCGGGCTTGCGGACGGTGAGCAATGGGCAGCTCGCCGTCCGATAAGGACCAAGCCCGGGTCGACGGCGCGTTGTATTCTACGCGCGCGTCAAAGAGATGTCAGCAAAATTGACGGGGTCCGCTAGGGCCAATGCCTGCCGGGGGTTCGAAGAAAACCGATAGGGACATCGTGGCCCCCGGCAACAGGGCAACCGAAGGAACACGGGTGGGTTTTAGTCAGTAAGAGTCTGACACGCTCCGCCCAGAGCGGGAGAAGTTATTTGATAATTTCCCAACCAAAAACAAAAAAAAAGGTTCATAACTTATTTGTTGGGCTCGGCATAACCTTTTATAACAAGTTACAGAGAGTAACTTGTTAGGGTTCCGTACCTCAAAAGGAAAAAACGGAACCCTTATAGGATCACTCGTGTGTGTGTCTGTCTGTCTGTCTGTCTGTCTGTCTGTCCGTCTGTCACAGCCAATTTACTCTGAATCTAATGGACCGATTAAGTTGAAATTTGGTACACATATGTATTTTTGTGACCCAAACACGAATGTGTAACGTAAATAAAAAAAAATTGTATATAGGGGTCACTTTTGGGGCGCAAACAAGAAAATTTAAAAAAAAAGTTATGCTAACAGTACCATGTGACATATCAAATGAAAGGACTTATTGCGAGGATTTTAAATATATTTTTTATATAATTTTAAAATAAACATTTTTAAAGATATTTAAGAAATTAATTGAAAATTGACCATTCCCCCCCCCTTATCTCCGAAACTACAGGACCAAAAATTTTCAAAAAAATACTTTGTATGGCTCTTTACTCATAGATTACAGGAAAACCTAAAAGAAGTCTATGGTCTTAAAATAACATGGTAAATCTCTCAATATTGTGCGTACAAACTTACATTTCGTCGCTCGGCATCCAATAGGCCCATCTCTCTAGCTACTATACCTAATATCAATATCATAAGTGTTTGACAGTCTGCTTATGCTATACACAAATAAATAAAACTGTAAATGTTCATGACAACTAATTCGGGTTTCGGCGTGGTTTCTCAACAGAAAGTGCAGTGTTGTGTCTTAAGCATACTGTCACATACACTTATACACAGCGTGGGACGCCGATTTATGCTAGCTTCCTCGACTTATTCAAGACTTGATCTGGTTGCTTATGACGTATTGTGGAGAAAGATGGAGAAGGATAGGTTGCCAATGGAGCTTAAAAACATTTTTAAATAATGGTACCTATGGTAACCAGATCAATAGTGTACGATGGGCTGGAACTTTTTCCAGGCCATACAGGTTGGAATGCGGGGTGAGGCAGGATTGGCGAGCTCAGCAGCACCAGAGTGGGTTGCTATACAGTGTGATTCTTCATAATGTGCACATATCGAAATGAGGGAATCTATGCTTAATTTTAACGACAGAAAAAATATTTTAAAAATCAATTTTTTTTTAAATACTTTTATGGAATTATTAAAAAAAATAACAAAACTGTGTAACTTTTAAACTGAATCAGCTATCGTGATGAAACAAACTCCATAATGATTAGAAGTAAGTAGACGTCCACATAAAATTAAAATTGAGAAAAAACTACCCTCAATTGAAAATAAACATGTTTTTTTAGTAAAAATCTGGATTTTTTCATCAATTTTTACAATAATTGTAAAATTTATGAATAAGATGACCAAGAGAATAAAAATAAAAAAAAAATTGACCATTTTTCCGTCGGTAAAATTAAGCATAGATTCCCTCATTTCGATATGTGCACATTATGAAGACTCACACTGTATAGATGGTATTTGTGTAAATAATATTAGCTTTGCAGACGATATGGTGCTTCTGAGCGCCAGCCAGTATCCCATAGACAAAAACTGTTAGTCGCAAAACTTTCTGAGTGACCTGGTAAAATAAGCTAAAGTTCATAAGTTTACTAACACAATGAGTCGTTGTTACTTGAATAAAGAAAAATATATGGATGACTATTTTTTTTTGAACGACGTTTTCTAAAAATTAAATCTAGCTAGATCGATTTATCGCTCCCGAAACCCCCTGCATACTAAATTTCATAAAAATTCTTCGAGCCGTTTCAGAGATTCAGGTTATATAATATATATGTTACGGCTAAAACCCGAAGTGCGGCTACACCTAGTTTTAGCCGGCTACAACTAAGTACGGCCGGTAGTAGTTTTTTAAACTTGCCTAAATGGACCCTGGCACTCGCCGGCCGCTACCGCGGCACCGCTCGCTTCGCTCGCTCGGCTGTGGTCACAGTTCTAACCTAACCTACCTTTCAGCCATTTTCATTTGCTACAACTAAATTTAACCAACTGCTACCAGCCGCACCTAGTTGTAGCCGGCTAAAACTAGGTGTAGCCGCATTTCGGGTTTTAGCCGTGACATATACATATATACAAGAATTGCTCGTTTAAAGGTGTTAGATTTTTATTTTTTCTACACGTTCAAATAAGTGATCCTGCAATGAAAAAAAACGTAAAAAATTACACATTCGCGGTATTGGATGCCGAGCGACGATTTGCAGTTGAAATAAATGTTAAGTTTGTTCTTGGGATAAATAAATTCATCTCAACTACGGAACCCTTCATTGTGCGTAGTCCGACACGCACTTGGCCGGTTTTTATATTGCTAGATTTGCCTTTTAATACATTTAAAGCTGAAGAAAAATCCAACTTTTTTTCAAAGGCATACTATTTTAACAACGACTACTTAAACAATAAGAATAGTTAGTCGCTGTGATAAACTCAAGATAATGTTTATGAAGAAGAAGACGAAACGATTTTTTTAGGAGAAGACGGTTGCTTTTGAGGTTAGAAATATACTTCTCGGGGCCTTCAGTGCAGCATTTTTTCTAAAATTATATATGTCGGATCGGCACCCTAATTGCGTAATACAACACAATCACAATTTGTTTCGATTTGAAACAGATTTCTAATCCATTGCTTCATAAGTTGGAAAAAAAAATCTTTTCAACAACGTAAATAACGCAATGAATGTTGTTGAAATGTCAAAATGAAACTAATTTCGCGAAATTGTTTACGAAAATGAGTTACGCAATTAGGGTACCGGTCATTAGTACGGACATGAAACGAATTGCAAGCGCGCCACTGGCGACATCAAGTGATCTACCTACACCAAAGGCGCACTTCTACAGAGTCGTGATGTTTTAAGGCCACGGCGAGGAGGCATTCAGCCTCTGGTCGCAACGAAGTTAAGACGTCGCGGAACTGTTCTCGATTCGTGGTGCTCAGTTATTGTGTTAGTCGTAATTTGTGATCATTTTGTTAATTGGTGATTTTAATAAACGCCGTCGCATGTCGTGTGTATAATTTAGCTAGTGTGATTAATTTTATAGTAAATTATAATGTGATCTGAACAGCAAACTGTTTTTCTATTGTGTATTAACCAACACTACCCACACTACGCCCACAATAGTTTGTCGACAGTTACATTGCACCATGTGACCTTTTTTGCTGACGGTAATACTATATTGTTTACCGATAATGACAGAACTGATTTAAAAATTGACTTAAATAGCACCTCAACAACAATTATAAAATGGCTTGATGAAAATGACCTGAATATAAACCTAGAAAAACAAAAATCATGAATTTTAAACAGCGAGTAAGACCTGATACCAGTCTTAATGTATGCTACTCTCAAACCAGAATTAAAGGGGTTATTCCCAAAGTACTCCATTCTTTTGTTCTAAAAAGATAAGAATCTCATACATTAATTCCCAAGTTACTCCAAGGAATTATTATTATTCAAAAATACTTATTATTTTGTTCCCATTCTGCTCCATAGGTATCTGAAATTATTCTCAAAGTACTCCACTTTGAGAACATTTTAATATTATCATGTAGTAGAATGAAACCTAATTAAAAATTTTATATTTTTCATGGAGTAGTTTGGGAACTCTTTTTGGAGTACTTTGAGAATAACCCAGTAAAAGAAAGATGTAATTTAATTTCTGGGTAAATTCTAAGTCACATATATAGCAAATTTGCAAAAGACTTAGTCTTTTGCTCTTTACAGATTAAGGAACATTGCCAATCAGTCTGCATTACTAACTGCCTATCTAAAGTAATATTATAATAATAAAGAGAAAATATTAGTTTTTATTTTAATGTTTGTATATTTTTTGTTTGTTTGTAACGCTTTCACGCTGCATGGATTTGGATGAAATTTGGCAAATGGGTTGACCATGATCTGGGTTAGGACATAGAATACTTTTTATCCCGATACTCCCACCGAATTGATACTTACATACGCGGGTGAAACTGCGGGGCGTAGCTTGTCATGGATATGTTGCTTTAATCGTACGCTACAATATCATGTGCATTATACACCAAGCAGATTCCTGCAGACCACATTTTACAAATTTTTAAAACACATTTTAAATTGTAAGCACTGACCTATTAACTAGCTTTAGATTATTTAGGGTAGTGTAAGGAATGAAAGGAGATGTTTCATTTTCGGCCATAAAGTGTACGTTAATGAAAAAAAAGGGAAAAATTCCACGAATTGAGGAAAAATATTGTTTCCTGTTTATTCCTCTGATTACTTCGGCACAAAAAATAATAGTTTAACAAATTATTGCCATATTTTATTCATCATGGCGTCGTTTTACTTGCATACTGCTTTCGTCCAGAAATCATGTTTCATTTTAACAAAATAATATCATGTAGACGTTATTCAAATAAATATGAAAGGCGTGTATTTCTGTACTACAGTAAGATAGCTATCTTATACAACTTTTTGATTTAATTAGAAAGTATGATTCATCATAAAAATAAAAAACTGCTTTTGTGGATTGTAGATTTGTAGGTACTTCTGGACGAAAATGGCTAGCTGTCGATAATCGTATTTCTCCTGACAAACGTCAAACATTTTCGGTTTTTATTTTGTGCCCAAAAAGTATTAGATATTATGGAAAAAACAGTCTTCATTGTATTTAGGAGTTCGTTTCCAAGGTTTTCTGAAGTGTACATGTTATGGCCGGAGTCCCATACAAAAATGAAACGTCTCCTTTGTATAATCTTACAAACATTTATTGGAAAGTAAAACACTTTAATTTACAGGATATTATTAATACCAGAAATGACACTATACATCTTAGGCTTAAAGTACGTTACATAGCTGGTTATATTTATTTAATTTAGATATAATAAAAACCATAGCACACAGATATTTAAATATTAAAGAGAAAATAAACTGACCTGGCCTTGCTGCAACGGATAACAATATTTCTACACAGAGCAACACTTTATAGTCTTTACACTTCGGCGTCGCAGGAACAACTGAGCTGCGCGCCGCCGTTTCGTCGTTTTTATAAACCAAGTGTCATGCGCACGGTTACAAGAAGGCGGTAGTTGATAAAATAAATGCGTTTATCACAAATGTAAAACGCATTTATTACATCCACTAGGTATAATTGTGTAATGTGTTTACTAAAATCCTAACAAAATATTTCGAGTGGTGGCCCAGTGGTAACCGCCACGACTTACGAGTCGTAGGTCCTGAGTTCGGACCCAAGCAGGCACTTTGTGTATTTAATTTCAACACTACTGCTCTCAAAACGGTGGAGGAAAAGATAAGATAAGATATTTACTTTGCAAATATGGGTACAAAACACGGTGACATAAAAAATATAATTAGCAACAGCCATATTTAACCAGAAGGCTTGCAATAGTACAAAATATACTAGAGATGTTAAGTCCATAATAATAAAGATAAACAATGTCAATATAAAGATTGATTAACAATAATAATTACAATTTAATTATGAAGTACTTCAACTGTTATTTATATTATACTAGCTTTAACCCGCAGCTTCGCCCGCGCAGATATCGCAAAATATCCCACGGGAACGTACTACCGGGATTACATACCTAATAACCGAGGAAAGGTCATTGACTAATACCGCTACGCCCGCTTTGCCGTCAACCATAATTAATTATGTAGTTGCTCGTAATTTTTAATTTGTGATATCTTTTAAACTATTCATTTATATGATATGATGTCCAGGCATATTTTAATCTAAATTAAATGCCGAATTTAAATAACATATTTTATTGGATAAGGATTAATATGATACCGGTCAAAATAACTTTGGAATTAACAATTAAACTTTTATCAAATTCTGAAAGATAATAATGGTTACTGTGGGTCATTCTTAGAAGATAGACATATGACATTGCGGACTTTTTTGTTGAACTTTTTCAACTGATGATAAAATAAAAACTACCTGGCAAATAATAAATAATGAAAGAGGTGGGAAAAAACAGCGTAATACTGAATTAAATTTAGAGACTGCACATGGCTCCATCAACTCCGATGTAGAAATAGCTTAGGAATTTGAAAACTTTTTTGCTAATATTCCCCTAAAAACTACTGAAAGGAGATTGCCCATATACAGTACTCTTGAGAAATGTCTCGTGTCTCAAAAAATTGAACAGCATGAAATATCTAAAATAAAAATACATTTTTTAAATAAGACTTCAGTATTATTTACAATGGGATAGTTTTTTTAACAATAATTAGTACTTTTAAGTTTCCGACTATGAAGTACGCCATTTTTACTATCACCTGTCAATTCTAGGGATGTCCATTTCTTCTATTGTGTGTAATGTGCCTACCTACCTACATAACATACAATGATATCGACTCTGTATTGATTGTTCAATTTGTTATTGCGTATCAAGTTAAATAACTGTTGATTTAATAAAAAAGTGTATGCAATATCTTTTAAATATCGATAGTTAGCTCACAAGGTAAAATAAAAAAATCAGTTTCTATAACCCCACAAAATTAGATATTAGGTAGTAGATACATTTATCTGTCTTATTTTCATAGAAAATGTGACGAGACAATAGTGTGCTGTGAGGTATATTTGGTAGGTATGGTTAATAGCTTTATTTTATTTATTTTTGATATTGAAATCGGAATAGTTTCAAACGTCTATTATTATTACTATTACGTTGATTAAACACAACAAAGATTTTAATCTGTAATAAATTCTAAAACGCGTTATTACTTTTATTTATTTTGTGTTGCCAACCGATATTTTTGCTTTTCTTCCTACAATAAATCGATAAAAAATTTAATATATTAGAATGTCACAACAGCACGGGTACAACCTTATTTGTCATTTATTAGCCCGTATGTCATATTTATTCAATATGTCAACATTGTCAACCAGTATGTTTTTTCTGCTGGTTTTGGTACGTTGCGCGTCGAGTTGAGCCTTTTAAATCCTCCGTTACTGCTGCTAACCTATTGAAAATAAACATACTTCCAACGCTGCTGCACCGTGTGTGTTGTTTACTAGAGACAGAACTTTTTGTATTGTGATATATTTAATATGGTGAGTGCGATAGATACGCTAAGAGTCGTATTGCTGTGAACACGCGCTGTAGTCCGTACATGTGTATGTGTAAACAGTCAGACGTCTGTGGTGGGTGTGCCGTACACACACCACAGAGAACGCACACTATCGTATCGTCACGGTTCGCGGGCGCCTTTTGTTAGACACGCATCTTACGCGTGACCTTGGCCAGTGTATGTCATTGCTAAAATTCGAAAGTAAATTATATGTGCAGGTAGCAAAAGGCGTTAAGCGTTGGTCTTGTGTTCAAGATGGCTAAGGTTCTAATCTCGTAAATCACAGCGCTATTTTTGAAAATATTGATATTTTTCTTTTGCAATTATAATAGTTTTTAAATATTGCTGCCTTTTTATTAATGTTGTTATTGCAATAAAGGGTTTAGAATAAAAATGCATGATATGTGATAAAAAAAATTAAAAAATATTTATTCGTTATGTTTATTTTACTTATATAATTAACAAACTGTTACAATTATTTATCATTACTTCAGCTGAATAAGATGTGAAATAGATGTCTAGAAACTTAGAAGCAATTGGTATTATTTTGACATATTAAAATTTTGAAATGTTTTCAATTTTAAATGGATTTTTTTTTCACCATAAATATAAAGCATTGATCATGGTCGAAATAATTAAGCAATAAATAAGAATATTAGACTACTCAAAATGTAAAAAAAAACTACTGACTAAATAGGTGATTTTAAGGTTAAGTATAGGCAGTTTACATTAAGTCCTTATTTTACATTTTATTTGGTTTTATTATATTGGATGGTATTGAGGTAATAGCTTAAGTATTCATTTTTTTTACGAAAAGAAGATTGAAACTAAACCTCAAATTTTAATCCTAAAATAATAATATTACTAAAATAGTCTTAAACTTTTTCGGTCTATCTGCAAGAAATACGACAAACATCATATTGAAACGTGCTTAAAAAATTCGTTACCATAAATTCATGCAATAACGAATCTGTTGTTTATTAAGTTGGTATGATCAATATTTTAAAGTCAAAAACAGTTTTCTAGCTGATCTTCAGTGATGCAAGCCTTCAGAGTGCACGGCGAACGGTTCATAATGACGTGTTTAATAATTCAGCAAAATATCTCGTTGGTATGAAACCATTTGTTTCATAATCATTCACCATTTGACGTCGCTGCTACTCGATGATAAGCCCCTTCCTCATATCTCTTAACCCTCACAGTATTTCTCTAGATCAAAGAATAACATTGTATTTATTATACCCTTGATTAAGATTTATGTTTAGTAAAATATAAAATATTTAAATGATAACACTCACATTTAGTCCGGTTTCATTCACATTCACTTTTACATTTTTTACATACACTCTGAAAGTGCACGGCGAATGGTTCATAATGACGTGTTTTTAATAATTCAGCAAAATATCTCGTTGGTATGAAACCATTTGTTTCATATTCATTCACCATTTGACGTCGCTGCTACTCGATAATAAGCCCCTTCCTCATATCTCTTAACCCTCACAGTATTTCTCTAGAACAAAGAATAACATTGTATTTATTACACATAATACCTAATTATTTATTATTCACTAATCGAATTAAACCTCATAATGAATTTAAAACTTTAAAGGAATCTTCTGTCTCAACAATACCTCTGTTCTATCAACAATACCTTGATTAAGATTTATGTTTAGTAAAATATGAAATATTTAAATGATAACACTCACACTTAGTCCAGTTTCATTAGAACGCACTTTTACGCAGCGCTATTGATATCTCTTCAATATTTGCTTTTAAAAAATAATAACCACAACACTGCGCTAAATACTCGTCACCAACATTTTCTATGAACCAACAAAGATCTATTAAGTGAATACTCGTAACGAACTGTATCTGTCTACCCCACAGAAATCGAAATAATTTAGTTAGTTTTCTGTGGTCTACCTGCTAAATTTTAATATTTATGTGAATAAGACGAATGAAACAAAAAGCGAATGATTATATTATCGAACTAGTCATTGGTTGCAGACAAAGTGAGTGTATGTGTGTGTAATGTGCGTGCCTACAGTATTGTAACAACTTATAGAAGAAGGTCGTAAGTCAAACCGAAGCGTCAGTCTATTGCTTTGTGTGATTGCCTATGGACTTTTGGTCGGTGCTGTACCTAATGTAGCTGTTTTCCATCCCTTCCTACTTACATAGACCATTTCATGATACAATCTATGATTTGAGTAAGATTTAGATATAACACTGAGCGATTGACTATCAAGTTATGATTGCTTCCATGCTTTGCATTTTAATGAAACGCGGGAATAAAATTATGAAGTATGAAGATGCTCAAAATCGAAAACAAAGATTTGGTGAGGCGGTCACAGGTGGTCACCAGTAACTAGCTACCGAACATAGCTAAACCGCTATTGATTTTACACAAATGTACTTCAAAAATACAAAGCGTAAACCCATTCAGACCCTTTAAATAGGTTTTTAATTCATTTTGTGGTCGAACATAACCTCTAAATAGTTATTACATTTTTGTAAATATCTCGGAAATGCCATTGTAGTTTGTCTTGAATTTTTTGAGGAATTATTTAGACATGTTATCGAGAATATTAAAGATGATTTTATGAAGACACAACAATGTTGAATTCAGTACATTTGTCCATAGTGCCGTGGGCAATCTCCTTTAAATTCATCACCCACGCTTTCTGCCGCCTTATTTAGAAATTATTTATTTATCACAAACACTACTATTATTACAGGAAAATCCTCATTTGTTGGGTTTGGTATAGACTTTTATAACAAGATACCCTCTTCTTTGCTAGTTTTGCCTTTTAATGCGTTTAAAACTAAACTAAAATCCAACCTTTGTTCAAAGGCATACTATAATATAGTCTACTATACTATAGTCGATTTTTGTTGGATTTCGAATGGCCGTATATTGATGAAAAAGGTTAAGGAATCACCGTACATTGTGATTAAAAATGAAACTCAATTGCAACAGTTATCCAAATTACCAGAAGTATGACTATTTCCATTGGCCTTACTAACTTTAGTTTTTCTTCTTTGTATTAAACTATTTTGTAGATTAAGTAAATTTATAATCTGTGTAACTTACCGCTTAAGAATATCAATACTAATTTGGCATGTTCAAAACTTTACTCTACACCTCAGTTCACACATATTAATCTATACACACAACAACTCAAACAATATCCTATCACACACCACTACATCTCATAATAATTTTATACAAATTACGCCTTACTGTAAACCTACAATATTGCTTCTTTTACCTGTAAACAAAGAATCACTCTTCGAACTGTCCCCTAAACCTTTTTCAACTATATACCTTAACATTCGATCACATAAATTTATTAAATAATAACCTTGACGAATTTTCTGTATCTAAAATTTATCAGTGCACACCAGAAGACTGTTTATCAAACATTAAATCCCCGGAGAGTTATCTGAAAGTTCTTTCCCAAAATATCAGATCAATTAATCGAAACTTTCATGATTTTGAAATACTTCTTTCTCGTCTTTCTCTTGAGTGTGATGTGGCTGTTCTAACAGAATGTTGGCTTCCTTGTCTAAGTAATACTACCCTACCCCAGCTCCAATGTTAATCTTCGATCCACACTACTAAACACCGTAATCAGAGTGACGGAGTAGTCGTATACATCAATTCAAATCTTGTATTCAAAGTACACGAACCTGAATTTCATGACTCTGCTTCTGGTCTAATCATAGAACTTGCATCTAATGTTGCTATCCTCTGCATTTATAGATCCCCCTCTAACGAGACTATTGAAGTCTTTCTCAAATCCTTAAACGAAATACTATCTTCCTTGACTACCTTTCAAACTGAAGTTATAACAAGTGACATAAATATAAACATAAACATTGATAGCACAACGTCGTCTATGAA
Source organism: Agrochola lychnidis (assembly GCA_963680765.1). Lineage (NCBI taxonomy): Eukaryota > Metazoa > Arthropoda > Insecta > Lepidoptera > Noctuidae > Agrochola > Agrochola lychnidis. Next base: position 25,798,546 of record OY796861.1, read on the forward strand.
CCATTGGTCGCATGAATACCTTAACTGTCTCTCTTATCACGGGTTTTTACCTTCCCACCACCTACCCACAAGAGGTAATAATTGCCTTGACCACACAATTCTTAAAACCCAATTACCCTCTTCTACCTTCATTTTTGATTCGACTATTACTGATCACTTCTCAACCCTCCTTTGTTTAAATCTGAAACCACCCCGTAATTTTTCCAATACCTCAATCCTAAAGACCGACTTCATCTCACTCGACAAGTCTATGCAAAATCTGGAATTCACGCATATTTTTTCCTTGAATGATCCAAATATTGCTACAGATTGTCTGATCCAAACACTATCGCATGAGATAAATAATCACTCAACATTGAAGCGTACAGCAAAACGCAAGAGAATCCTCAAACCATGGGTTACTCCAGGTCTACTGCGATGCATGAGGAACAGAGACATTTTACACAAAAGATTCAAACAGTGTCGGGGTACGTAGCAAGGTGTCGGTGTTTTGGGGAGAAACAAATGTTTATCTTTAACACTATTTATTTACTCACTCACAAGTTATTCTTAATGTTAAAATGTTACTATGTTAATGAATGTTGAAATGTTGATGAATACACCCGGCTAACGCGGTAGACAAATGTGCACTGAACTAATGTAAAATAATAAGTAAAAAGTAATATAAAATTAGGTCAACGCGTCACGCCGATATTGCTAACTTAAGGTGTTCGGTGAAAACACTGAACATATTCCGGGCCACGAAAGATAGGGATGCTGAGATGACACAATGTTATGTTAGTTACTAAATGTAATGATCATGATGATAATGTTTACAAGGTGAACCAAGCCAACTTAAGATTAAACTGTTAGTAGAACAAAAGGAAAATGATTTGAATTAAAATTAAGAGCTTATTGTTCATAAAGGATTTCTAGGCACGCGAGGACACGCCCTATTCATCATCGTATTGTTTAATTCACCATAAATATGTGTCGCACTAGATTGACGTTCACTCATGTTTTGCCGCGCACTAACACTATTGACGTTCACATCACTAACACTTCTGGTGGGTTGAAGCTCCATGTCCGACGTGATGTGGGCGCGGCGCGCTCGACGCCGCAGCCCTCTGTACAGCAGCGCTCCCGCCGCTAGCGCCAGCGCACCGACCAGGATGTAACTTACTATATACTGATGGATGTCATGAGTGGATAATGTTTCTCCCACTTCCACTTGGGTATTTTTCATGTCATCGATGCGTTTGTGTAGCTTTTTTAAGGCGTATGTCATCTCGCCTGAGTCTGTTACGTCTTGTACGTTTTGGAAAGGCATAGTGCTGTTAATGATGAAGTTTAACTGATCCATCTCAGGTATAAAAATGTCCGGGCTCATGTCAATTCTGTTTTTCTTTTGACTCTGAATATTCAGGGTAAAATCCTGACCCTTCAACAGGCAACCTGGTTCTAAATAAATGACACCAGCTTTGCTTAATTGAATCTTGTTTATCTGTTCGCCGCAGATTACTTTGACGGCATAAATGTTGCAGCAATGGTACAAGAATAGTGACGGGTTTGTTAGTGATGTCCATTTGTTTTCACATCTAGATCTTCGTACCTTGCACTTATCTGTGTCTCGATCGAGATCACAAAAGTTGTTCTCGTTGTTAAGATGGTATATCGGCTTTTTCCAATCGCAAATAAAGTTATCATCTTCTTGTTTACATAGTGAAAGTTCACCCGACGTAATTGTTAAGTACGAGTCTCTTTTTAGATCCGTAGCGACGTATTCTGATGACGGGATGAACTCTATCATAGTGTTGTTCATCTGGTGTGGTACAGAATGTATTTTGTACAACTTATATCGGTCTCTACTGATAAGTGGGAATGTTATTTGGAAGAGGAAGTATTCTTCAGTTATTCGTGCTTTAATACTTATCAGAGAATATAGCTTTCGAATATCGTGCGGTTCAATAGGCAATGTTAAATCATTGGATAAGTGCCCAGAGATAATGTTAAGTTCCTTTTGGAGCTGTTCAGGGGTAAGCAGATGAATGTTAAACTGTCCATGGTGGACATTGGTTAAGATGTCAAGTAAAATGTCTTGAGTTCTTTTTAAGTTATGCAGTAAATTACTGGCTGTTAGGGCTGTCATGGTAAATTCTTGAAGTAAGGATATGTTATTTATCTCTCGTTGTAATTTGTTTGAGAAGTTATCCAACGTTATTAGGTGTTTATTAATTATTTTATGCTGTTTTGCCATAATTTCCTCTGTTCTTTTCAACAAATTGTACTCTGATTCGACAATCGACGTCTGGTTCTTCCATAAACCGGCTAAATGTTTTTCATTTTGCTGTATCATATTAATGTCTCGGCTGTATTTTTCCGCGAATTTTTCGTCTAATACGCCGAATAGGGAATTTGCAATGTTTCCAACTGCATTGATAAGTCCCTCCGCCGTCTGGAGTGTCCCCTTACGTGTTGCGTCATCAGAAGTTCATTATAGTATTTTAGTTCATTACACTCATGGATCAGCTGAGGGACTATCATGTTACACTGTTCGCTGCCTGTTGTTTTGCATGTTTTGTCGAGATATGCTGTTACTTTTTCAAACGCCTGCATACCTTCCCAATACGGAGACATATTATAGAATACAACTAGGACCCAACTGTCTTTTACTAAACTAATTTTGGAGATTGGGTCAAAGTAGAAAGATTGGTTATTGTTTAATGACGTTATGTTATAGCTGCAATTTGCAACGCTGCAGATTGACATAAACAAGGTTAATGCCATGGCGACGTACGATAACGTTCCTGGTGTCGTTTTTCTTGTTCGTTTTATGTTATTCTGGGTCCTAGAACCCTGTTCAGCTGAGCTATCTGTTTCAGTTGAACTGTTTTGTTTGTTGTTCGTTTTGATTTCTACTGGTAATAACGAAAGTTTCACTACTGGTCGCTTTATGATGCCGTTTTTCGTTTTTAATGACACCACTCTGACATAGCCATCATTACCGGGATGCAGATCTATAACTCGGCCCATAATCCACCGTCCAGCTGGAATGTTATCTTCATGTACTACTACCATATTGCCTATTTTTAAGTTTTCCTGAGGCTTAGACCACTTTTCTCTCGCTGTTAATTGGCTCAAATATTCATTCTTCCATTTTTGCCAAATCTGTTTAAAAATGTTGGTTGTTAAATGCCATCTTGTTCTCGCATCCTCCTTTGTCTCAATCACTGTTAAGTCGGATCTGCCTGTTAAAAAATGTGCCGGTGATAAATAATCCAGATCCTCAATGTTTTCTGTAAGTGAACATAACGGTCTTGAGTTCAGACACGCTTCCAATTGTGTCAGTACAGTGGTGAACTCTTCGAACGTTAATCTTTGTTCACCAACCACTCTTTTCAGGTGGAATTTCAGACTACGGACGGCTCTTTCCCACAGTCCGCCAGCGCTCGGCCAAGATGGAGCGTTGAAATGCCATTGTATGTTCATTTCCGCGATTTCTGCCTGGCAACTATTCCCGAAAACTTGTTGTAATTGGTTGTACTCCTCCTGCAGCAACCTATTTGTTCCGATAAAATTGGTTCCTTGATCACTATACATGTTATGTGGTGTTCCTCTCCGGGCTGCCATTCTCTTAAGTGCAGCTAAGAATGCTGGACTGGTAAGGTCAGACACCAATTCCAAGTGAACTGCTTTCGTGACCATGCATATGAATACAGCCACGTAGCCTTTCAGTGTTCTCACGCCTCTCCCCTTGTTTGCCTTGATGTTCACAAAACCTGTGTAGTCCACCCCAGTGTGGTAGAATGGAGGAGCGGGGTTGGTTCTTGCTGCGGGAAGGTCACCCATCAATTGATATTGCTTCCTTGCTTCATACTTCCGGCAAGTTACACAATTTCTTAACTGTTTCTTGGTTGTACTGTATCCGCTTGTTATCCAGTATTGTTGTCTGAGAGCAGCTAAGGTCAGTCGAGGACCTCCATGAAATGTTAACTGATGAGCTTCTTCTATGAGTAACTCCGCCAATCGACTTTTGTTAGGGATTATCTTAGGATGTTTCATTTCGTCGCTCATGTTCGCGTTTCTTAAACGTCCTCCCACTCGGAGAAATCCGTTTTTATCGACGAATGGTTTTAAATTCAATAATTTGCTGTTTGTTGCTACATTACCATTTTTGTTTAATATTTCAATATCTGACGTAAATGCTGTACTTTGCACTCGTTTTATAATAGCTGATTTGACTTTTTGCAGTTCTAGTAATGTTAGGTACTTCGGTAAATGTTTACGTTGCGACTTTGGCGTCAATGCCCTCATTACCCATGCCAAGACACGAGTTATTTTTATAAATGAATTGTGTTGTAATAATAAATTATCTATTATACTATTACTGTTACTAATGTCTTGAATAATGTTAACTAATTTTATCTTTTTCATCTCTTCCTCTGTTTGGTAGATAGCCTGTTTTTGTTCCTTTTCTACGTCATAGGACGCTAGCCATGCTGGTCCCTTCCACCACAAAGGGTGGTGTAATAGTTGGGGCGCTGTTAAACCTCGGCTGGCGCAGTCGGCCGGGTTGTCTCCTGATTTCACATATCGCCAGCAGTTTGCCGGCATTATCTGTTTTATAGCGTTGACTCTATTAGCCACGAAAGGTTTCCAACGTGCCGAATCGCCTTGTAGCCACCCTATGACCACCATAGAATCACACCATCCATAGATTTCTAATTGACAACTTATACTCTGTTTGATTTTGTTGATGAGCTTAGATAGTAGATAAGCACCACAAAGCTCCATTCGTGGTAATGTTACGCTCTTTTTACTTGGTATAAGTTTTGATTTAGCTGCGACGATTACTGTTTCTTTTTGATGTTTTGTTCTTGCGTATACCACGCACGCATATGCTTCGATGGACGCGTCACAATAGCCGTGCAGTTCGATGACGTCATTCCCGTTGCATAATATCCATCGAGGAATTTTACAGTGTTTGATGTTGTCAATTTCCGTAATCAACTTGACCCATTCATTATGTATGTCATCTGACACTTTATCATCCCACTGTAGATCATGTTTCCATAACTTTTGAAATAATAATTTTAGTTTCGTGGATAGGGGTGTCAGCCAACCAAGAGGGTCATATAATTTTGATATTTCTGATAGTAAGCTCCTTTTAGTCGGTTTTGAGGTTGTTTGGGAAAAGTCGCAACGGAATGTAAATTGATCTCCTTTTGGGTTCCAACATAAACCTAATGTTTTCAACATGTCATCATTTTTAAAGTTGTAAACGAATTCCTCTTGACTTGTTGATAGTATGTTCTCCAATAATTCCTGACTGTTCGATGACCACTTTCGAAGATTAAAGCCTCCTGATTTCAAGAGCTGAATTAAATCATTTATCGACTGTTTACCTTGTTCTATGTTAAAGCAACCATGTAACAGGTCATCCATATAAAAACTGTTTTCCAGGACCGTAGCCGCTTCTGGAAACTTGCCTCGCTCATCCGCTGCCAACTGTTTTAAGGTCATAATTGCTAAAAACGGTGCAGCCTTTGTCCCGTATGTTACCGTGTTCAATTGATACACTTGTATAGGTTGTTTTGATGACTCACGCCAAACGATTTTCTGTAAATGTTGATCAATGGGGTTAACTAAGATTTGGCGGTACATCTTCTCGATGTCGGCAGTGAAGGCAAAGGGATATTGCCTCCATTGAAGTAATAACGCCTGTAGATCTTTTTGTAGATTGGGCCCTTTCAGCATGACGTCATTCAAGCTGTATTTGGTGGTTGTTTTGGCGGATGCGTTGAATACCACACGAAGCTTTGTTGTTGACGATTCTTCTCTCTGCACGCCGTGGTGAGGTAAGAAGCATTCGAGTGTTATGTTATTGTTTTTCTGTTCCGGTTTCATGTGGTTCAATGCAGCATATTCATTCATAAAATCCTTGTATTTTTCAGCTAAAGTTGGTTGTTTTTCTAAGCGGCGTTCCAAATTCTTCAGCTGAGCAATAGCCATAGGTTTGGAAGTCCCCAATTGCTGTTTCAATTCCTCTTTCAGTGGAACTCTCACCTCATAGCGACCCTGACTGTTTCTTCTTGTTGTTTCTGTATAGAAGTCCATACATTCCTGATCTTCTACCGACAGGTTTGATGTTTCTAAAATTTCCTCAACTTCCCAAAATTTCTGTATCTCCTCGATGTTATTTAGAACCACATTACATTGGTATGTTGTTACGTTACCGCATAGTAGCCATCCCAGCTGTGTTTGTTGAGCCATCGGCTGTTGGGCCTGTTCTCCTTTTATAATCCCGCCTAGCATAATGTTAGCATAAACGTCCGCCCCGAAAAGCAAGTCAACTGGTCGACTTTTGTAGAATTCCGGGTCAGCTAAATTAATGTTTTTTATGTAAGTCCAATTTGGTTTAGCGAATGTTTGGTTTGGTAGATTTTTGATAAGTTCGTTCATGATGAGCACATCAGACTCGAATTCAAAATTGTTATATGTAGAAGCACATTCTATACTTATCATCCCCTTACAACTGTTTTCCTTTTGCCCCACTCCGAAGATGACTCCTTTGCATCGCCGTCTCTTGATACCTAACATCTGAGCCGCTTCCTCAGTTATTAAGGATATCTGGGACCCTTGATCGATCAAGGCGCGCATGGTTTGGTAAGTTCCATCCACACCTTTGACCTTCACCAGAGCAGTAGCTAGCAATATCTCCGCCTTTTCATCTTGAGAAGCATTCACGATGCCCGTTACGGGTTCATTGCGCTTTGCGGTTTGTTTTTCCACGTTGTTGTCGCTTGACGACCGAGTTGATGCTTTCGCTAATTTCGCAAATGCGTCATGTAAAATGGTGTTATGTTGATTTTGGCATTTTCGGCATGTTAAGTTCGACGTACATTGATTGCCGAAATGGCTAAATAAACAATTTGTGCAAAGTTGCAATTTGGTTGCAGTTTTTAGCCTTTGGTCGTCACTCATTTTTAAATATGTTTTGCAATTATAAATGCCGTGTTGGTTATTGCAGAGAGGGCATTTTATGTTTGAAACGTGCATCGATTTCGCAACTGCTCTATTTCCGTTGCTTTTGTTGTTAAAATTGTTATAATTATTTTTAGATGTTTGATTTGGATAATTGTTTTGATGAGAAGTCTTCGAGGGTACACTATCCTTGCGGCGAACTGTTTCCAGGGATGTAAATTTTGTTTCCAAAAATTCTAAGAACTCTGCCAGAGCCGGTAGTTCTTTCGAATTTTTCAGCGACTCTATGTAGTCTGTGTATGTTTCTGTATCGAGCTTTTGACCCAGAATGTGTACGATCATTGGGTCCCACGATGTGATGTCAACTCCTAAGTTTTTGATGGCATTGAGACATTCCAGCGTGGTGTCATGCATTCGTTTAATCTGCTGTAACGATTGCTGTTGTATGTTTGGCAGGCCTAGCAAAATGTTCATATGGGACGAGAATATTAGTTTTTTGTTGTCATACCGATGGGTGAGAATCTTCCAGCACACCGAATAGTTATCGGTGCTTATCGATAAATGTTGTATAAGTTTCTCAGCTTCTCCACGAACTTTACCCTTTAAATACTGCATCTTTTGGCCGCTTGATAACGAGGGGTTCTTGTGTACTACTTCCATAAATAAGTCTCTAAACGATACCCATTGGTTGTAGTTTCCGTTGAAGTTCGGTATCTCCAGTTGCGGTGTTGATTTTTCCCTGTGTGCGACTGACCACATTTTTGTGTTAATAGCCCTTTTCAGGTTGTTGAATATTTTCTCATACTTATCGTACATGTTGTTGTATTGTTCGTTCTCTCCCTCTAGTTCAATCTCAATGTCCCAATGTAGTCTGTCGATAGCTGACCATCTAGCCTGTAGTGACCTCAATACGTCCTCAAATTCCCACTTATCTGAGATAGAGTCCACATCTATGTTTGCGGTTGTACGCACGAAGGCTTTAAAATTAGCATACTGTTTTTTCAACAAATCGTCTAGCTTACTGTTTGGCTCCATGTTCAACTTCTGAGCTGGTCGGTCGCTCAGCTGTCTTGAGCAACTTGGACCCACCTCGTCACCTGTTTTTTCTTCTGCACGCATACTCGATGCCGATGGTGATCTGTCTCGAGCTGTTGTTTGTTCACCGGTTGTAAGGCTTCCTGTTTTCATGAACCGCAGCTGATACTGTTGGTTGATCAACGCCTTGGTTGACTCATACACCGATCTTGTTTTCTCGTACTCTCGGTCGGTAAAATAAGGATCAGTTTTACTTACCTCCCCCTCAATGCGCTCATGATTAACTTGGAAATCGTTCCAATAACTCTCCAAAGTGTTAAGCTTGCGCTTAAAGTAATCTATTGTTTTCCTATCAGCACTATCTTTCTTCAAGTTAATGCTTAGTTTTATGATGCTATCATAGATCATTGATTGCGTTTCAATGAGTTCCGACATTGTTATAGGATGTTAACTGCAAGTCCTTACTGACTAAAAATAAGGAAATTTATTACTTGTATCCTCCGCTGTTCGTACTCAGCCTTTGCTGCTACTTCACTGTTCTTCAATGTTCGCTCCGACCGCCCCACGACGTACACACACTGTTGTTTGTTACGATAGTTCAGACCTCACACACCAAAATTCCGAATTTCCGAAATTACGCGACGCGTGATCCAATCCGGCTCGAAGGACCAAAAATATGTCGGGGTACGTAGCAAGGTGTCGGTGTTTTGGGGAGAAACAAATGTTTATCTTTAACACTATTTATTTACTCACTCACAAGTTATTCTTAATGTTAAAATGTTACTATGTTAATGAATGTTGAAATGTTGATGAATACACCCGGCTAACGCGGTAGACAAATGTGCACTGAACTAATGTAAAATAATAAGTAAAAAGTAATATAAAATTAGGTCAACGCGTCACGCCGATATTGCTAACTTAAGGTGTTCGGTGAAAACACTGAACAAACAGTCTCCTGATAATGAAGTCCTTAAAGCTACCTACTCAAGATACAGGAACTTCTGCAATAAGATTCTCAGAAAAGTTAAAAGACAGTTCGATTCAAATGAAATTGCCAAAGCAGGTCGTAATACAAAGATGTTGTGGGATACAGTCAAGCGTGTTACAAACACAACTAAAATCACTCACCCTCCGACGGAGTTACTTTCCTCATCGGAAACCCCTTCTCAATCTCTTAACGAAGTTAATTCATTTTTTGTAAATATAGGTAAAGATCTTGCTGATCGTATTCGGAATGTACATGATAGCTGCCCTCCTCATTCCCAGTTCAATACCTCCAATACTTTGAGTTCTTTCGTACTCTTGGAATCAAATCCTGATGAGATAGCTACTATTATTGGATCTTTAAAAGCTAATGCTGCAGTGGGCTTTGATAGCATTTCTACAACCATGTTAAAAAGGTACTCTGCAATCTTCACACCCGTACTATGCCATATCTTCAACCTATGCCTCGTTTCTGGTACCTTTCCATCTTCTTTTAAAAAGGCCATTATTTATCCCATTTTTAAAGGGGGGGACTGCACCTCTGTTACTAATTATCGCCCTATTGCGGTGCTACCTGCCCTATCCAAGATCTTAGAACGACTTATTAATAACAGGCTTACCACATACCTAGAAAGCAATAATTTATTGTCAACCAACCAATTTGGGTTCAAGAAGAAAAAATCAACTTCTGATGCAGCCTTGAAACTGATAGATGGAATTGTTGACAAACTTAATCAACGCAAACAATGTCTCACAGTTCATTGATCTTGCAAAGGCATTTGATACCGTTCCTCTCCCCTGCCTTTTGTATAAACTAGAATGTCTAGGCGTTCGTGGTATGCAACTACAGCTTTTTAATTCTTATCTTTCAGACCGTAGGCAGGTAGTCATGATTGACGGTTGCCGTAGCGAGGAGCTGCCTATTTCATATGGTGTGCCTCAAGGCAGTGTTTTGGGCCCTACATTGTTCCTGGTGTTCATAAACGATCTGTGCAATATACACCTAAACTCCGGTAACATTGTCTCTTTTGCCGATGATACTGCAATTACCTTTTATGATGAATCATGGGCTAAACTGCAAGCAACTGCTCAAAATGGATTTGATTCAATATACAGATGGCTTATATCTCACTCACTCACGCTAAACACTAATAAAACTAAATTCATGACATTCTCACTAAACTCCACTACGCAACCCTTAACACTCATTACTCTAAAAGCTCACACCTGTCAAGCCAACTCGGCCTCTTGCAACTGTCCTATAATTTCTTCTACTGACACAACTAAGTACCTCGGTATAATCCTAGACAAACACCTTAACTTCAAAGCACATATCACGCACCTTACTGCTCGAGTTCGTAAACTCATGTATCTTTTTAAAACACTGAGACACATTGCCAATACTTATGTAATACGCACCGTGTATCTCGCCATGTGTCAGTCGGTCATCTCGTACTGTATTAATTGTTGGGGTGGAGCTGCGAAAACTACACTCAAACCTCTGGAAGTAGCTCAGAGAGCCATTCTTAAGGTTGCTACTTTCCGGCCAATGCTCTACCCAACCTTTGATCTATATATAAAATGCAAAGCCCTCACGGTCCGCCAAACATTCATTCTCAACATTATATTACATCAACACACAAAAACTCCTTTTACACAAACACAATCCTCACTTAGGCGAAAGAACGAAATTTGCAAAGTACCCTTCACACGCTTTGGTTTTACTAAACGTTTCTTTTACTACCTTGGCCCATTTTTATATAACAGAATAAACAAAACCATACCTGTACATCAATCCTCTTACGAAATGTGTAAGAGACGGATATCATGCTTTCTAGCCAGCTTAAACTACGACGACACTGAACATCTGCTTACCTCACAATCGTAGTGACTTCTCAAACACTCCGTATCTAAACTCAACCTCTTTCCCTTCCGTTTACAACACATACACACACCGCACCTACATCACAAAACAGATACATGCCGCGCCTACATCACAATCACACGCACACCACACCGACATCGCAGAACACACACATTTTTCTCACTTCACACATACATTCTATCACTTCACACACACATTCTAATACTTCACACACTTAGTAAGTAAATAAAAGTTAACATTCGCTTGCAACTTATAGTCATAAGCAGTCTCTTAAAAATAAAAATAAAATTCTGTTCCTTTTGTTGGGAACATGGGTTGGCGATCCTTAATACAGGTTACTATGTAACCTAGCTAGGACGCCAGATTCAATTCCGTCATTTGTTACTCTTTTCTGATTATCCATAAATTGTAAATTATATTTATTATAACTGACTGTACCACACTTTTTTGAAATAAATAAATTATTATATTATTATAGTATCAACGACTACTTAAATGATAAGAATAGTTGGTCGCTGTGATTAACTCAAGACAATACTTATGTTCTTTCTCCAGAATTAGTTTACCTATTGACAGTTTATTTTATTTGAATGTATAAGTCAATTTATTTTTATTTTATTTTATTGTTGACATAATCTACTCATTACAATGTTTTTGTTATGAGTTGTATTGCAATTTGTGGTTAGCTAGCGACCTCGACAGTTGATCATATTATTATTTTTTTTGCCTGAGCAACCAGCCGCAAGTTTGTCATGCTCCCTTAGATGTCACTGCATGCGGTAGCGTCGGGGGTCGGGTTACCTCCTTCCCTCAAATATGGCGAGGGGGGTAATGGCTGATCTTTGCGTTATGCTCGTGAACGGGTGCTGCGTGTGGTGACTGGTGGTCTTGCTGATCATGGTTTTGTTATTGTAACTAACTGTTTATTTATTTTACCTCGATGTTCCTAGTTTATCATTTATAATAACTTCCAATTATAGCTTTAAATAGCTTTATGTAAGCGGGCACGCCCTTTATGCCTGGAGGCTTTTATTTAGATACGAGTATTTAGTTCTGTTTACGTGTACTTTTTACTTTTTATTTCTGCTTGAGTATAGTTCTCGATGTTTTTGGTTGGTATATTGGCGTGTGCTAGCTGACATATGGCGAATAATTTATCATTTAAATTTTGTTTTGTGTTGCATAATGAACTTACATTATGAATTTTGCATACTATTGTATAGAATCATTTTTTCTAACTTAAACAGACAGCTGTGCTGCTGGGGAGTTTGTTGCGCCACTTCTTCTTCCCAGCTAAAGGCACTAGGAAGTGGTGAAGGGTGGGCGTTTTGGGGGACTATCTTATGTAATTTTGACGTTCGAAAAGTGCTGATTCTCAGCTTAGTTTGAATAAATAACTTTTGAATTTTTTTAAATAAATAAACAAAAATACCGGAAAAACCTTAAAACAAAACACTTTACACACAAAACTTTAGAACGCTCGAACCGTTTTTTTTAATGTTTAAATTGATGCAAAGAACCATTTGGAAGTACTCTCATGTCTGGGCGGCATTTGGTCCAAATCGGTCAATATCCTATCAGCCAATTTACACAATACCTTAATGAATTATACACTAAAATCTTTCTCATGGATCACTCTGTCCATTGGTGAAAACCGTTTGAGAATCCCTTCGGTAGTTTTTGAGTTTATCGCGTTCAGACAGACAGACAGACGTGGCGGGGAACTTTGTTTTATAAAGGGTAGTAATAAACACCCCGGTTTTTTTTTTTAAATATGTGCATACCCAAAATATGAAATTAACTGCTATAAGTACTAATTTTCCGACAACTTATATGCAAATACAAATAAAGAAACAACCGAATAAAATATTGAAACGACTGAATAAAATACTGAAACGACCAAATCAAATACTGACAATTCCGAAAAATCAATACAGAATTTGCTGACGTAATATTTTTCAAACATGCAAACAAGCATACACCATGCATGCAGCATGCAAGCGAGCATGCAATATGCAGCAGGCATGGTTTCTGTCACGGCTTCGCCGCTGCAAAGCTCCGGCGGTCCCACGCGAGCTTATCGTCGTAGATGGTTTTAACGCTCACCACCGCAGCTTCGGCGCGTTATAAAACCACCTGCTCCTCAGCTCGCAGGCCGCCTCGCCCCTCCGCGCCTATGCGGGCTTAAATTACACTCTAGGGGTAGGGTAGACAAGACTACGTGGAGTCGGTTTTGCAGCGATTCGTTTTTGCCACTAACTTTTGTAGCACATCATTGTCGGAATCACTATTGACGGTAAATTACAATGGGGCCCACACATAGAAAAATTGTCAGGAAGGCTAAGTTCGGCCGCCTTTGCTGTTAAAAAAATTAGACAGATAACTGACGTGGATACAGCCAGAATTGTTTATTTTAGTTATTTTCATAGTCTTATGGCATATGGGATTCTTCTCTGGGGAACCTGTTAATACTATCTTTGTTCTACAGAAAAGGGCTGTTCGAGCCATTTACAACCTAGGTCCAAGAGATTCCCTTAGAGAAGAATTCAAAGAAATAAATATTCTGACTAGCCTCACAATATATTTTTTAAAACCTATTGTATGTACACAAAAATATATCGAATTTTAAGAAAATGTCCGATATTCATAGTTTAAATACCAGGAATAAACACAACCTTGCTGTACATCACACACGTCTCCACAAAGTAGGCAACTCATTCATGGGTCAATGTATACGCTTTTACAACAAACTCCCCATTGACATTCGAAACTTACCCATTAAACGATTTAAAATCTGTATTAAAACCAAACTTTGTAAAAAAGGGTACTATACAATTTCAGATTATTTAGAAGATAAAAAAGCTTGGGATTGAACTGCTCGCTCTGCTAAGCCTTGTGATAAAACCATAGAACTAGACATTTTAATTATTATGTAAAATCAACATATACCAGTTTTATAAACACGTTGACATTGTTGAAAATTATATTCAAAATGACATGATTACTTTGTAAAGTATTATATTATTTTAACTATTGTGAATGTGAGGACTATGTGGATATTATTTTTATTTCTCTTCCAGTTTTAGTGATGGTCTGGCAGTTTGAGTAGTTTTTGCGGCCTACCCAAATGTCCTTTCTTTGGTATTGCTCGTCGAGTTGAGCTCCTTAAGTTCTAAGTTGAGCTCCGCGATTACTGACAAATGCTTGCACTGACTGGACAGGTCCACTCAAATCTGTGTGGTTCTTTCCTCAAAAGACCTTTTCAGGCACTAATCTACATGGTCCTCATATGGCCTGACCAAGATTATGTCTGGACTTTAAAAGAGACTGCGACCTCTGAGTTTGTTTCGGCCTTTCTTCTCAGAGTAGTCAGATAGGAAAAGCCGAACTCATCTAGCTAATTTTTAATATTTTTTTATATGACGTGTAAAAGTGATTCCGATATCCTATTTACAGAATAAACAATTTCATTTCATTTCATTTCATTTCATCATTTTTTCTATTCCCGCGCCCTTATTTCCGAAACTACTGAGCCGAAAATTTAAAAAAAAAACAAAGAATGGTTCTTTAACTCATGGATTACAGAAATTTATTATAAGTCTATGGTCTTATAACATGGTAAATCTCTCAATATTGTGCGTACAAACTTATATTTGCAGTTGGAATGTATGGAAGAACATGTTTTTCAACTACAATGTTAAGTTTTTTTCCTGGAATAAATTCATACCAATTATTACGGAACCCTTCACCGTGCGTGGTCCGACACTCACTTCACTTGGCCGGTTTCTTTGTTGGTATATTGGCATGTGCTAGCAGAAATATAGCAAATAATTTAATTTTAATGGGTTGTATTGCGTAATGTAAATTATTTTGCATACTACTGTATAGAATCTAGTTTTTAGCTGTGCTGCTGGGGAGTTTGTTGCGCCACTTCTTCTTCTCAGCTAAAGCACTAAGGAGTGGTGAAGGGCGGGCGTTTTGGGGGCTGCCTCATGTAATTTTGACGTTCGGAAAGTCTAGTTTGAATAAATGACTTCAGACTACGGCAAAGCCAAAATGAAGGGTTATGATTTTAGCAGTCTATGTATGTATGTTTGTATGTATGTATGTTTGTTTGCTTTTACGTGTGTTCCACCATAGCGCCTAAACTACTGAACCGATTTTGATGAATAAGGTATCAATAGATTCGTAATAATGGTCCGGGTGACAAAGGCTATTTAAATTTTCCCTAAATTTAATATGGTGGACTTTACACGTAAATTTCTAACCTCGAAAAAAATTAAAATGCAATGATCATGACATGTTTGGTATCAAGACGAGCACATTACAAATATGTATATAGTGTCATACTTGAAAAGTAAATAAATATGTTTAAATTGTTAAAAACAAGCAAAAGTGAGACTGCGCTACGTAATATCGCAAGATGATACCGACGTGTAGTTAATCAAATCTTAATAAATAGTACCTAACGATTTGTAATTCCATTTTTATGAAGAAAAACAAAAGAAACAAAGCTCGATCTAGATATACATGGGGCACTCAGAAAATTTTGCAATAGGTACAAAAAAAAATATACTACATATTATATTTTTTTAATTAAATCTTTGCAAATAACTCTCCATTGGCGTCTATACACAGTTTCATACGTCTAAACCAATTTTCTTCACACATTTTCCAGTCCGCATCAGACAACTCTTTAATCCCCTTCTCAAATGCAGCCAGTGCATATTCCGGTGATGTAAACTGTTTTCCCATGAGTTGATTTTTTATTTTGGGGAACAAAAATGATAAATCCATGATTCATCACCCGTAATGAAATCGTAAACGCGCCGAGACGAGCCTGCTTCAAATTTTACTATCATGTCTCTGCACCATTCTACCCGAACCTCCTTCTGAGCCTGTATTAGATTGGGCGGTACCCAGCGTGTAGCTTTCTTCCTTACATGCACACTTCCCGATCCAATCTACAGTATATGCTGAATCTCTTTATATGTACTTCGCCTATTCTCTTAAATTTAATTTTTCACAGCTAGCATGTTTTTTTATGTAACAGCCGTCATAGCCCTATGACGGCCACTTCTTTCTTCGTCCGCGAAAGTTACTTACGCTTAAATTTGTTGAACCAGCGGAAAACAGTCATTTTAGAAGGGTTTTTGTCTATGAACACCATCTATGTTCTATGTTATGGGGTTTGGTTTCCGCACTTAGTCCGTCAGGTGGACCATTGTGCGTGGGCCATGGCGGCCGTTTGGTGGTTATTCCAACCAGCCCACCTCCCTCCAGAAGTTAATCAAAACTCCTGGTTTGTTCAGAACATCTGTAAAAGATCTGGGTGACCCGAGGGTTTCTGTTCTAATTTGGGTGACGCCTGTGCATTCAAAGAGCACGTGCGTGACGGTTTCCTCAGCCTCCATGCATGCCCTGCACAGGGGGCTGTCCGTTATGCCTATTGTGTGGAAGTGTTTGTTTAGCGAGCAGTGTCCCGTGATGGTTCCCGTCACCAGGCGCAGGTCGTTCCTGTCGAGGCATAATAAACGCCTGGTTAGCCTGCTATCCAGGGATGGCATAGCTTCTTTGGACTGCCTGCAGCCCGGTGTCGAGGTCCACCAGTACTCCGCTTGTGTGAGGGTGAACTCCTGTAGCCACCTGCGTATTTGATTGAAAGGGATCGGTACGATAGGTTCGGGTCCACAGACCGCCGTGCTAGAACCTCTTCTAGCAAGTTCGTCAGCTGCGTCGTTACCTAGCGATCCGCTGTGTCCTTTTATCCATTGTAGCGTCACCGTGTTGCGACTAGATATCCTTACTTGTTCTAGTGCATTGTGACATTCTAGTATTAATTTCGAGGTAATATATTTTTTCTTCAGGGATTGGAGAACTGAGGCGCTGTCAGAGAGTATACGTATGTGGGTGTCCGTAACTCTCCTAGCTTCAATGGCGTGGACCGCTTTTATGATGCCCACACACTCCGCCTGATAGACGGTGTTGAACATTCCCAGCGGTCGGGATATCTTAATGTTGAGGTCGTATGAGAAGACTCCGACCCCGGTACCGGAGTCGGTCTTCGATCCGTCAGTGTAGACCCTCTTCCGGGCCTGAGTAGTCACACTGTTCTTCTGTAACTATTATGTCGTAGTGCCTTTGAAAATGGTGTGATTTCGGGGCTTTATCGCAGGGTGATGCCATCATTGGCCGATATGAACACCATTCGAAGTCTTTCAAATGATTCTTCTGATTTTAGTCGACATTTGAAATCGTACAAAATCATCGCGCGAAAATGTTCTCGTTGTAAATTCAATTTTTAGTGAGACAGAGTATTTTGATTATGCTCGTAAAAAAAATGTGGAGGGAATTTCGAATTTGGAATGTTGTTTTTTTATTAAAATAAATAGTCATCGTTTTAATCAACGTCAAAACTAGCCAGTGTCCCTTAGACAAAAACTGTTAGTCGCAAGACTTTCTGAGTATGGTGTTGGCTTCGAAATAAATCACGCTATGGTTTCGTCTAACGCACTATGCACTGCTATTGGAATTTAAATAGGTTAATTACTGACCTATTGCATTAATTAATTAATTTCATTTATTTCAGACAAAGTCCATAAAAAACATTACATACATTAAATTAAAACATAAAATTGATATAAAAATCACACACAATAAAATAATCCTCAAACATTCAATTATAATATAATTAAAATACATACACGTGTCATTTTCAAATAAATTTAAGATACATACAAATGTCAATCGAAACTTACTAATATAAAATTGAAATAAATACAAACAAATATCATCCAAAACGAAAACAACATAAATTACATAATACGACCCAACCAGCAATTCAGTCCTATTATTTCAGCTCATAACTCTATAAACGATTTATTAAGGTTTTAGCGATGTCAGAGTGTTGTATAAAAGCGTTCGACAGTACATTATTGCTCTAAATGCTTATAGAGCTAAAAACACCTTTAGGTAAACAAAGGATGTAAACGTTTACTACGCCATTTTATACAACCGTTATAGTCAAGTACTATAGCAAGTTCTAATATACTGGGAGTACACATTGACAATAAACTGACATGGAAACATCATGCTGAAAACGTGTGCAATAAATTAAGTAAAACGGCATATGTACTCTATAGCCTTTCAAAAAAAATTAACATAAATGCATTAGTGACAACATATCATGGTTTAGTTGCTTCCTCACTAAGATTTGGTGTTATATTTTGGGGAAATTGCAGTGAGAGAGAACGAATATTTAGGGCCCAAAAACTTTGCCTTCGATCAATGACAGGTCTTAAAACTACAGAAAGCTGCCAACCCGTTTTTAGATCGTTGAGGATACTTAAATTGCCATCGTTGTATATACTAGAAGTTGACCTATTCGTTAGAACGAATAAGCACCTGTTTACGTCAGTAGTGGATAGAAGACAACGTTCAGGACCAATAAGGTCACAATATAAAAATCTACTTTACACAGGTGGTTACCAAACTTCTTTACTTAAAAAAAATATTTTATCCATGGGTCCTCTTACATATAATAAACTGCCGATACATTTAAAAGAATTACCCATTAAAGTTTTTAAGAAAAAGTTAACAAAACTGCTACTGGACAAGTGTTACTACGCAATTAAAGATTTTGTTGATGACAAAACTTTCTATTAGTGGTGTTTAGACTGTTTTCTTTGTGATTTAATTTTAATGACATTTCTATCTTTAGCTTTATTGCAATACAACATTATTATTTTTTTGTCATTTTTTAATTCTTTTATTTAAGTATTGACATTTGTAATTGAATCTATTGACATTTGTGATAAAATTTATTTTCATTTTAAATTATTATTTATTAAAATTTGTTGACATTTTGTAATCGAATTTTCTAACATTTTTTTTTTGTTTAATTTGTTGACATTTGAGCCTAATTCTGAATGATTTTTTTTGAATAATATAAGTATTTTTAACAAAGAATAGTAATGTTACTTAGTGAATGGAATCCTTTTTTGTTTTCTTTGTATTTTATTCTTTTTATGATTGTTTATGTTTTGTTTTTTTTTTGTTTAGTGAATGTATTACATTAAATAATTTTGCATGCCGTAAGGCAAAATGTATCGGGACTCTCATCAAAATAACCATCATATATGTATATCTACATTATTGGCAAATAAATGATTTCTATTTCTACTAGTACATAATAATAATGCTCTATAAAATTGTTAACAGGTACCTTCATTTATCTGATTAGCGTAATAAGGGTTCCAAACGAACTGCAATAGTAGTTTCGTTATAGCAGTGATGAACACTCAACTACAGGGCGATATTGTGATATTGTGGATATTCAGATCGCTGCTATAGTACGTGTGCGTTAGTAGTCACAAAGACTTTACAATAGAGTGTTTTTGTGATGTAGTCTAATTTCAGATCACGCTAATAGGACGTAAGTGTACTATAATAGTTTTTAGATGCATATTATAATTTTATCGATAAACATATCACACAGACACTATAATAGAGCAGAATTATTGTGTAACAGCTTTTTTGGTGCCTAGCAATGCGCTTGTTAGTATTATAAATGGGTATCTGTCACTGTAATGACGCAAAAGTGGCACAAACAATCAAAACAGTAATAGTAGCCAAAATCAAGTTGGAATCACAATTACGGGAAACAGCTCCGTACAAAATGTGTGTTAAGAAAAATAAATGTTTATCTTTAAAAAGTTTTAATTTAAAACAAATAGGTAAACACATTACATTTAACATTTATTTAAATAATTAGGTACCTTTTGGCTTAGTTCAGGAAGCAAAGTAGCGTATTTTTCTTAATTTTATTCTGATATAGAATTATTCAAAACGAGCACTACCTATCCTGAGTGCGAAACAGCGCCTTCTAACGTATATTTCCGAGCGGAGGATCGAGAATTAGCGGTGCGGGGCGCAAGGTGGGAACGGTTGAGCGAGCGAGATATTGCGGGGAATCCCCTGAAAGACATTAATATATTATACGGTATGGCGCTGGACTTGCTGGGCTTACTGTGTGAACAAAATTTCTAGATTTTATGGTCAGAGTTGCTTTATAAAAAGATTTTTTTTGTATGAGAATGTTATTTAATTGCAAAGCCGACATTCATCGGAAGGATAATGGTCATAAATAGCCATAAAATCGCAACCCCGACACCAGAAAAATATTTCATTTAACAATTGGGCCATATTTCTTTTATATAATACTAGCTGCGCCCCGCGGTTTCACCCGCATAAGTCTCGATCCCGTGGGAAAAAAAAGTATTCTATGTTCTTTTCCAGGGCATCATCTATACAGGGCGTCCCAAAATTATGGGACATGAAGGGAAAGTACCTTAAATATCGTAGATAGGGTATTTTGCTGAAAGAAGACTTTATGTTATTTTTAAAAGTTAGTAATTCTGCATTCAAAGATTTTCTAAAAATTACTTGCCTCGTCTGGGAATCGAACCGACTTAAATGTAAAAAAAACACCCCTACTTTTATGATACCAATCGAAAGAATGGCCAAAAAATAATAACTCTTCTTAAGTAACATAGTATTTTAAAAGAAAGGATCAGCATGAAATTAATCATTTTAATCAAATTAAAACATACATGAAACTGCCGTAGTCAATTAAGTGGGTATTTTTTTGTAAATTAATTAATTAAATGCTCAAAATGTAATCCCTCTTGTCTGGTACGAGTAGTACGGTACGAATGGACCGATTAGATGGCCGGCCAGATCCCCGGACCTTATACCATTAGATTTCTTCTTTTGGGGATACATGAAAGATATGTTATACAAAAAGCGATACGAGAACGTGGGCGAGTTACAAACAGAATTGTGCCATATCATATCGAGTATTCACCATAAAATGGTAAGAAAATCAACAGGCAGCGGACTCATTAAAAGATTGGCGATTTGCGTAAGACAAGAGGGATCACATTTTGAGCATTTAATTATTAAATTTACAAAAAAATACCCACTTAATTGACTACGGCAGTTTCATGTATGTTTTTAATTTGATTAAAATGATTAATTTCACGCTGTTCCTTTCTTTTAAAATACTATGTTACTTAAGAAGAGTTATTATTTTTTGGCCATTCTTTCGATTGGTATCATAAAAGTAGGGGTGTTTTTTTTTTACATTTAAGTCGGTTCGATTCCCAGACGAGGCACGTAATTTTTAGAAAATCTTTGAATGCAGAATTACTAACTTTTAAAAATAACATAAAGTCTTCTTTCAGCAAAATACCCTATCTACGATATTTAAGGTACTTTCCCTTCATGTCCCATAATTTTGGGACGCCCTGTATATGTGCCAAATTTCATCCAAATCCGTTCAGCCGTTTTAGCGTGAAGGCTTACTTTCGCATTTATAATATTAAGGATAAGGATGGTGAAGTGACTCGGTAAAGATGAATTAGTATATAATACACGGTTAACACAGTTTGCACTTAATATAAAATGTGTGATTTTCCACGGCCATTCTGCTGCTGTAAGCAGCATGAAATCGTCTCGGCTAAGAAATTTATCGATATCCATATTGGCGTCCATTAGGTACACTGAAAAAACACAATGTTGACTGCAGTTTATATTTATAAAGGTATTGCTTCTAAAGTTCAGTGATGTTACTAGATACATACATACATAGAACTTCATATAAAGAAATATAAACACTAGTTACGTAAAACTTAATATAACCACGTAAGATCTTCCCAAAAAAAAAAAAACTGGTTACATGATTAATTCACACTGTTCGTCAGTAAACAGTTTATATAGTCTTCAGAAAAATAGTAAAAAAAACACTGTGTATTACATATTCAGTCATACTCACACAGAACCCCAATTTTAGGTTGAATTCACGATGACTGACAGTGAAAACATTATCACGACAAGTACTATAATGGCTCTTAGAATATCGAAATCACTTTATATGATAAATATTTTAGTAAAAGCTCAACAATTCGAGGGGGCACTTTAAATTCATGATAAACCTATCCCTAGTTTGTCAGTAAAGCTGCAGTCGCACATCATTTCTACCGTAATAGACTAATAACAAAAAATAAAATCTTCTTCTTTTGTAAAATTATTTTAATTATTTTTTGCACTCTGCACTATCACGAATGTAAAATAATGAATGGTGAATGAAAAAGGAAACTAAACTCTTGTACAGTATGAAAAAGTACTATAAAAGCTCCTACAGTAGCCAATACATCATTATTTTGAGACCTGCATCACAGTTACATAGATTTTATTGGACTGTTTCGTCATTTGGAACACTGCAATAAAATTATTTTGCCACTGAACAGAAATATAAATGCGCCACTTCCGAATAAAAGATACGTTCTTTGGGGTTTTATAGGACCAAGAACAGTTTCTTACAAAACGTTCTATGGCTTTTTATAGTACTAGTTTTTGCTGCTTGGGGAGGGGACGCGCTGCTATGAAGCTGCATCCACCTCTGTAACCTACTCTTATTTGCGTTATCGTAACGTTTAGCAAGCGTAAAAATTGAAAAGTATAAAATAAAAAATAAAGTTTAATAAAAAACTCATCATTTTTATTTTCCCGTAGTTAGGTTAATGTTAATGCTGTGTCGATATAACAAGGGGCTCCCAATACCTCCGTCGCTTGCAGGTCGATTTTAAAACAGTGGGTCCCATACTAATACCAGCCTGGGAACACCTAAGCGGTTCCTAACGTCCAGGTACTGCAACGTCAAGCTTATAGCACTTGCGATACTATACCCAGTTCCGATCATTTGAATTAGTTAGATTGTGAGCTAGATGTTTGAATTTATTATTTTAATTTTTTTTATGCCTTTTATTTCCTTCCTGCCTTTTGATACCTACAGGTACATATTAATAATCAGTATAATTTTAATACTGTTAGCTTTAAATTATGTTTTAAATGTTTGTATCTAAAAAAGTCAGTTGGAATCATAATGTGAAAAATTTTTGAAAATCTTTCGCTAGGTACCAACTCATGACAAAACTTGGACACTTAATGCGACACCGCGTCTAGATATTGTGTTGAGTGACATTGACAAGAATCGACAATAATTGTTCTACTGCGAAGTTTTCTTAGAAATTGTTTTATTAGAGTCGCGTCCCGCTTGCTTGCGGTATCGCATCGATTATGCGTTTACAATTTTATTACCTACATATTTTATTCTGATAAGTAAACAGAAGGCTTTTGGTCAGTGAAGTCGAACAATATCGACGCAGGTATGCTACAGGCCTAAGTAAAACAGAGGGCCAGTCTGAAATATTTTCTACTAGTACTAATATTACCCATTGAACACAGCATTTTAAACAACTTTGCACCTTTTGATGAACTGTTTCTCCTTTCAAAAACAAAATTTCCTTCAGCCTACTTATAAGCTCCTTGAATTTTGCTTCTCTCGTCTTATTCTTCTCTTCATTTTAATCTCGTTGTCTATTCATCTCATCATCTTGTACCAACATCTCAACTTCATTAGATTTATTAGTCTGTTTTTGTTTATGATTCTTAGCACTCGCTTGATGACTGTCTCCAGCTTAGGCACCTACTGTTGTGTTACTACTTCTTTACGAGGCTGTTGTAGACAGGCCGAAAAAATACCTTCTTAGCCTGTGTAGCCGCCATGTCCTTCGATTCTGTTACTGTTACGACACGTTCAACTGGTTTGATTTTAAGATAGTTAATTGATTCAGGCGTGACCTTACGGAAATCCATTATAAAATACAACCGACGTGAATATATTTAGTAACCTGTTCCGCTTAGCTATTTCTAAAGAGCCATAAAAAACTCCCGAAAGAAATCAACACGTGTTTCACCTGTCAACGAGGCATCCTCAGGATAACGATGGACTTGTTGCGAACCTTTGTTGAAATTATTCCTATACGTAACAAAACATAGACATATTGCAGCGTACAGGAATAATTATCCAGAAAAATCCCATTTTGCACAACACTGTAGAATTCA
Organism: Agrochola lychnidis; assembly: GCA_963680765.1. Classification (NCBI taxonomy): domain Eukaryota; kingdom Metazoa; phylum Arthropoda; class Insecta; order Lepidoptera; family Noctuidae; genus Agrochola; species Agrochola lychnidis. Next base: position 25,822,379 of record OY796861.1, read on the forward strand.
GGTCATTCGTTAAATACCTAATAATAATACTTTCGAAATTTTACACACATGTGATAAAGGTTTCAGAATGTCAGTACTAGAGAGTTTAGAAATTGTCAAAAATAATACAGGAAACGTTACACTGTTGGAAGAATTAAATACGAGTATGCCAAGGTTACCTTTGCTGCGATTGTTATCGCATTGATAACGGTCGCACTGATAACGGTGGCACTATATAAGCGGGTTTGACGGGCGATAACGCTCTGGGGCCCCATGTCTGCAAGGTTGCCGCACAGGGTATGGTCGTCCGCAACCTCCTTAGATCTGTGCTCTCGTCCTGCATCCCAGCGCGCGTCAAGCTGAGCGTGTACAAAATGTACGTGCGCCCAGTCTTCCGCCCAGACGTCCGCCACTCCCGCTTGTTTCGCCTTCACGAGCGAGTTGAGCCGGAAGCTGCTCCGCACGCAACAGAACCTTGCGTTGCGGTCAATCATTGACGCTCCTCGTTTCGTGAGGAACGATGTTATCCAGCGGGACCTTGGGATTGAGAGCCTGGATGAGTTTGTGAGGCGACTCGCGAAGGCCATGTTCACACGTGCCGACGCATCTGCCTGACCCCATGTCAGGCAGCTAACGCCATTGCACGCGCGGCCACCTGACGCGAAAGCCTTGCCCCGCAACCTGGTAGCGGACCCTAACCCCGTCGCACCGGATTGACGCCTCGAATGAGCAGCACCCAGGTAACACGCAGCTTACTCGAAATAATAAGACTCCACAGATGTACTTGTTAGATATTTAGTTTTGAGGTTAGTATAATATTAAGATATTGTTTATTTGATACTGACATCTGTCACATTTACGAAGCTTGGAACTAATGTAGAAGTACTTAATTTGACTAAGTATTGTGTTTACCAAAAAATAACACTTGTAAAATTCATTTAGTTTTTATTAATATAAATTATTACGGAATATTTAATGACACTTGTAGTATATCTTAGATTTTACATTGCTATTTTAATATAATAAGCTGTTTCAAACGATTGTCACCAACCTGTCAGTTGATGTTAATATTCTATTGAATTTTATCTAAGAATTGCGAATCGGCTTTTATTAAATTGCTTAATTACCATACAATATTTTAAAATGATTTCACTACATAAGGTTTGTTGATTATTACCTGTATTAGAAGTTATTAAGCCAAAATGTATGACGATCTGTGATTTATTCAAAATGGCGGTAGATGTTTAACGTAGTGACGTTTGGTAGAATATAAAAAGGATTGTAATGGCGTTATCGAGTCAGTTGCTCAGTAGATGTTCAGTTGGTTGGTCCTAGTGCCGTTGTTGTGTGGAATTGATGGACCAGGTGTCATGTAAGTTAAGTAATTTGTATTTATACAGTAATTATTGCTTATTATGATTATGTTGTTGTGTATGGTTATATTATTGCCAATATTGCTATTATTCAAGACATATAATTAAACTGTTTTCGAGATAACGATAATTTATGGAAATATAAGAAATGTATTGATAGAATACTGTTATACTGTTTCCATGGAGTTTCTTGTCCTTCTTCTCCATGAAGACCTAGTTTTGCGAACGGACAATTAGCTTTCTGATTAAATACTGACAAGTCTAATTAAATAAATGTCTAGCCTTGTCTTTCTGTGGTTTAATTCATGAAATCCTTTACCTAAGTAATCATTCTGACATTCAAAGCTTGCTAATTTGGGTAATACCTACATTTACAGTGCCCACCGCACTTTCTAACATACTCATACATCTGTGTGTTTTCCATTTTAATTTTAATTTTAATGAATATTTTAATTTTATGTAATGTAATTAGAGAAGGTTGCTTTGTTTTATGAGAATGTCGTGTACACCTGTAATTGGTATATATATAAGAGCCCATACCTGTTAACTTTAATATTTAATGTACAATATATATGCTGTTGGCGTACCTATTTTAAATAAATAAATAAATCTGTTATATGGCGTGTGCTAAGTTAATATAGGCACGTCACATAACTAACTAAATACAGACATCCATAACTACACATGCATCTATACACAAAACACGTGGGTGCGATGCGGGTCGCGAGTTCGCAACGCGCGTCTTCACTGAGCGGTGTTACACTACAACACTAGCCGCTCATACATACGCGACTACCTACCCCTCAAACCGTAAACGGCTCGATCTGTAAGCGGGGCGAGGGGGAGACTACATATTAGACCTGTAGGGCGTCGCTGGTCGTTCTCGCTGGGCCTCCCTCTGGTAACTGGGGGTCTCACCTGGCGGGGAGGGGACAGACCGCCGGGATGTCGTGAAGAAAGCGGCGCTACATGACAGTAGCTAGCGTCGTGGCGCGCCTACAGAAATATTCATAGCAACCAATTACAAAGACGCATTTTGCTTAACAAAATGTTGTCTTTTCTATTATATGCCGTCCGAGGCGATCCCAATCGAGGAACCCATTTTCATGGGATAATGTATGGCCTCCGCGGGCGAACGGCGAAGCCCTGACCCCGCTCGCCACGCTCCCTTGCGGGGGCGTCGCGACATTTCGATATGACGGATAAGGTTCAGTCTGCGCTCAGCGGTCAGTGTGGCAACACGCTGTGTTTGGGTTCGCAACAAGTCCATCGTCATCGCGAGAATGCCTCGTTGAGAGGTGAAACACGTGTTAATTTCTGTCAGGCTCTTTAGAAATAGCTAAGCGGAACAGGTTACTAAATATATCCACGTCTGTTGTATTTTTTTTTTGTTTGATATTCTTAACTGGGACATTGTCAAATTACGTCGGTATGTACAATTAAATTCCGCCATTATCTCCCTCAACCTCTTCTCCTTTAAGAATGCCGGGCAAGATCGCAGTAAAGCCGTATGTTGAAAATTACAGTTGGTGCATTTAAATGAAGTGGTGTCACAATTATCGTGATTCTCGGTACATTTTGGGCATCTGGCCTTAGCTGACTGGCATCTTTGTACCGTATGTCCAAGCTTCCAGTAACGTGAGCATTGGGTCACTGGAAATATATACTGGACGGAATGAGCCCTTAAAGCAAAGGCATACAGACTCACTGGGCTTCCAACTTTCAACCTCTGAGTTTCTGCGCATGAGTCTCTGGATGGACACAAGTTGTGCGGGTTCCGTACACTCAATACGCTCCAACATTTATTTCTCGGTCAGATCGATGTCTACGTCTCTAATTACACCATATAGGACTAATTGACTTCCATAGCCTTTTGAATTCTCCAACCTCTGTCAGTAATCTCCTTACACTTTTCCAGTAACACCATACTGTCCTCATTTCTCACCTCGACTCTAATCTTATAAGGATTAATAGGTATACTTAATCTTGTCGATATTTAGTATCCCCTCATTTTTAAATATTTTAGCTAGTGCAAACTATTTCGGCATCTTATCATTGGATGAAATGTAAATTTCAAATTTTCCCCTTTATATTTCTTGCCTTTGTTTCTGCCAACCTCCGTCCACCCATCCTCATCTTCTTTTTCTCTCTCTTACTTGATCTCCGCTCTTCACAATTTTCGTACGTCATGAATACTTCTGCAAATATTGTTCCTCATCCTTCATTTCTTGCTCATAGAATAGATAGATAGAATATTATTTATTATGTACACCATAAAAATTACAGACATTAATTTAGAAATTTTACATTGGGTGACACAATGAGCGGTCTTATCGCTAAAAGCAATCTTTTACAGACAACCTTTGGATGGATTTAAATGGAAAAGGAGAGACAATAATGCAGGTAGTCAGTGGTGTACCATTTACATATACAAGAGATACACAGATACATAAAGCATATATTTACCTATATAAATATTAGATAAATAACAAATATACATAAAATTATAAACATGAAACAAGAGCAAGGAACTCTATGTGATGATGAAGTTCCTTAAAGTTCATTATTAAAAAATAACAAAAACTATGAATAGTAATTATTAATAAAAAAATACAAGCAAACCGCAGATGGGATTCGAACCCACGCTCGGCTCGCCATAATCGCACATACCAAAGCACGTTATCCACTGAGCTAGCATGCCATTGAAGAAATTATGAACTACTATCATATGAGTTGCAGACAAAGTGAGTGTGTGTGCGTACTGTGCGTGTCTATAGTATTGTAACGACTTATAGAAGAAGGTCGTAAGTCAAACCGAAGCGTCAGTCTATTGCTTTGTGAGATTGCCTATGGACTTTTGGTCGGTATTGTACATTAAGCGCAAGGAATGCCTATTTGACGTGAAGTAATAATAGTTGAACTTTAATTTAGGGAGTAAACTATAGGGAACTTGCCTTGTAGTTTATGTGTATATTGGAGCATAAACAGTCGTATAATAAGTCTACAATAATGAGGGTTGTTTCATAAATAATTTCGTTCGTTCTCAAACTATTGACACGAATCACACAAACTAATGACATTGTGACTGTCTGTCATTTGCTCCTATTTTAATAACAAAATATTATAATTATTTTAAAACCAGCACATGGTTCAACTCAACTTAGAAACACATAAATTCTCTATTTAATGGGAAACAAAGAACGAAAAGGTCGAATGTAATATTTCACCGAATTCTAAAGAAATAGTAAAATATCCAATTTCTAATCTCGACTCACAATACCAGAGTCAGCATCTGTTAACGATTAAGTTGGGCTCCGACAATTCAAACGGACCCTTTTAAAACAATTGAGAAATTTTACAAAAAAACAGCCATTAAACTATTCTGCAAAAATGTGGGAAGATGGGCATAACGTGGTGTTTTAGGAATTTACGGGGACGGAGGGAGAAAGTCGGGGCACTTGGTTTTAGACCACGATAGGAGACGGACGTCCGAATCTAGGCTAGTTAAGTTAGAAGATTTGGTGAATGCCAAGAGGCCATGTCCGAGTGGGCTGTCGCAAGACAACAAGTATTAGTTATTAAGTTAAATATAGTTGGGTGAAAGCCCAGATTAGACTAATTTAGTACTTAATGTAATATGTGCGTGTGTGTGTGTGTTGGTGCGACTGGGTGAGTCTTTCATTATAATAACTATCCTTGGCTGGTAATATATTTGTTCAGTTCTTGTAACTAAACAGACAGAGATGTGTTGCTGGGGAGTTTGTTGCGCCACTTCTTCTCCCCAGCTCAAACACTAGGAAGTGGTGAAGGGAGGGCGCTTTGGGACTGTCTATATACCTTCAGGAGAGTTGATCCACAACTCTATTAATTCATGATTCTAGAATTATGATTCTCTACTCTATTATCTAGAACCTAAATCTTGAATTCGGTATTCTTTACCTCAGACCAATTAAAAGGGCTTTAAGAGAGATTATTCAAAACTCTATTAAATAAATAATGATTCTTGAGTTTCGATTCTCAACTCTATTAGCTAGTAATTCTTGAATGTTGTATTCTTTATCTCAGACCAATAATTCGGTCAGACTGACATGAACACGTGTCTTGCAGATATGCTTGTTGTGCAAAGGGTGACCTTCCAGGGGTTTGGGTGACCACATTTATATCATATCCAGTCCAAGGACTGATAGGGACCATGTCTCCTAAAGAGCATGATGCCGACGAATGTCGCGGGAACTAGCCGCTCCGTTGTTAGACAAGGACGGTCACACGGTTGCCGCAGGGAAAGCCGCTTCGTCACGTTATCAGTTTGAAAGAACTGCTAGGGACCATGTCTCCAAACGAGCGTGATGCCGACGCAATGCGTCACTTATGGAAGTGTTGCTCTAAGTACTCCGAGTACAGATGTGAGGTATCATGCGAGTAATGACTGACCAAATACCTGTTACACTAACGTAAAGGTTACTCACAAGTTTATATAATGATTTACTTTGCATCCCTCTATTATTTATTAGATTTCTAAAACCACATCCAATGTATTTCACAACGATGAATTCTTGTCTTATTACAATCTCATTCAATCCTTTACTTGCCTTATTAATGGGACAAGGTATCGGACTTCTTATTTGAGAATTCATTTCTTCTTACACATATCGGTGGGAGAGTGTCCAGTCCGGAGACGAGCTCTACAGGGCCGTACGGGGTGGGGTGCGGCCTTCCCCCTAAGGGGGGAACCGACTTAAACACTAATAGTAGCATAATTAGGAAAAATGAAAATTTTATCAGCCTGGGGTAATTCTCGTACAGTCAAAGACATCGCGGGCGCTTCCCACAGCGAAACCGGTGCGCTTTGTGTCACTGAAGTGTACCGAAACTAAATGCTAAGTAATAAATATGAGCCGACCCACGCAAATGAACTCCAATTAATAAGTTTCATTATTTTCCCGCCGTCTCGCTACCTCCGAGCTCGGTAGTCCATACCCGCCGCAGATTGCTAATTTTACATTTTAGTTTCACTATTACTATTCTATTTCGATCCACAGATTGTATTATACTCGTACAATTAAATTCAAAATGGATGTGATCTATTTTCCAATACTGCGAATAAAATGACTTTAGCGTCGTGTGTCAACATTCGTTGTTGTGATTGAAGTTCGGCTCGCATGCCGTTAAGCTTGATACACACAAGTAGCAAAAATTTTATACACGAACTAAGCAAAAACAGTCATTTGATTGAATGATAAATCATTTAGCTTATACATTATATTAAAAACAAAACCTGTCCGATCCGAAAGGGACACATAGGTACTTCAATAAAATAACCAAAAAGATTTTTAAAATTATTATTACTGAAAATAAAAAAGTTATTGCTATTTAAAATTCACATTTTTAGTACCAAAATTATCCCAAAGCCATTCAAAATTGAAAATTTTCTACTGGGTCAAAGTCAAAGTCAAAGTCAAATCATTTATTTCAAATAGGCCCATGTATGGCACTTTTGAACGTCAAAAATTACAAAATAATAAAATTGATTCTAGTCGCCCCTTCCAAAAGGTAGTTTTCGTATGGAGAAGAATGGGCAAGAAACTCCACCGTTACTCTTTTAAAATGTTTTACAATATTGTTTGTATATGTACGTACATTTGTTAAATAATTATTATATGTGAAGACGATGCACCTAGAATAAAATTACTATACCACAATAGGTAAAAACAATTAAAAATGAAGCAACGAGAGATAATTTAATTTGTGATAGATACATGGTTCTCACATATTTACAAACATTGTAAAAGTAGATGATTTTCCTAAAATTTTACAATTAATAAGTCAGTGTGTAAGGAAGTAATTACAGAATGTAAAATCAATGTCATAAAACACAAAGTAATAAATTTTACAATTAAATTAGCAACCAGTTTGATTTTGTCTTGATTCTAAATTGTCCTATGGAGCAGGACCAGCATGTTTCCAAGCACTCTTATCTTGGATATAATCCTCTAATTTGTAATATGCTTGTTTACAAAGTGTACTTTTTATATGAGTTTTAAATTTTCTTTCATTTAATTGCAATATGTCACAAGGTATTTTGTTGTAACATTTAACACAGTACCCCATAAAAGATGTATGTACTTTAGATAACCTGAAAAATGGTTGATCTAGTTTATCTTTATTTCTAGTATTAAAATTATGTCTATCACTTATTTTATTAAAGAGATGTGGATTTTTCCTTACATACATAATATTTTCATAAATGAATTGGCAAGGTACCGTCATAATATTAATCCTTTTAAAAAGTTCCCTGAGAGATTCGCGGCGACGTAGATTATAAATGGCTCTGACAGCTCTCTTTTGCAAAATAAAGATGGATTCAATGTCAGCAGCCCGACCCCACAGTAAAATGCCATATGACATAATGCTGTGGAAGTAGCTAAAATAGACCAAACGCGCGGTTTCTACATCTGTTAACTGTCTTATCTTTCTAACAGCATAAGCGGCCGAGCTTAACCGCCCCGCAAGAGATGTTATATGAGGTCCCCATTGTAATTTCTCGTCTAGCGTGATTCCCAGGAAAACCGTTTGATTAATAAATTCCAGTTTTTCTCCATTCAATATGATGTCACATTCGCTACTTTTAACATTAGGTAATTTAAATCTAATGCATTTGGTTTTTTTTTATTTTTTTTTTATTTTTTTTTTTGGGGTCATAAGTTATGACTATATACCCGCTAAACGACGGCCTCCCTCTATATAAAGCTTCGGCACGATTGCAGGCGACAGAGGTGAGTGAGTGTCACTTAATTTCAACTTATATTCTATGAGCGTGTTAGATATTTAGTTTTGAGGTTAGTACAATATTAAAATATTGTTTATTTGATACTGACATCTGTCACATTTACGAAGCTTGGAACTAATGTAGAAGTACCTAATTTGACTAGGTATTGTGTTTACCTAAAAATAACACTTAACTTGTAAAATTCATTTAGTTTTTAAATAAATGATTACGGAATATTTAATGATACTTGTAGTATATCTTAGATTTTACATTGCTATTTTAATATAATAAGCTGTTTCAAACGATTGTCACCAACCTGTCAGTTGATGTTGATATTCTATTGAATTTTATCTAAGAATTGCGAATCGGCTTTTATTAAATTGTTTAATTACCATACAATATTTTAAAATGATTTCACTACATTAGATTAGTTGATTATTACCTGTATTAGAAGTTATTAAGCCAAAATGTATGACGATCTGTGATTTATTCAAAATAGCGGTAGATGTTTAACGTTGTGACGTTTGGTAGGATATAAAAAGGATTGTAATGGCGTTATCGAGTCAGTTGCTCGGTAGATGTTCAGTTGGTTGGTTCTAGTGCCATTGTTGTGTGGAATAGATGGACCAGGTGTCATGTAAGTTAAGTAATTTGATATTATACAGTAATTATTGCTTATTATGATTATGTTGTTGTGTATGGTATATTATTGCCAATATTGCTATTTTTCAAGACATAGAATTAAACTGTTTTCGAGATACAGATGTTCTATGTCACGAAGTCCGTTTGGCTATGAATGTTGTCAAGCGTGCACATGCACATTGTTTTTGTGTGCGTAACCTCGAGAGCGCTCAGTGTCGATCGGGACACAGTCCGGATCAGTAGTGGTTTTTAGTTCGCGCCAAATTGTTTCACGGAGTAAGGTCAGCATGGCAACAAAACGAAGAAGAGTTGTCCATAGTGAGGTAATATTTATTTATACGTTTTCAATTAAAATGTTATACAAAGATACTTAATATAGCAATAGAAGTATTTATAAAATGAATATTTTTTTTGTTATAAAATGTTTATATTACTTAATTATTTTGATTACATTTTGTTTTAGGGTCGAAACATGATAGCTAGTGTTTATCATTTTCTGCGAGAAGAATATGAATTTACAAAATCATTAATGGAACTCAACTGTGATTTGTCTCATTTACGAGACATTACACGCCGTACAGCTGAAGCTACGGGTGTGAGCCAAAAAACAGTTCAAAGAATATTAAAAGAAGAGAAGGAATTGCCATCCACTTCATCAAAATTCACTTCAACTATGAAGAAAAGGAGAAAGCGAGATAATAAAGTGGATATAGATAATTTTACAGCCGATGTGGTTCGCAGTACTGTACAAGATTTCCATATTGTCCATAAAGAAATTCCAACATTAGCTAAGTTAAGAACAGCATTGAATGAAAAAATCGGATTCGAAGGTTGTTTAGAAACTGTTCGCAAGTTACTGTTGAAATTAGGTTACAAGTGGCGCAAAACAGAGAACAACCGTAAAGTCTTGACGGAGCGTCATGATATACAAATGTGGCGTTTAAAATATTTAAAAAAAATAACAGAGTACCGCTCTCAAAGTCGGCCCATTGTCTACACCGATGAGAGCTACGTCCTTTCGACACACGTGCAAAACAACACCTGGGCAAAAAAAAAGGAAAGAACTCCGTTTTTAAAAAAAATTAGCACAGGCACTCGCTTTATTTTAGTGCACGCGGGAACCAAGGATGGTTTTATTGAAAATGCTTCCTTGGTTTATAAGGCCAACTCAACAGCTGGTGATTACCATTCAAATATGAGCTATGATAACTATGTAAAATGGCTAAATGAAAAATTGCTACCCAATTTACTTCCGCGCTCTGTCATTGTTTTAGACAATGCATCTTATCACAACACACGGGCTGAATGACTACCGACGCAATCTACAAAGAAAGCCGATATGCAGCAATGGCTCAGGGATAAGGGTATAGCATTTGATGAATATCTTCTTAAATTGGAATTGTACGATACAATAAAGAAGTACAAAGACCAACACGTAATCTACAAGATTGACGATTTTATAAAAAGCAAGGGTTTTGATGTCTTACGCCTTCCCCCTTATCACCCAGAATTAAATGCGATTGAAAATATTTGGGGGATCGTTAAAAATTATGTCGCATCTAAAAATATCGAGCAAAACATGACGAATGCGGAAAGATTGATCGATGAAAGTTTGGGCCAAGTTAGCAGTGAAACGTGGCAAAAAACTTGTGCTCATGTTGAAAAAATTGAAAAAGACTACTTGAAATATTTTGATCTCGATTTTGAATTTATAATCAATGTACAAGATGATTCTGACGACAGCAAAACGGAATCGGAAATCGAAAATTTATCTGATAGTGATTGAAAATACTGAATAGTCCTACTTGTTGCGTTTCCATTCTGTAACACCAATGCTTAATTAAATGCCTACATATTCTTAATATTTTTGTATTTATTGCTACCTAATCTAATTTATTTACAAAATGTATATACTTTTAAAACCAACATTTTATTTAGATTATTAAATCTCGACTTGAATATATATCAGATTTTTTTGCTAACGTTACCTAATTTTACACACACAAGCGCGCTTGTCGGGATACGTCACTACTACAATCAAAGCCGAACGGACTTCGTGAAATAGAATATCTGTAACGATAATTTATGAAAATATAAGAAATGTATTGATACTGTACTGTAATATTGTTTCCATGGAGTTTCTTGTCCTTCTTCTCCATGAAGACCTAGTTTTGCGAACGGACAATTAGCTTTCTGATTAAATACTGACAAGTCTAATTAAATAAATGTCTAGCCTTGTCTTTCTGTGGTTTCATTCATGAAATCCTTTACCCATAAACATATACATCAGAACTTTCATACATAGTAAATAACCAGTAATCATTCTGACATTCAAAGCTTGCTAATTTGGGTAATACCTATATATACATTTACAGTGCTCACCGGACATTCTAACAAGCGCATTACCTCGCGCAGTTGCTCGCGTGTCATGACTTCACGAGTCACGGGGGACGAAATAACTTCATAAGCCGCTCGCAATCTCAGCATTCTCTCTCGCGTGTCGCGTCTCCGTCACAGTACCAAGGATAGGTATCCACATAGACCTTCATTGTAATTCATGTTTTAAAATTAGTTCTCCTAAGTTATCTGCAGGACAAGTTAAATGCTCAATATTTTCCAGTGTCTTACTAATTTGGTTACCAAGACAAGCCTTTTATAACATTTTCAGAGTAAGTGCAGCTATAAGTCTCGCCATAAATCAGCCACGTGCCGTACAGTCGGATCGCTTCTAGCCGCAACGCACCACAACCGCATCACAACCGCACCGCGGCCGTGCCGGCACGCTCGCCGCGCACCGCCTCCTATTAACTTGACTTACGACCTTCCTTTATGGCGTAAGCACTGTGGAGGAAGTAGAAATTGTTTTAATACGGGCTCCTAATTCGTAATTTATTCTTTAAACGAGCTGCTAATCTTCTTGCAAATTAATAATAACGTCTAAACCAAGATTTATATCTCTGGTTGAAACATGTTTTAAAAATTACGTACGTAGTTATTTGTCCTATCTAATATTGAAAATGGATGGACGGCGGCGCCGAGGTCGGCCCAGGAAGAGGTGGCGAGAGGACCTAGACGCGTACCGCAACTTTGGATGGAGGTAGCCTTGGAAAAGGATGCATGGAAGGATTTGGGGGAGGCCTTTGCTCAGCAGTGGATTTTTGAAAATGTGTGGAAATAATGTTCATGCTTATTATCGGGTCGCGGAAACGGTATCGTTCATTATGAAGCTCCGCCGTAATGCAAACAATTTTTTTAATTTAATCGGTTTTTTGGTTATCGGCGGACTGCTGGCATTCCCGTCCGCTGTAAACATGGCGGTATGGCTGCTCAGCAGAGCGCGTGTATAATAATATAACTAGCTTTTGCCCGCGGTTTCGCCCGCTTGTATATCGAAAAATATCCCACGGAAACGTACTTACTACCGGTTTTAAAAGTACCCTATGTGTTAATCCAGGTTATAAACTCTCTGTGTACCAAATTTTATCCAAATTCCTGTCTCACACCTCGCTACAGAAGGATAGGTTTCGAGGCCTGGTTCTGGAGTCGGATTGACATAGTGGCGTTTTTGTATAGGCACTTTAGCACCTCGATGTACCGAAAGTCGATCTAGTACCGTTGAAGAGACTGCAGCACAGCCCATGTCTCGATCGAGTCAAAGGCTTTCTCGTAGTCCACAAACGCTAAGCAGAGAGGCAGGTTATACTCTTCGGTCTTCTGTATACCTAACCTGCCGCAGCATATGTATGTGGTTTACGGTGCTAAACCTTTACGGAATCTAGCTTGTTCGGGAGGCTGGAAGTCGTCAAACCTGCGCGCAAAACGGTTCGTAATAACTCTTTAAAACAGCTTGTAGACATGGCTCAGAAGTGTGATGGGCCTATAATTTTTAAGCAGGGCATTGTCGCTCTTTTTAAAGAAGAGTACCACCACACCTCTGTTCCATGCCTGTGGCGTTTGACCCTCGAGTATGACGGAATCGAAAAGCTTCTGGAGGGCTTTAAGAACGGGTTTTCCACCGGCCTTCAGGAGTTCGGCCGTAATTCCATCATCACCCGGTGTCTTGTTGTTTTTAAGCTGCTTCAAAGCCATCCTAATCTCGTACAAGCTGATGTCCGGGATGTCTTCGGACGGGAATATCGGGATAAAAAGTATCCTATGTGTTAATCCAGGTTCGCGGATGAATGGAAGAATATCGTGTGTCTGGAGTATTGTGGGATAAGCATATGACTGTTGATTAGTTTTACACATTTGTTTACTGTATTTTAATAATGTGTTTGTGTCTTTGTCTTTAACTAATGTTCAAAGTTCAAAAAAAATATTAAAGTCATAATATGCAAGACTTAATCACTGTTATCTTTGTCTGTTGTCTTTTATGGTTATTATTGTGTTTTTATTGTTAATTTGTTTTGTATTTAATTTTGTTTCCTTTATGATTATTTTCGTGTTTTATTTTATCATTATTATTATTTCACTTTGTCAAGCTTTAATGTTTTTACCTAGATTATAAGAGAATGATGTGGTCTCCCATAATTGGAAGCGCACACTCTTATTTGTCCTCGTATTTGTAATCTTGCATGTAATTGTCTAGCCTCTGTTGGAGATCCAATAAATAAATAAATAATTGGCCTTGGCCGTTTCATTTTAAAATAAATGAATAAACTATCTGTGTGCCAAATTCCGTCCAAATCCGTTCAGTCTTTTTTGCGTGAAAGAGTAACAAACGTCCATCCATCTAAAATTATTAGTAGGATAGATAATTTTACCTCGTAAAGAACATTACTACATATTTGTTTTTCTACATATGAAGTAACTGCAGACAATTTGTCAGAAAATAAATGAACAAACAAAGTAAACAACGTAAACTACATAATGCTAACATTTAGTGTTGGTGCATGCCTACGATGCCTAGATCTCATACCAGGAATTTGTGTTAATAACTAATTAATTATAACAACATTTTTGTCATTATAAAGAGTAACAATAGCGGACGTAAGGACTACAAGTCCACTTGTTACAAATGCAAAAAACAAGTTTATCACCGAAGCACTTCATTATTCACTTAATGTAAAAATCATTACGAATTTGACTGTGCTGGTTATCCTGAGAAATTATATCGCTTAAAGAATCTAAAATTAAGAAAAAAAATTCAGATGGGAATGCAAAGTGTGCACCCAGAAAGCAAAATAACAAATCATATCCAACTCTGTTGTATCCAACGTGACAATGAGGACAAAAAAGCGCTCGTCTCCTAAATCATACATAGATGAGACACCTAACGTAGCAGAGGAGACTACGCCTTGGTCTACTCCAAAGAGCACATCCTCTGAAATATATGACTCGCACATACCCACAATGGAGACATACGATGAGTCAACTGCCATAACCGACAAAACATTGTCTATGGAAATTATGGCTAGAGAATGGCTTCCATACTCATTGAATTCTGCAATCTCGACAAATAACGTGCTAAAAGCGGTTAAAACCTATAACCAGTCTAATGATATTAAACTAAATGGTTCCGACCTGGGAGCTGCGAATTCATACCCCGTGTATATCGCTGAACACCTTACTCCGAACGTAAGAAAAATTCTGTTGGACCTCAAATGGAAAGATTTTGGTAAAAAAAAAGTAATTAAAAAATTAAATCGACTTCAAAATTAAATTAACTCAAAATTATGAAATAATATTTTTATAACATAACATAACATAACATAACATCACGCCTTGTTTCCCCGAAGGGTTGGGCAGAGGTGTCCCTGTAGCAGGTACACCCACATTTCGCCCGTTATGTTTTTTTAAGTCCCATGTAATAGGGGGCGAGCCTATTGCCATCAACCGGGCACAAATCCAGACTCCGGGCTACTACTGAGAAATTCCAGATAGAAAAACCCAATAACACTTGCCCGACCCGGGAATCGAACCCAGGACCTCATGCTCAGCAGTAGCGCTTGCTACCACTAGACCAACGAGGCAGGTAATATTTTTATATATACACGAAATTAACCAACAAAACGAAATCAAAAGTAGGTACGAAACAAATTAGGGGCCTACATTTTTTTTTTGAGGTCGATGCCAGCAAAGCCATTGAAAATAAAACTTAGGTAATCAAACAAAATAAAAACGATATATCCATTATATAAAAACTTTTTACAAAAAAAAACAACCGACCTCCAAAAAAAACACTACAAAGTGAAAAATAACTTTAATTTCGGAACACGGTGTCTTGGGTTTTGTATTTTCGTTTTTTGCCACCGACTTCCGAAATTAAAGTTATTTTTCACTTTGTAGTGTTTTTTTTGGAGGTCGGTTGTTTTTTTTTTTGTAAAAAGTTTTTATTTTTCACTTTTTAGTTGTGGTACCTACCCCACACACATTCGAATACCACTACCTGCTACCAGTGACAGAAACTTATCATATCATCTACATACTAAGTGGGAAAAAAATACGTATTTTGTAGCTAACTCAAAAACTATCCAAGCAAAGTTAATAAAATTTATATGGGACCAATTCGAAAGCACACCCTTTCAAACAAAAAAAGAATTTTCAAAATCGGTCCACAATTGACGGAGAAATCGGTGGACATACATAAAAAAAAATTAAAAAAAACAAACATACGCGACGAACATATAACCTCCTCCTTTTTGGAAGTCGGTTAAAAACGGAGCTAAAAGATATTTTACATATTATATCAACCAACTTTTTAAGTAGGTAGGTAAATGTAGGAACATTATGTTTTTGTTATTCGTTTAGAAAAATCTCTACTTGGCTTCGTTTTATATGGTACTCATCATAGATTTATTATTTAGATTTAGAATACGTTTAAATATCTATGATACTCATCGTCACCATCACCACAATGATTATTAAGAAGCAATTTTAACACAACGCGTCTCTAGATGTCTCGACGCCCCGCAAGGGGGCGTGGCGAGCGGCCTCAGGAAGTCGCCCCTCGCACGCGGAGGCTATACAATGGCCCGCGTTCAACCCGAACGCGCACACACGTAAGCCCACGTCATTGCAAGTAGACGTTTCGGTGTGATTTTAATGCGCTTGTTATAAGTCGTACTTGTATCACACGTATGATAATGTACTTTTACTCAAAAATGCATGTAATGTGGTCATTATTTTGACAACCTTGTTTGAGCAAAGTCGACCTTGCCGTTCTGTTTCAAGGAGCAGCCGACAAAGTTTTGCTGGTCGCTCTAACAGGCCGGCAAAACATTGCCGGCCGCTATTTTGACGTTTCAACGTTTTAAAAAATCAAATGCAAAAAGATTTAATTTAAAACACAGCTGTTTGTATTTATAGAGATAGGTAGAAAAAAAAGATTTTATTCCATATTTGGCTGTATAGTTCCAACTACCATTGTTAAAAAAAAAAAACACAAAGAAGTAACAAAAGCGCCGTTCAGCGAAAATTTTATTTTTATTTAGTGACTTTTTCGCTAAAAATGATCTCTCAAAGCGAAAATTATTCCGATTCAATGTGTTTAACACCGCCAGACATTAAAGATGAAGCTAAATTAGTGGTTGAAAATTTAATACCGCGGAACTCAAAGGAAAAATATAAGCTTGCATCTGAAAAATTTGTGCAGTGGAAAATCAGTAGGAAATCCAAATCTTTACTTGCTGGTTTTATTTAGATTAGGTACTTGCATTTTTGAGTAAAGCACTATACAAGCCTTGGCCCATTATGACTGCTTCGCTGGTCACGCTATGATTGCCTCGAGCTAGCCTAGCTACGCTCTAGGCCTTCCAGCTTGGCCATCATTGCAGCCCTTGCTGTCCTCGCTGTAAAGGCCTCGACCTACGGCCTCGGCCTTTATCTCAGCTCGTCCATCAAGTGCTGCACGCTGACCGCGCTGTGTCGGCCTGGAGCTGCGCTACGCTGCGCTGTCGGCCATCATCAGCGCGACCAGCAAAGTAGTCATTATAGACCGCGGCAGTAATGTACTATTACGAGCAAACCTACCTAACTGTGTGTAGTATTTGTATTAGAATATTTCCTTATCAAAGTTTAAATTGTTATTTTTGTTAATATTGCGGTTTTTTTTAAATATTTGATAGGTACTTTTGTAGTGCTGTGCTGTACTAGTGCTGGCACCGACCTCAAAAAAAATTGTAGGCCCCTAATTTGTTTCATACCTACTTTTGATTTCGTTTTGTTGGTTAATTTCGTGTATATATAAAAATATTATTTCATAATTTTGAGTTAATTTAATTTTGAAGTCGATTTAATTTTTTTAATTAGGTACTTTTTATTTCGTAATTTTTAGTTTTAAGTTTAAACTGGAATATTTGTTTTTAGTAAGTACGTTTGAAGCTCAACGTAGTTACGGTGACGTGGAACGACGCATGTTACCGGTCATACTTATATTCAAATAATTTATTTCGAAAAAAATATCCATATTGTGTTAGTATAAGAACTTCCAAAAATGTGTTATAAATTAATTAAAATCAAAATTACAATAAAAATAAAAAATAAATTAAATTATAATCAAAATTAAATCAAATTAGAATTAAAATAACGTTAATACAGTCAAAACAAAATTAAAACAACATCAAATCAAAATTTAAATAACATTGAACTAAATTTAAATCAACTTCGCTGGACTGTAACTGTATATAAGTAACAGGGTACAACACTCGAAACTGCAGTCGTGAATTTAGGCAAAAGGTTATTTGTAAAGGGTCAATCAAGCTTATGTTGCTTTGAATAGGGTTAAAAAGCTTGATGGCCTTGCTAATAGATGAGTTAGATCCCAAAAAACTTTTTAAACAACCTGACGATGTACGAGCATACCAAAAAATGCTGCGTTTACGTAGCAATTTAGTCTCAACTCCATCTAGTTTGCCATTGAGTAACACAGTTCTCGCCGCGGATTTGTACCGTGAGGCCAGTTTGGTTTCGGCCATTATTTTTTTATGTTGGTTGGCTTTTTTTACATGCACTAGAATTTGACCAAGGTTTTGTGATGTTTTCCTTTGACACCACACCCGTAGCTCGTATCAATAAGCCAGGCCGTCTCACTTACACGTTTTAGTCCATATCTTGAAAACTATTAAACCGATTTTGATAAAACTTGCACTGTTCCCTAAGTTGGAGTAAATGTAAGCCAATAAAAAAGAAATGTTCACAATTCAATAAATAGTTCTGGAGAAATGCGTGGACAAACATACATACATACATATACCTATAAAAAATAGTATATTTGTTTGGAAGCCCTAATAGAATCCGCGGAAAAGCCCATGAATGGCTTACGTCATACTTAAAAAATAGAGAACAAGTAGTTGAAATTGAATACTATAACCACAATAGTAGAGAAATAGAAAAAATACGATCTAAAAGCAAAATAACCAACGCTTTCATCCCCCAAGGAAGTGTCATAGGTGGTGGTGTCATTCCTCGTTTACATCAACGACTTACCAAAAACCATACAGGGGCCATGTGTTTTATTCGCGGATGACATATCTTTATTAGTCTCATGTCAAAACAACATAAACATAGAAGAAAAACTCAGTTCCATACTCACAAAAACATGTAACTGGATGACCTCACATAATCTAGAAATTAATTATACTAAAACTAAATTAATGACTTTCCACCCATATCAAAAAGCTCCTCTACACTTCAATTTCAACTTTAACGGCTCAAAATTGGAAACTGTTGACGAATTTACATTACTTGGACTTACAATAGATAAACATATTAATTGGAAAACACAAATACAAAAAACCCGTTCAAAACTTTCAAAATTCTCTTTTGCTCTCCGCGAAATTAAAAAAACAACCAATCTAAAAACTTCCCTCGCCACATATTATGCGTATGCCAATGCATGACTTAGCTACGGCGTAACCCTCTGGGGAAATAGTACAGATGCACTGACACTCTTTACCCTACAAAAAAAAAATAGCTTTTCTCATAGAAATATAAAAAACAGGAGAAGTGGCATGGGGGCGTGTCTGTGTCCGCGAGCCATGATCAAAATGCTCATGGTATAGGCAAATGGCCGTTTCCGCGAACTAGTGCGCTGTCGACCGCGATCGTGACAACATTTAAGAATACCGTGTTGTTCAGTGGTTTCTTGTAAAAATCGAAGCCAAACTAAAATCTTTATAAATCATGGAATCATTTATCATTTAACAGGACAAGTATTTTACTATATTTGTCTTGAAAATCATGAAAAACAACAAATCGTAAAATATTTCTTGCCTTTACTACGTTATTTTTGTTTTCATATATCCCAGCGACTGTACTATTTTTGCAGCAAATACATTGCTTCTTAACCACTACCTAAGTATGTCACTTACTGACTGGACAAGCAATGTAAAAATCACAAAACGATACTTTAGTTACGCAGTTGCATCGCGTAGTACGGCCGCTGTATCTTGCGACGAGCTAGTGATGTGCTTGTGCAGATCCACTAACGTAGGATATCGACAACAATGTCGATTGTCGTACGAATTTATATTACTTTGAAAGTTTATTCTTCAATTTGTCACCAGTTATAGCCGGGTTGGAAGACTGATGTGAAATCTTGTTTTATACTGATTTAGATTTTCTCATAATGTTGAAATAATTGATTTATTTAATTTTTTTGGAGTTTACTCCTTAAGAAACGATTTTGATATTTAGCCCGCGGTATGAAAATTTTATGAGGAGTAAAATCGAGTGTTAACTAAAAGTGAGGCGTTACGTTCCTTTGCGCACCTTTCACTTCGAAATTTATGTATGTGTGTATAAATAAAGTATATTCAGCTTACTAAAATGCATATAAAACACAAATATAAGGTATTTACTTAAGTAATTACACCTTTTTAGAACGAACATTTACAAATTATTAACTAAACAAATAAAATGACCGTATCTTTTTGTTCCGTGGGCCGATTTTCGTGAACTAAACGTGACAAATGGTTTTAAATTTAGTCCTTTCATTTAAGACCAAAATTAAAGAAATATCTTTACAAACAAAAAAGTGAGTTTTCAAGTTACGTAATTATGAAAATTGCAATTTGCTAAAATTTCCTTCTAAATTAAATTTTAACACTGCTAATGGATCAAAATAAGTATTTTAACACGAACCAAATAAGTCTAATATGTATCTACCTATACTCCGTTTGAAATATGATTAGACATTTAAACAAACCTTTTTTACAGTCCGTTCAACCGATTTTGACTTCTATACCGTAGGCATAAGGATGGCATTAAAAGCAAAAAAAGTGGTTACAAACCAACTGTTTACTGCAGCTGTCATTTGTCGTGCCACCAACGCAATAGAAGTCAAAATCGGTTGAACGGACTGTAAAAAAGGCTTAGTTAAATGTCTAATCTTATTTCAAACGGAGTATAGATCACAACATAATAACAATTTCTTACTGAAATCCAGTCGTGCGTCGGAGCTGACACACACACTTTTTTTTGTGCCGTTTCCTTTATTCAGTTTATTCATAATCATCTTATTATATGCAAATCGTTTTTATTTATAATTTTTTCAGGAACTTCCAAAATGTTTAATACAAACATAACATAACATCACGCCTTGTTTCCCCGAAGGGTTGGGCAGAGGTGTCCCTGTAGCAGGTACACCCACATTTCGCCAGTTATGTTTAAGTCCCATGTAATAGGGGGCGAGCCTATTGCCATCAACCGGGCACAAATCTAGACTCCGAGCTGCTACTGAGAAATTTCAGATAGAAAAATCCAATAACACTTTGCCCGACCCGGGAATCGAACCCAGGACCTCATGCTCAGCAGTAGCGCTTACGACCACTAGACCAACGAGGCAGTCAATACAAAAATAATAATAATTAATGGGAGAATCGATAAGTTTCCGATTTAGTCAATCACTAGCGTATATGTAAAATAAATTGCTTGTGCAACAACTCACTCACACGAAAGTTATCGTTGTGCTATACAACGATAACTTTCGTGTGAGTGAGTTGTACGGTGCATTGTAAATGCACGCTGTATTTGAAAGCATAAGGTTTATAATTGACTGTGTAGTACGTTATGATTTATGAATTGCAAGTGTGAGCGTGACTTCGTATCTATTAGGTTTACTGATTGCATGTGTAGTTGTGGCGACGTAGTGGGGACAAATTGGAGACATTGGGTTTCGATACATTTTCAACTACCGGGCATATCTCCTTCTTTCTTATATCTATGGCTTTTCTTTATCTGAAAAGAAATTACTTAGAATCTTGGTAAACATTGATCAAACTGACAGCTGCAAGCCCTATTTTCTAAAGCATAATATTCTAACTCTCCCTAGTATTTACATTCTAGAAATATGTAAATTTGTCCGTAAGCACCAAGAGTTCTACACAAAACGCGAAGATATCCAATCACACTTCACACTTAGGCACCGATCTAGGCTGAACATACCAACATCCAAGTTAAAAATGCATTCTACAAGTCCCTACGTAATGTCTGTAAAAATATACAACAAACTACCTGACATAATAAAGAAAGAAGAAAGTAAAATATATTTATAAAAAACCTTAAAAAATTACTCATAAACAAATGCTATTACTCCGTAGATGAATATTTAAATGATAAACATAAATAATAGTAGTATTACAATTCTAAGAGTGGAACTTTGAAACGTTAGGTAAAAGTACTGATTCTTATAATCTTATATCATGTAGATTGTAGGTTATTCTCAAAAAACTCAAAAGTAACGTTATTTTAAAGTACTTCGCGTACACTATATTTTTTAGTTTTGTTTTCTTCCGGCAGAAGTAGATATTGATTTTCACCAGAACCAGATCTCGATAGGGCAACATATAGTTGCCCGTGCGAAAAACACTCTTTGCGTAAATCTATTCCTACGTACTTAAATGTTTGCTCCTGGGCCTTATTAATCGTTACCGCAAACGACACCTTCACTGGGAATCGCGCGCAGTACTTGATCATTATTGATCGCTTTGCAAGACGCGAGACTAAGCGGACGTGTGTTTTGTATTTATTAACTATAATGAAATAAACAATTACGACAAATAAATATAATTATTTGCGCCGTCAGTATATAAGTAAAGTGTGTCGCGTGTGACTTGTAGGTTTTTCCGACTTTCAAGAGTGTTTTTAATTACCGAAGTTGCAAGATGAACTAAATAATTTTTATAAACGATAAATAAAGTTTTTCTAGTAGTATGTCTTACTTAGGAGCGAGCCCGTTTGGTCGTAGCCAGTTACTACGGCGAAGTCCTCCACCGACGCCTACTGAACCATTACCCCCGAGTGACCAAAATCCACCAGTACCCGAAGAGAATGAATTGTCGAGTGAAGTCATCAGTACGCCAGAGATCCAGAAATGGTTAGGATCTATTGATACGATTCTGAACGAAGTCTGCACTATTGTCGCTGAAGGGAAAATGAACTCAGACCAGAAGCTTCGTGTCTCCACTCTTTGCCGGAAGGTCTCAAGTGGGACTTCTCAGATGGCCGTTTTATACCAATCGTTGAAGCAGAAAACAATCCAGGCCCATACTACAATCCAGCACCTACAGGTTCACCAGAACGTTGTGAACTCTCTCCAGCAGTTCAAAGAGGTCGTAGAAACAAAGCTGAATCCATCTGAAAATACCTCTTATGCTAGCATGGTGAAGAAAAGTTCCGATAACTTCGTCCGTCCTGCAAATTTGAGATCAGTCGCCATCTATCCCAGTGATAAGACCCAAACGAGTGACGACACCAAGTCGCTTGTTCAAAAGATTATCTCTCCTGAACAACTTAAGCTCCATGTCCGTGGCCTGAGAAAGGTGAAAAATGGGGGTGTTCTGATTAGCACCGAAAGCAAAGGCGATATTGACAAGTTAAAGAATTCGGAAAAATTAGTATCATCGGGCCTTACAATAGAAGAACCTTCTAAACGCCGCCCTAGGGTCGTCGTGATTGGCGTTCCCGTAACCCTTACTGAGAAGGAGGTATTTGACTGTATCTACGAGCAGAACCTTTCAGATAAGTTGCCGAATATAACTTGTGAGTCCGTCCTTGAGAGCATTAAACTGAGCCATAAATCGGGTAAAAAAGACCTTCCCACCTGTAACTACATCCTGGAAGTACCTGCTAGCATAAGAAAAATTCTAATAAATCAAAGCCGAATTTTTATAAATTGGACATCATGCCCTGTGAGAGATTTCACTATAGTCACCAGGTGCTTCAATTGTCAGCAGTTCGGACATGCAGCTAAGTTTTGCCGGGAAAATAGTCCTACTTGCAACCACTGTCGAGAGATTGGACACTCCTTCAAGGAATGTAGCAGCAAATCTTCTCCCGCTCAATGTGCGACGTGCAAGCGTTTCAAGAGGAAATGTGACCATCCAACTGGTGACGTAAGTTGCCCGGCGCGCAAATATGCAGAGAACAATTACATCAACTCAATAGACTATGACGGCGCCTGAGAGCGCCACCGAATACTTTATTTAGTTAGCACACAAACAGGTAGCTTATCCTTTATTTATATTTCAACTTAGTCTGTAACAATCATGACAAATCGGCTTATTTGTGATTTAGATAGTTTTTCTGTGTCCGAATCAAAAATCTGTGATGTTAAGGACTGTAAGCACCATATTCCACCTGGTGGAAAAACGTTAACCATGCTCACACAGAATATTCGCAGCATTAATCGGAACATGAACGGATTTGAAGTGCTGTTACAGAACCTTGACATAAGCTGTGATATTATCGTCCTTAATGTTGGTTGTCAAAACAAACAGTCAATTTACCATCTCTTGACGGTTACTATTGTTATAAAACTGACAGAAACATAAACCAGAACGATGGATTAGTAGTTTATATCAAAAATAATTTACGGACAATCATAGAAGAACCAGTATTCCAAGATAGTAATTGCTTAATAATCAAAATTATTCCCGATACGGTAGTCCTGGCTATTTATAGGCCTCCTTCTCAAAATATGGACAGATTTTTAGACTCGCTTGACACTAACTTAAAAAACATAACATCATTTAAAAACATAATACTTTTGGGCGATATTAACATAAACATTGCTTCCGGGAAAACCGATACCCATGTACATAATTATCTGAATATTTGCTCATTTCATGGACTTTTACCAGCTCACTATCACCCCACACATCAGAGTGGATCATGTTTAGACCACGTCATTTTAAAATCAAAAAATCCATCTAAAACATTCGTTACTAATTCTTCGCTTACCGATCATCAAGCTGTTTTACTAACATTACAAATATGTTCACCTAGAAAAAACTGCATGCGTAGCTACACTAAAGTCAATATGACAAACCTTTTTTTTTTTTTTTTTTTGGGTGGGAAATCATCAAATAACTTCTCCCGCTCTGGGCGGAGCGGGACTAAAACCCACCCGTGTTCCTTCAGTTGCCGTGTTGCCAGGGGGCCACGATGTCCCTATCGGTTCTCTTCGAACCCCCGGCAGGCATTGGCCCTAGCGGACCCCGTCAATTCTGCTGACATCTCTTTGAGGCGCGCGTGGAACACAACGCGCCGTCGACCCGGGCTTGGTCCTTATCGGACGGCGAGCTACCCATTGCTCACCGTCCGCAAGCCCGCGCCTACGGTGGCCGGAAATCGTCTCGTGACTCCCGACGCCCAGGGCGTCTCCTGCTGCGGCGGTTAGGGGCGCGAGGGCGCGAAATTTGCCTCTCCCTCACGCGCTCCGTCTCCTCCTTCGCGAGCATTACTGCTTCGCAGAACGAGGTGACGGCCTGCCATTTCCTCTCGCTCCGTAGCATTGCCCGAATCAGGGCCGGACGCGAGAGATCACCGCCGCCGATCGCTTCCACGAGGACACGGCGATGCTCTGCCCAAGCCGGGCAGACCTCCACCGTATGCTCCACCGTGTCCTCCGGGCGATCCACACAGTGATGACACCCGGGCGTTTCCTCCCGCTTTATCCTGAACAGGTACCTCCCGAAACAGCCGTGTCCGGTGAGCACCTGTGTCAGGCGGAAGGTGAGGACGCCGTGGCGCCTCTCTAGCCACTCCTCAAAGAGAGGTCTTATCGCCGCAATTGCGGCGTGCCCAGCGCTGGGTTGCGACAATCGCACTCTCCATTCCGCCATGAGATCCCGCCGGAGCTCTGTCCGCTGTGCCGCAACTTCTTGCGGCATCGGAGTTAAGCCCCGGCGTTTCGCCTCCTCGCGCCACTCCCAAATGTGCGCGAGGACCTTTGCCTCCAGATCCCATGGCGGTACTCCGGCAAGGAGGCTCGCCGCCTCGCAGGAGACCGTGCGGTATCCTCGGGCCAGCCGGATGGCCATGACCCTTTGGGACGCGTTAAGCCGGCGGGCTGGCTGCCGCCTCAATGAAGGCGCCCACACCGGCGCCCCGTAAAGGGCCATGGACCGCACGACCCCCGCGTAGAGCCTCCGGCAGGAGGCGTTTGGACCTCCCAGATTGGGCAGGAGCCGCTTCAAGGCAGCCCCGGCCCGGTCCAGTCTGAGAGCCAAACGTCGGAAATGCTCCACGAAGTTCCACCGGCTGTCGAGGACGAGTCCCAGATACTTCATCGTCGACTCGACGCCGATGTGAACCCCTCCCGCCATTACCTGGGAACCCGGCGGTGGCGCACTACGAGGACCATAGAAACCCATGGCCTCGGACTTGTGCAGGGCCACCTCGAGTCACAGCTGCCGGATTCTGTCGACGATTGTCGCAACCCCGCGTGTCGCTAAGTCGGTCGCCGCCTGGTACGACCTCCCCTGCGCCAGGACCAGCGTGTCGTCAGCGTAACAGACGACGCTGACGCCAGTAGGGAGATCGGCGCGCAGCACCCAGTCGTATCCGATGTCCCACAGATGCGGCCCCAGGACCGATCCCTGTGGGACACCGCACGACATCTCTCGCCGGTTCCACTCTCCTTGGTGACCGGGGTAGATGACAGCCCTGTCCGTCAAATAGGCCTCGACCACACGACAGAGGTAGGTCGGCATCCGGTGATACCGAAGCGCCTCCCTGATGCAACTCCAGGGCAGGGTGTTAAAGGCATTGGCGATGTCTAGAGACACCGCCAAGACGACCCCACCCCGGGCCACAGCATCCCCCGTCGTGAGGGCTCGCACGCGCATGATGGCGTCCACCGTAGAGCGCCCCCTGCGGAAACCGAATTGGCTCTCCGCCAGATCCGGCCCCACTCGCACCAGCTGCCCGACGAGGCGGTCTGCAATGACTCTTTCAAAGAGCTTGCCCACCTCGTCGAGCAGCACAATGGGCCGATAGGCGGACGGAGAGTCCGCCGGGCGCCCCGGCTTCCTAATGAGGACCAGTTTCCCAGTCTTCCAACAAAGTGGGAACTGGCCCCTCTCCATGCATGCGCATAGGAGCCCCCTTAGTCGAGGCCCGAGAGTCCCCATGGCCAGGACCCAGGCTTTTCCGGGAATGCCGTCGGGTCCTGGGGCAATATGACAAACCTGGAAAATGACTTACGCGGTATTAATTTTGACCCAGTTTATAATTCAGACGATGCAAATATTACGTTAAAGTATTTCGTAGATTCGCTACAATATGCAATAAGGAAAAATACATTCACTAAAACAATGCCTAATAGTTGTATTAAACCCTGGATTACACCCGGTATCGTTCGTTGTATAAGACATAGAGACAAACTTCACCTGAAATTGAAACTCGCACCTGATAACGAAATACTTTCTGTTACATACAAAAGGTATCGAAACTTCTGTAATAATCTTTTGAAAAAACTAAAAAATCAGTATGATAAAAATGAATTACAGAAGGCGGGGACAAATAGTAAACTTGTGTGGAAATTTATAAAAACGAATACATTTAGATAAAAAAATCCCGAACCTCCGTTTGACCTACTATCTACAGAGGCAAACCCATCCGAAGCAATGAATAAAATGAACAACTTTTTTGCTAACGTTGGTAAAAACTTAGCTGAAAAATCATTAAACTCTAGTAATTTTTCCCGTCAAAACCAGACTACTACATCCTCAACACTAAATTCATTTGTTTGATTGGATACCGACGTTTGCGAAGTAGTAACAATAATAAACGGTTTAAAGGATGTTTGTGCTACTGGGTGGGATGACATACCTAATAATACTTATTTATTTATTTATTTAATACTTCAAGCACAGAAATGTACAGAGGCGGACTTAATGCCACAGGCATTTTCTACCAGTCAACCTTTGGGTGATGCAGAGACAAACTGTGGTAGGTGCAATTACGAAAATGGAGGAAAAAAATAACTCAAATATAAGGATACACATATACTTATTACAAACTATAAATATAATATATAGACCTAATTACATATATAAAATAAGCACAAATAAATACACATAAATACATGAATATACTAAATAAAATAATAAGACAAACAATGGGAAAACATTAGCGTTGTGATGATACTGCCAGCTTCTTACGAATGTGCTCACGAACTTTAACTTTAAAGGATAATCGGTTGGTTGCCATCCTGATTTCCAGGGGGAGTGCATTCCACAGAGAAATAGACTGAACGAAGAAGGAAGAGTGAATGAAGTCTGTGCGGTGAGTGGGACATTGAAGAACGCGATTATTTGATGACCGTAGATTCTTATTGTGGTTGTTACAAATATACTGAAAGTGGGGGGCTAGATAACTAGGGGAAGTGGGAGAGTCAAGAAATGAAAACAAGGTGGTCAGCGCCCTTTGCTCTCTACGCTGGCGTATGGGCAACCACTTTAGAAGCGACCGATGCGCAGAGACATGATCATATTTACGCAGATTGAAAACGAATCGAATGCAGTTATTGAGAAGACGGTCAAGTTTGTCGAGGAGATCTGCATTCAGGTCATAGTAGCACATATCACCATAATCGATGATAGGGAAAATTAAGGACTGCACAAGCATTGTCTTCGTACTTGTTGGTAGTAGGTTTTTCAGTCGGTACAAGGCCCGCAGCGTTCCAGTAACCTTCTGGCTGACCTTTGTGACTTGAGTACGCCAGTATTCGCCAATATTCTTAAGAGATTTAAATACCTCCTTGCCCCTCCGCTAACACACATTTTTCAGCTATGTTTATCTAAAGGTAAATTTCCAAAGTTGCTAAAAAAAGCTGTGGTCACACCTGTATTCAAGTCTGGAGACAAAAACTGTGTGAATAACTACAGACCCATTTCAGTGTTAACAGGCCTCTCAAAAATTTTAGAAAAAATCATTAACAGTAGATTGATAAAATATCTGGAAGATAACAAACTACTTTCAGATAGTCAATTTGGTTTTAGGCCCAAAAGATCAACTGGCCAAGCAGTACACAAATTGACTAATTATGTCACTACCAATCTAGATAATGGTATGCACACAATTGGGATCTTTCTAGACCTTGCCAAGGCCTTCGACACCATTTCATATACTTTACTTTTGCACAAGCTTGAAAAGTTGAAACACTTGGGATAAGAGGAGCCCAACTTCAACTATTTTCTGATTATCTTAGCGATCGTCAGCAATGTGTAAAAATTGGTCAATATACAAGTTCTGAACTTAAAAATAGTTGTTTTGGAATTCCACAAGGCAGAATTTTGGGCCCTACGTTATTTTTAATCTATATAAATGAACTATGCTGCTTGGCACTCCAAAATGGTGTCATAATGTCTTATGCGGATGACACCGCTCTATTGTTCTCAGGTCAATCAAGAGTTGAGGTCTATGAACATGCTCAGAATGGTTTTAACATTGTTTCTAATTGGCTCCATAATAATCTACTAACATTAAATACAGATAAAACAAAATACTAACATACCTACCGCTTACTAATATAAACATTTACGCACATAATTGTAGCACGTACGCTGACACTGCATGTTTTGTAGCACGTACGCTGACACTGCATGTTCCTGCCCCACTTTAGCTAAAGCTGACCATTTAAAATATCTGGGTGTCACTATTGACTCCAATGTCAACTTCCGTAAACATATCGATTTACTTTGTACAAGAGTGCGCAAATTAATATATGTCTTTAAGAATTTACGGAACATAGCAGACTATAAATTAATTAAACAGGTTTATTTAGCTTTGTGTCAATCCATTCTTACCTATTGCATAACTTCTTGGGGTGGTGCTGCAAAAACAATTTTACTCCCTCTAGAGCGTGCTCAAAGAGCAATTCTAAAGGTTGCTACATTTCGCCCTTTTAGATTTCCTACGCACCAGCTCTACTTAGCATGTAATGTACTAACAGTACGGCAATTATTTATACTAAGCATAGTATTACACCAGCACACTGCACTTCCTTTTGACCCAGCACCTGCCGACAAGAGAAGGAAGGACTTGGTTTGCATAAAGCCTCAAACTAGACATGCATTTGCTAATCGATTTTATGTGTTTTTAGGACCTTTTCTATATAATAGGCTCAACAAGTTACTATGTTTCTATAGTGTAAGTTATAAAAAATGTAGTAAAATGTTATCAGTACATTTAGCGATACTCAATTACACAGACACAGAAAAACTTCTAGAAATTTTGTCATGATGATTATAATTTATCCCTCGTAAGTATTTACTTTTGTATATTTACATAGGTTTAGTTTTAGATATAAATATACCAATATGCTTTTTCTCATAGTTGTTAATAAATTATTTTATATCAGTTTAACTTAAAATTTTAATGCTCCAATTTAATTCAAATGTAAAGTGATGGCCTGAAACACAGGTTTGAATTAACCTAGATCAGGTGGGTCGCTACCTAACATTGTAATTCCGAACCATCGTTACTTGCACTTGTAATATATTTTAGTTTTAGTTTATTTTTAGGCATTATAATTGTTTGGGAAATCTTACTATTGACTAAATGTACACTTTTTGTAAACGTTTTTATATTCAATAAATATTATTATTTTATTATTTATTTATTATTTTGCTGCGATGTTATTTTAAAACTGCAATATCTCCTAAGATATTCATTGAAATCGAATGATGTGAAGGGCAATTTTGTTTTAAATTAAATACTTGTGATGAATAACGTATTTACTTGGATAAGGATTAATATCATGTTTATAAAAACACCTTCGCAAACAATGCATTATTTTAGGACAAATTTGGTTAGCATAAAAAAGGTTATAGTGAGCCATCCTTAAAAGATAGACATATATTATGCTGTTCTGGACTTTTTTTTAGAAATTTTAAAGGAAAAAATCTGTAATACATGATTTTTGGGAAACTTTAACCGTTTACAGCAACCCGCAAGCAAACTGCAGCGGAAACTCTCAAAAAGAAAAAAAAACCCGATTTTGAAACATTCTTCATTGGCGCTCGGCTCCTATAGATTTTAGCGTAATGATATATAGCCTATAGCCTTCCTCGATAAATAGGCTATCTAACTCTGATTTTTTTTTCAAATCGGAAATGCAGTTCCTGAGATTAGCGCGTTCAAGCAAACAAGCAAACTCTTCAGCTTTATATATTAAGTATAGATTGTTTTACTTGTTGGGGCGGTGCCGCTAAAACGCATAATTTAATCTCTGAAAGAGCTCAAAGAGCCTTATTAAAGGTAAGTTACTTTAAGCCCAGGCATTATTCTACCACTGAGATTTACAGGGAATGTGAGGTACTAACTGTATGTAAACTCTTTGTGCTAGCCTTAATTATGAATCAGCATTTCTGTGTCAAGCTAAATGACCGGATTGATAAAGAAATGGCAGATGGAAGACGTTTCGATCTATTAAGGTCGGTACCCTGCAGAACATCTCTTACTCAACAATTTTACATGTTCCTGGGCCCAAAACTATTCAACATTGCAAATAAACAGTTGAAAATCTTCTCCATGACAAAAACTGAGTGCAAACTGAATGTGATCACTTGGCTTCTATCACTAGACTAACTTATGACGAAACTGAAAACCTTTTTAGCGTACTTACATAATGTCTTTGTATTATAAAAAGAAAATATTAAATAAGTTCATTCCTAAGTTTTCCTTTGACATACACACACACCCCCCCACACACACACACTCACTAGCACAACACCGTTTATCTGTTTTATTTTTTTAATAAAAACAGGCATGTATTTACAAGGCTGATGTAAAGGGAAAGGCCGGGCGGGGACGCCCTAGGAGGACATATACTGACCTTATTGGTGATGTTCTTCAGAAAGGCCAGGTGCGTAGTACTCGCAACCGGCGTGCGTGTATGAACGTAAACGAGGCAAAAGGACTATGTAAGGATCGTAGCAGGTGGCGTTCTGTAGTTTCTGCCTACCCCATGGGAAGAAGGCGTGAGTTTATGTTTGTATGTATGTATTTTTTAAATTTATTTCATTGTTAATTTTAGTTCTAGTCTTGCACCTAATACAGTTCCTAATTCTTGTGCTTAGTATAAAATAATTTAAAACTTAACTTACCTGTTATAACTCATCTAGATCATATCACATTTATTCCTGTAATTAAAATATTAAATTTATACCTTCACTTTGGTTCAGTTCATCACTATTAAATGGGTGCTGCAAGGTGTTTTTCTCATTTGTTTTAAATCATTCCATAAGGTAGTCACAATATCATCGCCTATAATGATAACGAGGGTGGGCGCTGATACCTATATTTACAAGATAGCTTAGGATCTTAGCTTAGGTATTGCCTGTTACTCGAACATACAACCTTACTTACATTAAGGGTATTTTCTCTGTAAACCATGTTTTATATTACTTGAGGATGCAAATAAACAATTTTATTAAGCTATTGCATAGCTTTTATCGCGGGCTTTGAGCGCGGCGACCGAATCAAGAAATTCCGTAACGTAACGAAAATAAAACCTAACACCCCCCACTCCGCCTACCATGTAATGACGGTTCCCATGACAACGTCATGTTGTCATGGGAAACGCGATGTTGTAATGGGAAACGTGATGTTGTCATGGGAACGTAATTATTGTTTTTTGTCATCATGTCATCATCCCAAGTGTAGCGTTGACAAATAGGAAGTATGGAGGTTACAAATGCTATGCAATAGATTTACCGCGGCAGTCCCCGAGTGCCATACGTTTTTTTTTTTTTTATATATGGGAACAGTACGGAAAAGGATAGAACATTTATTGTGCAAAAAATGCATCAGAGCTATTTGTGGACTCCGTCCTGATAAGTCCTGCGAAACGTTTTTAAAAAGCTAGATTTATTACCACTTCCCTCATTTTACATATTTGAAATTTGCAAATTTGTGTATATTAATAAGGGATTGTTCAAAAAACCGTATGAAGACGTATCTCGGCCAACAAGGGATCCACACAGACTTATATGAAAGGATAATGATGCTAAGTCAGCCAAGTATGCTAAAAGCTGCCTTGTGATGTGTGTACGTATATACAATAAAATACGAAAAGATCTAAAATTATTGAATAATACTAACTCATTTAAAAACAAACTATACAACGTGTAACCGTTAAATGCGCAAAACCTGAAAATAGTTTGATCAGAATAACGAGCAGAATCAGTTGAACTACTTTTTAACATAGGTCACATTTTTTTAAATCTTCATTAAAAACGTTGCCGTGTCTACTTATTAATAGGTCAAGCCATCACATGTGCAAACCCGCCGAAATAGGTAAACAAACACAAATTGTTGTCGACCAATTTAAATTTTCTCATACGCGGGATAATAATAGTTTTTATCTACTCTCATAGCGTAATATTCGAATTATGAACTTCAAAAACGAGTTTATATTGACATACTTTATAAACAGAATACCAAAATTTAAAAATAGAATCATATTACGAGTATAACACTTTTTCTCAAACAAAATAATACTAAAACAATTTATTTTCTATTACGATACAGCGCTAATCCAAGAAGTTAAGGTGATATATTGAAAAAAATGGGCTTTTTCTTTATCGTGTAACTTTCAAAGTATTTGGAATAGGGATTTCAAATTTTGGTGTATGATTTTTGACTATATGATCTAGTATCCGGAAAAAGGAATACACGATACAATGAAATTTTCTCGATACAAAAAATTTGCAAAGGTCTATCTATTTTTATCTTTTTTTGAGTATCATGGCGCAACGCTTATGAGTTATTCAATGGAATTTACTTTAAAACATAGAGAGTAAGCGTTTCGAGTTTTAAGAAAAGCAGTTTTTTTTTAAATAATACTTTTCATTTACAAAAGACGGCATTTCGTTTTGGCACATACGTTGTTTTATTCCGAGCGGACACACATTATCGTCATCTCTTCTTTCGCCTATCAAAAGTATTGTCATCACTCTCGTTCATTCATAGATCAGTCGCCCGATGGGGCTCATCGACGAAGAATCTATGTCACTTTTTTGCAAATCGGTGCGATCAAATTTACGTGATTTAAAGAATTTTGTTTACAAAAAAAGTTAGTACTTCAGCAAGTTAAAGTAATTATTGAATGCAATTAGTGTTGAATAGGTATTCAGACTGTGTGTGTGTGTATTCTTGTGAGTCCTGCGAACAATATAACTTTATTTTTCTATTATGATTTCGTGGTGACATTTAAATTATTTATAAATATAGAAAGAAATATAAAATCAAAACTGAACAGTACCTGCAACGTTTGGAGTGCACAGAGCTATCAATGAACTCATTTTACAGGAATTCAATAGCAATAAGATGATGATAATAGTGAGTCGAATTCTCCACCTTCACTAAAGCACAACCAACACAATCTATTCCCGCTTTTTAATGTATTATTGTGTAAGCATTTTATTTTCAAAGAACATCTATTTTTATACCTACAACTTTTAATAATCTTTTATCTAAAGAAATAGGCTAAATAAAATTCGTTTTTAGGTTTTGAAATACGTCAACAGTACATCAATATGTCAAGTACTGTCACTACGAATCATAGATCACAAAAAAGAAATGGAGTCGCATTTGAATTGTAAAAAAACTCTCCTTAGTTTTTACCCGACTACGGCAAAATCAAAGAAGGGTTATGATTTTAACATGTATGTATGTATGTATGTAACAGGCTATCAAATGCAAAATAAAATTCAAGTCAGACTAGTAGTTCCAGAGATTAACGCGTTCAAACAAACAAGAAAACAAACTCTTCAGCTTTATTATTAGGACTAGCTGCACTCCACGATTTCACCCGCATAAGTCCCAATCCCGTGGAATATCGGGATAAAAAGTATCCTATGTCCTAAAGTCTAAACCAATTTATCATCACTGTAATATTTTCAACACAATATGTTTTGTTATGAAATAAATTACTTATGTAAGAGCGGGAAGGCTCGGGGATCTCAAATGATAACGATCAGACATCTTGTAAACACTTTTATAACTCACAATCAAACCAACAATGATTCACACAACTTAATTTTATAACGAGATGCACACAGTTCAAAATACAATTCAATACTGATCGCTCTGCCACTAGAGCGAGCCTATTTATACTTTCAAACAACTGTCAACGTCAAACAACAACGACTTCCGGTGACATTTGTTTTACAATAAAGTTTAGATTTAATTTAGTAAAAATGATGTAATTGCGTACAATATTTGATTTGTAATTAATAACACTTTAAATTCTTATATTGTTTTAGTTAGGTAACTATAATTTTATTTAAATGAACTAACAGTATTCTTATTTCCTTTTTAGAGTTAAATTATAACTTAAATAAAAGCAAACCTTAAAATTAACAATACTTAATTTATACGATGTTGTAATGCAACATCACTTGTTTATTTATTGCACTGATTCGTGTTTCCGTTACGTCATCAGCTGTTATGACGTTTGTTTTAGTCTGTGGTGCTGTTTTTATTTGCCAGCGCTATCACGGCCATACTGACGAGCGGACCTTGCTAGGGCCAGCGAATCTCTCTGAAAAACACAGAAAAGTTAAAAAATGCAAATACTTTTAGACCAGACTCAGAGGCAGCAATACTGCTTAGTCTGGTGAAACTGTCAAACTCAGAGGTCGGATCGTGGCTTGATCATAAAGATTCAGAGGCCCGTCTTTGACTTGGCTCGACTGAAATTTATCCAACCAACTGTAACTCTGGCCATAACCAAGGCCTTTAAAACAACCATTTTGCCAACTCAAAATCAAACTCAGAGGTCGCAGATTGTGGCTTGATCATAAAGATTCAGAGGCCAGTCTTTGACTTGGCTTGATTCTGAGAATTTCTTTTTATTATATATATATTTTTTTTTTTCTTTTTTTTTTTACCCATGTCCATCTCAAAATTAAATGTTTTATTTAGTTTTATCCATAAACTTTCTTTTCCAATCGTAAACAATTTCTCACCTTTTCTTATTATTATTATTTATTCCTGCTATCACGGTCTATTCACTCAGTTAAATTAGGATTAGGTATCAATCTCATGTGTTCATGCGTGATTACAGTATTTTTATTTCGCCGAGATCGAAGGTATTTTACTTCATATCTATTATTGTTGAAGACTTTTATTATTTGATAGGGTCCCAGATATTTAGGGCCTAGTTTGTTACGCGACCACTGAGTGTCTTTACAAAGAACAAAGTCTCCTTCTAGAAAGAGTTTAATTTTGGCGCACTTAGAATCGAAACGAATTTTATGTTTTTCTGCTGTTTCGGCCATTCTGTGCTCAGCGTTTAAACGAATTTCATCTTTAAAATACAATAGACGTGTATATATTTTTAGTAACCAGTTACGCTTATCTATTTCAAAAGAGCCATAAAAAACTCCTGAAATAAATCGACACGTGTTTCACCTCTCAACGAGGCATCCTCAGGATGACGATGGACTTGCTGCGAACCCGAACACGGCGTGTTGCCACACCGAGCGCTGAGTGCAGACTGAGCCTTATCGCCCGTTGAACCCACTTATATAGTGTCACCGTTATCAGTGCGACCGTTATCAGTGCGACCGTTATTAGTGCGACCGTTGTCAGTGCGACCGTTATTAGTGCGACCGTTGTCAGTGCGATAAGGGGCGAACAATCGCAGCAAAGGTGACCTTGGCATACTCGTATTTAATTCGTTCATCAGTGTAATGTTTTCTGTATTATTTTTGACAATTTCTAAACTCTCTAATACTGACATTCTAAAACCTTTATCACAAGTATGTAAAATTTCGAAGGTGTTATTATTATTTAACAAATGACCTGTTATGTATCTATTAAGTGTTGTGCAAAATGGGATTTTTCTGGATAATTATTCCTATACGCTGCAATATGTTCCTTATATCTTGTCTGAAAATTACGACCAGTTTGACCTATGTAAATACCATTACAATCATCGCAATGTAACTTGTATACACCTGATTTTTTGTGGTTTTCTAATCGATCTTTTCCGTTACAAATCTGTCTTAATGAATTATTTGTTTTAAAAGCTACCCTTAATCCATTTCGAAACAAAGTTTTTGAAACCCTATCACTAATTGACCCTAAATATGTCAAACTACCTAAATATTCATGTGGTCTTTCTGGAGGCAGTGGGTACAAAAGTGAACGAACTATGTTGCGACGTTTCGTTTGGATCAGATCATCAACCATTTTCTTATTGTATCCGTTACTCTCAGCTATATGATAAATAATGTTAAGTTCTCTGTCATAATTATCTCGTGAAAGTGATACTGTCATTAATCTATGAGTGAAACTATGATAAGCTGCCAGTTTATGTTGAATCGGATGACAAGATGACGCAGGAATCGTAACATCTGTATAAGTTGGTTTTCTATAAATCTGAAAATCGTGTTTGTTGTTTTTTCTTGTAATAGTTAAATGTAAAAAGTTAAGGGATCCGTTAACTTCTAGCTCTAATTTAAATTTTGGATGGGATGTAAACTATTGATTTTATTAACAAAAATATCAATTTGACGCAATGTACCGGTCCAACATATAATTATGTCGTCAACATAACGGTAATAATATAATATTTGAGGTTGTGCTACAATGTATTTATTTTCAAAATGGTCCATGAATATATCTGCCATAAGGGGGCTGAGTGGAGAACCCATGGCTAAACCTTCTTTTTGTTTGTAATATTGGTTTTTGAACCTAAAATAGTTTTGTTCCATACAAATCTTGGTCAAAGACAATAATTCATTAACCTCACCAGGATGGATTCGCTGTTTCATGCTAATCCCACCATCATGGCCACAAACTGTGAACAACCTCGCATGGTGATTAAGGAGGTAACTTATTTACACCATTCCTCAATTGTTATTTTATGCTCGTCGGGATCATAATTCTGTAAATAAATTTCACTTAGCTTGGGGGTACTCGTGTTTTGGTTCCGGAAAACCATCCTTTCCAGCAATTTGATCTGACAGCGAAGTAAATTCAGCTCTTCTAAATTTCCTGGTCGAGAGGTCGGCAGGATAGGCGAGTATGTTTATGGATCCACTGCAGGCTCGGGCTCACCCCTTTCTTCTGATGTAAGAGCGGGAAGGCTCGGGGATCTCAAATGATAACGATCAGACATCTTGTAAACACTTTTATAACTCACAATCAAACCAACAATGATTCACACAACTTAATTTTATAACGAGATGCACACAGTTCAAAATACAATTCAATACTGATCGCTCTGCCACTAGAGCGAGCCTATTTATACTTTCAAACAACTGTCAACGTCAAACAACAACGACTTCCGGTGACATTTGTTTTACAATAAAGTTTAGATTTAATTTAGTAAAAATGATGTAATTGCGTACAATATTTGATTTGTAATTAATAACACTTTAAATTCTTATATTGTTTTAGTTAGGTAACTATAATTTTATTTAAATGAACTAACAGTATTCTTATTTCCTTTTTAGAGTTAAATTATAACTTAAATAAAAGCAAACCTTAAAATTAACAATACTTAATTTATACGATGTTGTAATGCAACATCACTTGTTTATTTATTGCACTGATTCGTGTTTCCGTTACGTCATCAGCTGTTATGACGTTTGTTTTAGTCTGTGGTGCTGTTTTTATTTGCCAGCGCTATCACTTATGATTATGACTTAACCAGGTCATGGTCTACCCTTTGCCAAATTTCAAATATTATTCCCTCAGAACTCTAAAAAAATCAAGCTTCTAAGTCAACGCAATAAAAAAATACGGCCCCTTATGTGGCATATTTTGATAATCGCCAGTAAATCAAAAACTACAGGGTACTTCCAGTTGACCTAGAATTATGAAATTTTGGCAGGAAGCAAGGTCTTACAGCACAGGTAAAGGAAAAAGTCAGAACATTGATAATAATTTGTAGATTTAACACATAAAAATTTTTTTTTGCGATTACAAACTTGCATTTTTTTTTTTTGAAATTGGAGAATTGACCGTGACGTACCTATCGATGTATGGGAGAACATGTTTCTCAACTACTAAGTTAAGTTTTTTTTGGGATAAATTCATCCCAACTACGAAACC